>CM028357.1:48864535-49009610 GCA_016618105.1 Dendrobium huoshanense | reverse complement strand
TTAGTAATAATAATTATTAATTATATTAATGAAGAATAACATATTTTTATTAAAATCATAATAAAGAAAATATATTAATATAATTTTACAATTCCATAGTAAAAAATACATATGTTTTCTCTATATAACAAAAATTATCATAAAAATAATCAATTCATATTTAGAATAAAAGCTCAAAAATATCATTATAAATATGTCATACTAATCTAAAATAATAAAAGAGATAACAAATTTATCTTATTTCATTCACAAAAGAACATCTCATCTATAATAAAATTTTACTATCTTACAAAAATTTCTTTAAAGGCAATTTTGATGGTGAAATATGCATATCCAATGGTGATGAGATTAATTATTTGAAGCACAACAAACAAAATAAGAGCAAAGAAGCAAAAACCCATGAAGAAACATTTTGTTATCATTCTTAAAAATTTGGAAAATAAATAAAAGAAGCAATATTAAATGATAAAATAGAAGAACAAGCTTGCATACAAGTATTTGAAGGAGTCGTAGATAACTGGGAAGCATGCAAGTCGAGACACAGTCCATCCATTGCAGAAGAAAGATGAAGACGACTGGAGCCAAATGACCATATGAAAGTTTCATCAATAGGCAAGCACCACCAGGGGCTGAGCGATTTTTTTTCAAGTGGGGCACAAATCATTAAAGTAAGAAAAAATTTCTCACATTAAAATTTTTTTAGATAAAAAAAATGAATAATCAAACAAATTACTAAAAGTAAACAAAAGTTGAAGCAGTTTTCACTTTTATCCCAAATTTACTAAATCTGAAACAATATTTTCTATCCTAATAGACTAATAAATGTGAATAAATTGCTGACCGGTACCCAAAAACAAAAGCCCATACGCCAAAAGTTTTCTCAAAAAACATAAGACCACTAAAAAAAAAAACAAATCAGAAGATCATAATCAACCACAATCATGAAAAGGTAAAAAGATTTTACTGTCAAAATCTGCTACCAGATGCAGACATCAAACGTATGGAAGAGTTTGGGGTCAGCTTAATCGGCATCAAACAGCCGTAATCCAAGTAAGAATTACGACCAGAAGAAGACCTCCGGTAGATGCTTGCGATTTCTTGCTCGTTTCCAACTGAAGGATTTCCTCCTCCTCCTTAACTATCAGCACAAAAAAGCACGTGCTCAACCCCAATGCTACCCTTGCCTTCCGGGAGCCTTCGAAGCAAGATATTCTTCAGGGCAAAGCATGCCAAGCTGGAGTCGAAGCACGCGAAGAAGTCAAAGAAGCTTCGTTAGCAACTCAATCTTTCAATACTAAATCCGGAGGGGAGGCGAGGGAAAGCAGATGACGACCTTTTTTCAAATGTGAGAGGGAGAAGGGTTGGGACCGAGGGTTGCGGGGTGGGCTGGTTCTAATGGAATACTATGGAATGCGAAGGAAGATAATACTAAGTAATGCGTGAGGAAGACGAAGGGTCATGACAGATTGAGGGTTACAATAAACCAAATGTAACTCTTCACGTGAATCCAAAGAAATAAGTGAAAAACCCCCTTCGTCTTCTGCTTGCTTTAATACAAGTTTTATGTTCATAAATTAATATGTAATATAATTTAAACGATCTTTAACTTAAGATAAATGTTTTAATATTAACGTTAATATTAAAACATTAATATCATTTGCTATAAAATATATATTTAAATAATAATTACCACAGATAATGAATTAAATATTTGGCTCGAAACTTTTATATGTCATTAATTGTTACGTTACAATTAATTAAGACTTTTTAATTAAGCATCTGAGATATGAAGAGAAATTATAATTAATTGATTTTAATTGACGCATGAGAATAGAGAGTAGAAATTAATGGAGTGTGTTATAAATAAAGAATTTGAAGAGACATAAATGAACGTTTCAGATTATTTTAAAATTTACAAATGAACAATTAGGATCTACTAAGAGTGGAATCCCAAGCCACTTTTATATAGTAGTATAGATAAATGATAGAATTTGAAGAGTTATATATGAATTTTTTTATTTATTAAATATTTTTAATAGAATGGACGGCCAAGATAATTAAAAAATAAGTAGAATGGATGAACAAGATTTGCCGGAGGAAGGAAACTCAAGCCCCTTTTATAATAGTAGTATAGATGTTACCTAGATTTCTTTATGTGTATCTTTGAAGGGGTGGTTGTTTATGTGTAGGAGACACTGCAATTGCATTGTTGTATTTAATATTTAAAATATTGATTATAATAATAATGTAATGGTGAACGATGTTGCTGCACTGGAAGCATTGTCGTTTCAGTATGATGACATAAAGGGGCTGTTTGGTAGCGGGATCCTACCAAACGGTTTGAGAGGGTGCAGTAAATCTGAATGATTCAGGATTTACGAATTTACAGGGTAAATCTGGGATGTACAAAATCCCGTCGTCGTTAGGTGGATTTAATTGGATTTATGGATTTGCAAAGTTCGCCTGATGTGAACAAGCGAGCTCTCGTCTTAAAGGAGGAGGCAAAGATGGTTATCTTCACAGCCAGCGAGCTCCCGACATGACTTCCGATTTGACATTGTCGAAGGAGGCGGCGGAAATATTAGAAATTAATGCTCCTCATTCTAGAGTATTCCTCATTCTAGAGTATTCCCTTATCTAGATTATTCCACCATTAAGTATTAATGTTGAATCTTCTAGGATGCTTATCTTTTGAAGTAAATGCTTATTAAAAATAGATGTTTCTAGAATATATAGAGAAATCTAGAACTACTTGTAACCACTAGTATAAATAGGGATGATGTATTGTTGAAATGGAAAGAGAAAAAATATATTCTTCTACTCCATCAATATCTCTTCATCTCTTCATTTCTCCAACACATGGTATCAGAGCAGCTTCAATCTATGGGAACGATGACAGGCTCAATTTCTTCTCCATCATATCCAATATTCACCGGCGAAAACTACGACTACTGGAGCGTGAAGATGATTACGTTGTTCCGATCACTGGATCTATGGGAGATAGTTGAAGATGGCATTTCGACTGAAGTTGTCAGTACCTCTGATGGTTCTTCTAATCTCACGCAAATCCGGGCGGACAAACAAAAAGATGCAAAGGCGCTCTTCATTCTTCAACAAGCTGTAAGTGACACTATCTTTCCAAGGATAATGCGGGCTTCTTCGTCGAAACAAGCATGGGAGATCCTGCAGGAGGAGTTTCAAGGAAACTCCAAAATAAGAACAATAAAATTACAAGCCTTGCGAAGGGAGTTGGAAAATCTCAAAATGAAAGATACAGAAAATACAAAGGAGTACTGCTCCAGAATCATTACTGTGGTAAACCAGATGAGGGCGTACGGCGAAGACATCTCAGAAGAGAAGGTTGTACAGAAGATCCTCATTAGCCTTACCGCAAGCTACGATCATGTTGTGGCTGCGATCGAAGAGTCCAAAGACCTCTCCTCATTGTCGGTGACAGAGTTGATGAGCTCATTATATGCTCATGAGCTTCGACTTGAGAGAAGGAAGGATACGACTCTTGAAACAGCATTCCAGTCAAAAGTCAATCTGAAGAAGCAAAAGATAAAGGATTCCAAGAAGAAGTCTAAAGAGATTACAAAGAGTGGAGACAACCCACAAAAGAAGGAATTTCCACCATGTAAGATCTGCAAAAAGACAAATCACTTGGAAAAAGATTGCTTTCATAAAGGTAAGCCTCTATGTTCTTATTGTAAAAAGTTTGGACATGAAGAGAAAGATTGCTGGCATAAAAATAAAAAAAATCAACAAGCTAACTTTATGGAAGAAAAGGAGGAGCAATTGTTCTATGCCTGTCATGTTGCAGCCGAGCAAAGGAAAGAATGGTTTCTTGATAGTGGGTGCAGCAATCACATGACTCCAGATGAGAGTCTATTCACTCATATTGATAAATCTGTATGTGCCAAAATAAAACTTGGAAATGGAGAGTTGGTAGAAGCAAGTGGCAAAGGAACAATTGCCATCAAAACCAATGAAGGAACACGACACATAAGAGATGTTCTACTAGTTCCAAGCCTTGATCAAAGTCTTCTCAGTGTTGGGCAGATGATGCAGAATGGGTATTCCCTACATTTTGAAGGTGATGTATGTATCATTCTAGACCAAAAGAAAGACAATCAAGTTGTGGCAAAAGTAAGAATGAAGGATGGCAGAAATTTTCCTATCACTTGGCAGTATCCAAGAGCTTTATTTACAAAGAATGATGATACATCTCTTTGGCATCAAAGATTCGGTCACTATAACTTGAAAGCTTTGAGATTGTTAAATCAGAAGAATATGGTAAAAGACCTACCTCTGTTAGCTCAAGATATGCCTATTTGTGAAGGATGTATAATGGGAAAGCAACAAAGAAAACCATTTCCTTCCGGAGAATCTTGGAGAGCAAAATCAGTACTTGAGCTTGTTCACACTGATCTCTGTGGTCCTATGAAGACTCCATCTCTAAGCAATTGTAAGTATTTTATTCTCTTCATTGACGACTATTCTAGAATGACATGGGTTTACTTTCTCAAAGAAAAATCAGAAACTTTTGGTATTTTCAAGAACTTTAAATTATTAGTTGAAAATCAAAGTGGTCAAAAGATAAAAATCTTGAGAAGCGATAGAGGTGGTGAGTTTAACTCATGCCAATTTGAAGATTTTTGCAAAGAAGAAGGGTTGGAGCACCAACTGACTGTTGCCTACACTCCTCAACAAAATGGAGTCACAGAAAGGAAGAATAGAACTGTTATGGAGATGGCAAGGGCTATGCTAATAGCAAAAGACATTCCAAAGAAATTTTGGGCTGAAGCTGTCAACACTGCTGTTTATGTGCTAAACAGATGTCCTACAAAAGCTGTGAAAGATATCACACCTATTGAAGCTTGGAATGGACACAAGCCTTCTGTTGATCACTTCAGAATATTTGGGTGTCTATGTTATGTTCATATTCCTAAACAAAAAAGGCATAAGCTTGAAGAAAAATCGGAGAAAGGAATCTTTCTTGGGTACAGCTCTCAATCCAAAGGATACAGAATCTTTAATCTCAAAACACAACAACTAGTTACTAGCAGAGATGTCAAATTTGATGAGGATGCTATTTGGAAATGGGAAAATACAGATGATCCCAAGCTATTTCTTCAAGCACAGTCTATCAATGATACTACAGAACAAGCCACAGCCGATACTGTATTACCAGCTGATGACCTCGCGCTAATACCGACATCATCTACCTCAGTCAATAATGAGGAGTACGATGACACTTCTGAAGGCGAAATTTCTTCCACATCTTCTCCAGGATCTACTCCAAGAAGGTATCGGGCACTACAAGAGATCTATGAATCTTGTAACTTCACATTAGTAGTACCAGAAAGCTATAATGATGCCTCAAAAGAGCCTATTTGGATGGATGCTATGAAGGAGGAAATCAAAATGATTGAAAAGAATAACACTTGGGAGTTAGTGCCTTATCCTAAGAATAAGGACATAATTGGAGTTAAGTGGATATACAAGATAAAACTTAACTCAGATGGCTCTTTAAACAAATGTAAGGCAAGACTTGTTGCCAAGGGCTACACTCAGCAAGCAGGAATAGACTACAATGAAACTTATGCTCCTGTTGCTAGACTTGACACCATCAGGACTGTAGTCGCTCTTGCAGCTCAAAAAAATTGGAAGATCTCACAATTAGATGTAAAGTCAGCCTTTCTAAATGGAGAACTCGAGGAAGATGTGTATGTTCAACAACCTGAAGGATTCATAAAAGAAGAAAAGAAAGTTTATAAACTTAAAAAGGCTCTCTATGGGCTCAAACAAGCTCCTCGAGCATGGTACAGCAAAATTGATAACTATTTTTGCAACCATGGATTCACCAAGAGTATAAGTGAACCAACACTCTATGTGAAAATCAAAGGAAGTAATCTTATCATTGTCTCTCTCTATGTGGACGACTTAATCGTTACTGGAAATAGTCCAAGGATGATCAACTCATTCAAATCTGAGATGATGAAGACCTTTGAGATGAGTGACATGGGGCATATGCACTACTTTCTTGGGATGGAAGTACATCAAGAAGAAGGAGGTATCTTTATTTCACAGAAAAGGTATGCTACTGATATGCTAATTAAATTCAAAATGAATGAATGCAAACCTGTAGATACTCCTTTAGTTGCAAATGAGAAATTGATGAAAGAAGATGGTACAAAAGAGACTGATGCAGCTACATATAGAAGTTTAATTGGGAGTTTACTTTACCTAACTGCTACTCGTCCTGACATCATGTATGCTACCAGCCTTCTTTCAAGATTCATGCAAAAGCCAAGTCAAATTCATTTCAGTGCTGCTAAAAGAATATTAAGGTATATTCAAGGCACAAAGGATTTTGGTATATGGTATAAACCAAGTACTCAATCATCCTTAGTTGGGTTTACAGACAGTGATTGGGCTGGCTCTCAGGATGATATGAAAAGCACATCAGGCTATTGCTTTACCTTGGGTTCTGGTGTGTTTTCTTGGGGTTCTAAGAAGCAAAGTTCAGTTGCACAGTCCACTGCTGAAGCAGAATATGTTGCTGCCGCAGGTGCTACAAATCAGGCAATTTGGCTTTGCAAAATACTGGAAGATATGGGCTCAAAACAGGAACTTCCTATAGTGATTTATTGTGACAACAATTCTGCTATTGCTATGGCTAAGAATCCTGTATTTCACAACAGAACAAAACATATTGCTATAAAATATCACTACCTACGAGAAGTAGAAGCTAAAGGAGAAATAAAGTTAATACACTGCAAATCTGAAGAACAACTGGCAGACATCTTCACAAAGGCTCTATCCAGAGATAAATTTCAAAAACTTCGTGATAAACTTGGAGTCACAAAAATGAGCAGCAAGGAGGAGTATTAGAAATTAATGCTCCTCATTCTAGAGTATTCCTCATTCTAGAGTATTCCCTTATCTAGATTATTCCACCATTAAGTATTAATGTTGAATCTTCTAGGATGCTTATCTTTTGAAGTAAATGCTTATTAAAAATAGATGTTTCTAGAATATATAGAGAAATCTAGAACTACTTGTAACCACTAGTATAAATAGGGATGATGTATTGTTGAAATGGAAAGAGAAAAAATATATTCTTCTACTCCATCAATATCTCTTCATCTCTTCATTTCTCCAACAGGAAAAGCTTCTTTAGCAACTCTTTCAACACATTGTTTCACGCAAAGCACATTAGGCTACAACGAAGAAACAACGATGAGAAAAAGAAACATGAGATGAAAAGCAAACCTCGACCGGCTCCATCTAATTAATCTAATTTAGCATAATTAATATAATTTAAAATATCAAACATTAATTGAATAATTGGTAGTAGAATTAGTATTGTAATTAAATAATCTAATTGAACTTAATTAAATAATTAGTAGTCTAATAACAATTAAAAATAATATAACTAGCTTATGATTTAGAATTTGAAATTGAATAATTAATTATATATTAAACATTGTAAATAATAATTAAATATATAATTAGTAGTAGAATATTTAAGTGCTTAATGAATTAATTAATAGTATTATTAATAGTTAAATCTAATTAAATAATGCTTAAATAATTAATAAAATCATTTGCAGGAGTACTACTTCCCTAAATAGTTGTTTAAAAAAAAAACTAATTAATTAGGTAATTATCAATATAATTAGATATAAAATACTTCTTAACTTAACGCTTAAATAAGTAGATTGATAATTAGTATTATAATAAGTAATTAAACTATCAATTAAATTATTTGATAAGTAAGCAAGCTTTAATTTTATTATTTATCATTATAACTTATTGACGGTAATTAAAATTAAAATTAATTAGTAATTCATACTTAACACCTATGTTGCACCGATACGGATACGGCGACACGGATACGACATGATACCGATACGAGACACGTCAATTCTTAAAAATAAAAGATACGGGTACGGCGCGGACACGACATCATAATTTATAAATCATACATAAAAATTAAGAAAGCAATCAAAACATAATATATGAAATTACAAAAAAAATGACAACAACGTCATTTGTAGCCTTGTAGCTTATAATATCAAAATATAAGTAAGCCCTAAATGTCTAGTACAACAACAAAAGCATAAACATAAATTGTCTAGCACATGAAGTTTCAACTATCCAATAGAAGGAATGATATGATTAGCTTCTTCAGTGGGTTGTCTTTGAAGTTCTATATCATCTTCAATAAATATCATAGCTTTTAATTCAGGTTCATCACGTGAAAGATTAATAATTTCTAATATTCTCATATCATCAAGAGACTCAAATCCATCTCAAAATTGAGAGAACTTGGCTCGCATCCGCATAAGTAAATATGATGCATCTTTTTTTTTCGGATTTCTTTCTATTTTTCAATGGATACGTGTATCAGATACGCGCGTTCTTTTGAAATTAAAAAATATTTTAATTGGATACGTCTTTGGCATATCCGACACGTATCGGTGGAGTATCGGAGGCATATCCGTGTATCGGTGTATCGGATACAACACGCCTTCATAAATAGGTGTATCGGTGCAACACACACAAATTAAACTCAAAATACATTAAATTTAATTTTTAAATGAATCAACTGTCTTAAATCTTATATTACATTGCCAAACAATTTCATAGTATTTAATAGAATTTAAAAACTATCTTGCCAAACAATTTTTATGATTTAACATGCTTAGAATTTACTAAATTTGAATTTATGGGATTTATCAAATCTTACTAAAGTTAAATCCTACTTGTTGCCAAACAGCCCCAAAAAGTGTGCAAGCTGCGTTCCCTTAATGGTTGTTTTTTTTAATAGAGGATTTCTCATGTTGTTATATTTATCTTTTATTCACGTGTAGCCATATAGGCATGAGTAAATAATTGATGTGATTTGTCATGCTTCATATGGCTTGATATTTTTTGCTTCAATGCATCCAAAATTGCTTATTTCTATCAATTTGTTAGTTTTTTTTTTCAGTTTGAGGTGCGTTTATGTAATTGAAGTGTTTAAATAATGCATCAACTGCGACATCCTTACTGATGTGAAACATACATGCGACAAGAGTTGCTTTGGCTTTAATAATAAATATTGAACATGAACTTTGCTAGTTAATAACTTATGTTTCATTCAAGTCAAATTCGTAGAATTTTCATTAAGAGATTAAGTGATAGCAAAAGTTCCAAGTAGGCTAGCGAGACAATCACAATAACTATGAAAACAAGATAGTAATGTTAATAGCAAATAAACAAGAATCCACGGTGTAACATCAAGATATAGTCACAATGAGCTCCTTCTCACTCAATCACTGTTAGGCTTTAGCGGAGGAGGGTGAACCATACGAGGAAAGAGATTACCACTAGAAAGATGGTGCCGAGGACCTTCGTTGATGGGGAGGTAGCCGATGTTGGAGGAAGTTTTGGATGACCGACAATTATCCAACTACCCGGACGGATGTGCTCCTCGATTGATAGTGTTAGTTGGTATTGGATGCGGTCGATGTATTTGTCGACAGTCTCGTCGTTGCCAAAGTACACATCAAAGAATGGGTATCCAAGAAAATCCGTCCGTCATTGCCCGTCGAAAACAAATCCGTGGCCGATCTCAGGATCGGTCATGCACCAACGATGAGATTGAGAGAGGAGTTTGTCTTCTTCTCTTGGCTTCAAATTTCATGAGCAAAATAGGGTTTCTCAAGGGGGAAGGCACAAGTGGAGGGGGCAGCCAAAGGTGGTGAGAATAGATTGACAGCTTAGATGAGAAGACGTAGGTTAGGTTGAAGAGGGAAGGGAAGTTTTAACCCAAATCTGAAATTAATTTCAGATTTTAAGTAAAATTGGAGGGTTTTAATTTGAAATGAATTCAAATTAAATAGGGATGGGGCCTCATTAGGAAGCAAAGGGGAAAATCCCCATTGATGGGGTCGGCAACATCAAGAGAGAGGGGTGAGGGGATTATTGAGTTAAGTACTTTCCAAACAAGCTATGACAAATTAAGAGGGAAAATAATAAATTGTCTCTAAATTAAATTTAGATTGGATTCAAATATGAAAACTTTACTTATTTAGGATTTTGTAAATATGGAAAGTTTTAGAATTTCAAATTTGAATTTCAAAATTTTCTAACTCCTTCCTTTATTGTTAAGTCCAATTTAGGGAGTCATTATGATGATTGAAATCATCATAATGACTTGGGATAAGGATGGGGCCGGCGGTCAAGGAGGGAGGAGGTGGGCTTGGTGTCGGGTTGAGGTGGCCAAGGGCTAAGCCGGCGGGTGGGGTTTTGGAAGGGGAATTAGGTGTGATCAAGGGGAGGTATTTTGGTTGCAGAAGAAGGTGGAAGAATGAAGAGAAGCCGGTGGGTGATAACGATGATAGAATAGAGAACGTAAAAGAAGACTATGAGCCACGGACTCTTCCGGTGATTGGTGGGTATCACATTAGGCTCTCCCTTCTCTCTAGTGCACTCACAAGAAGAAGACAAAAAAAATTCATTTAATCATTCATCATCCTATTACAACACATAAGACCACTATATATATGTCTCAAACTTGAACAAAGAAAAGTACACAATTGCCCTCCGGGCTACAATAATAAAACACTTCCCCATAGGGGTAAATTCGGAAAATAACAAAACTAAATAAAACATAATGCATCAGAAGTAGAGATGCTGAATCGTAGTCGTCGATCTACGATTCCGTCGCCGGTACACGTGTCTGAATCTTTGAACGATATCTTCATCATTCCCCAGGTGGGAGAAAACTCGACCCCGTCAAGTCAGCATCTCTAGAACTCTCGTACCACTCCAACAGATTAGGATCCAATCGCTGCAGCTCTCCGCGGTCAATCCACACATTCTCCATCTCTGGTTTCCTTGTCCATTGAACTAGATACCTTCGGCAGCCACCGTCTTTAGTGGAAATAATCTCATCACCAAGTATCGCTTCAACCTTCTTCGTAGGGGTTAAGATAGGGATGTTTGGGAGTGGAGGTAGGCTAGGGTTCTCACCAGGTGGATTCACACAAGGCTCTTTGTTTAGTGGGTTGGAGGGGTTAAACTCAGGACCCACAAAGGCTACCATATTTTCAATGTTAAACGTAGGATTAATGTTAAAACCTTCAGGAAGGTCTAGCACAAAAGCATTACTATTTATTTTTGAAGTTATTTTGAAAGGTCCTGTGCTTCTTGCATGTAACTTTTTAACGACCCCTTATGGGAACCGCTCCGGATGAATCTGAACCATTACAAAGTCTCCAACTTCAAATTCTTTGAATCGTTTCTTGAGATCCGCATGCATTTTATATTTAGCATTGCTATGTTCAATTTTTTTGTTAATTTCCTTATGCAACTTTTGGAGATGGGATGCAAATGCAGATGCAGACTCAGATGTTCTATACTTATGACTCATAGGGATCAGATCTATAGGCTTTCTAGGTTGGTATCCATAAACAATTTCGGCGGGACTTAGACCTATAGTTTGATTGACATAATTATTGTAGGCAATCTCAGCTAAAGGCAATTTGGAATTTTAATCCCGAATATTTTCTCCTACCAAGGTCCTTAAAAGATTTCTCACTCCTATTCATAACCTCAGTTTGTCCATCTGTCTTGGGATGGAAAGCAGTAGAAAATTGAAGTTTGGTCCCCATCTTGTGGCATAAGATTTTTTTAGAAATAACTAATAAACTTAATATCTCGATCTGACACAATGGTCTTGGGTAGTCCGTGGAGTCTAACGATTTCATCAAAATACAGTTTGGCAATCCTAGAAGCTTTGAAAGTTTTGGAGCACAGGAGGAAGCAAGCCATTTTAGAGAAGCAGCCTACTACCACACACACAGAGTCATGCTTTCTCACTATTTTGGATAACCCTAAAACAAAGTCAATGTTAACATCCTGCCATGAGCAGTTGGGTACTGGAAGGGGTGTGTAAAGTCCAATGTTTTGCTAAACCTCCCGCGTTTAGTTCCCACACGAGGAATTCTCTCAACGTGTTTGGGATGCAGAGTTTGTAGGACTTAAAGAGATATCCATCTTCTAAAAGGAAATCATCAATGATGCGTTCACTTCCGTTTACCAATAATGCATGTGTCTTTGAAGTCTGGGCACTCCGTATAACTTCCTTTCATTTGCTCAAACCCAATTACTTCGGTCCTCATTTCCCTAGTGATCATTATTCGTCGGCTTAAGGCGTCAACTGCTTTATTTTTATATCTTGCTTTGTGTCAGATCGTGTACGTATACTCTTGAAGTAATTCAACCCAACGACCATGTCGTGCTTTCTGTTTCTTTTGGGAGTTTATATACCGCAAGGCTTCATGGTCATAGAAAATAACAAACTCTTGGAGGAGCATGTAGTGTCTCCAATGCCTAAGGGACTAGATGATAGCATAAAATTCCTTATCGTTGCCTAATTTCTTTCAACTTTTCGCTAAAGTAGGCAACAGGATATCCTTCTTGAGATAAGACTCCACCGATATCGATACCAGATGCGTCACAAGTCACTTCAAAAACTTTGGAAAAATCTGGCAGACGCATGACTGGTGCTTCAACCATTTTTCTTTTTATCTCAAAGGCTTTAGAGGCAGACGTCGTCCAATGAAACTCTCATTTCTTCAGACAGTCAGTTATCGGACCCACTATAGTGCTAAAATTCCTAATGAATCTTCGATAAAATGTTGTCAATCCGTGAAAACATCTAACGTCTCTGATGTTCTTAGGTTCAGGCCACTCATTGATTGCTCGCACCTTTTCAGTGTCAACGGTTATGCCTTGGGAGGAAATGATAAATCCAAGAAAGGTTACGTGATCAGTGAGGAACATGCATTTCTTAGGATTAGCATACAACTGTTCCTTCCTCAAAATCTCACAAACTTGTTTTAGGTGATTCAAATGTTGCTCCACCGAATTACTATAGATCAGAACATCATCAATGTAGATCAATACAAATTTTCATAGGAATGGTCTGAGGACCTGAGTCATCACTCTCATAAAAGTGTTGGGTGCGTTACTCAGACCAAAAGGCATCACCGTCCATTCATACAATCATCATTGCTTTAAAAGCGATTTTTTATTCGTCTCCTGGATGAATTCTAATATGGTGGTAGCCACTTTTAAGATCGATCTTAGAAAATAGGGTGGCTTGGATCATCATATCTAATATGTCATCTAAATGCGAGATGGGGAAACAATACTTAACCGTGATTTTGTTAATAGCGCAACTATCAACACATTCTCCACGACCCACCCTTCTTGGGGGTTAGAAGGACGGGAACAGCACATGGACTAAGGATCTCCTTAATAAACCCACGTTGCAACAACTCATCCACTTATTTCTTGAGCTCAGTAGGTTTCATGCGGTAATGGGGTATATTGGGCAAGGAAGCCCCGGGTACTAAGTCAATAACGTGTTGGATGTCCCTTAACGGTGAAAGTTGGTTGGGCAAATTTTTCGGGAAAACGTCAACGAAGGTTTCAAGGATAGGTTTTACTTCTTCAGGGATAGGCTACTCCAAATTGGCACTCACTTCCCGCGCCACCAAGGCGTATAAAGGTGATCCTGATTCAAATTCAGTATCTAGGTCTTTGGCGGTTAACAGATTTAGGCCTGTACTGGGTTTAAGGAGGGTGGGTTTTATCTCTTCCTTGACAGACTTGGGTTGGGTGGGCAGGAGCTTAATCTTCTTGCCCTCGTGCTCAAACACGCAGGTGTTTGATCTCCCATAAATGTGCACGTCGTTATCAAACAACCAGGGAAGACCGAGGATGATCTGGCCAACATCCATTGTTAAAACATCACACCATATCTTCTCCTTGTATCCCACAAACTCAATAGGAATGAGACTCCTATCTTTCACTTCTAAGGCGGTCGAGTTGATCAAAGCGACCTTGTAGGGGTTTAGGTGTGGTGTTGCTTTCAAGTGAAGCTTAGAAATCATAGCAAATGACATCGCATTAATACAGCTTCCACTATCAATGATGACCTTGCAGTTCTTGTCACCTATCTTGGTGAAAGTGTGCAAGATTGAGGTTCTTTGCCAGTTGTTGCTCAACTTAGGTTGTGAAAGAGCACGCCTAACGACTTGTAGGTCTAAGTGATCCATCTTCTAGAGACAGTGGACCACAGCAGTATCTTCCTTACAGAAAAACTCCTTATTGTCATCAATATGATGAACTAGTTCAGTGTCTGGTTCATCCTCTTTTTCGATGACCTCCTCAATGATGGTGACTTTAAACGGGCTGGAACATTGAGAGGCAATGTGCCCGCACCTATGGCATCAAAAACATTTAGTACCCGCAGGGGTCTTGGGTGCTTCCCGTTCAGGGGTTTTACCCTTATGATGAACTAGTTCAGTGTCTGAGTAACTGAGCCTAATTGACCAACAATAAGGTCTAAAGTCGCCTGAATTTGTTCCGGATTCATGGGTAGGTGTTGGGGGAACACTAGGGGGGTAAAGGGGTAAAGGACAGCACTACGACACTAAAGTATTATGCTCCTAACACAAGTAAATGATGCAGCTTTTGTGTGGACAGCAAACTACAACAGGGAATTAAGTTGTCTAAGTGTTTAGGATGGTCTCTAAAGTGAGGACAGCAATTAAACACTAAGTTAGACTCACCAAAAGTCCACTAAATGATGCAGAATTGTAAAGGACAATAAATATGCTATGTATTAATTGATCTAATTATAATGTTAGAACAACTAGTTAGGCCTACCAATGACAAGTGGACACTTCTAATTGAAACCTAATACATGCAAGAGCAACCATGCTCTGATACCAAGATGATGTGAAACATACATGCGACAAGAGTTGCTTTGGCTTTAACAATAAATATTGAACATGAACTTTGCTAGTTAATAACTTATGTTTCACTCAAGCCAAATTCGTAGAATTTTTATTAAGAGATTAAGTGATGGCAAAAGTTCCAAGTAGGTTAGCGAGACAATCACAATAACTATGAAAACAAGATAGTAACGTTAATAGCAAACAAACAAGAATACGCGGCGTAACATCAAGATATAGTCACAATGAGTTCCTTCTCACTCAATCACTCTTAGGCTTTAGCGGAGGAGGGCGAACCATACGAGGAAAGAGATTACCACTAGGAAGATGGTGCCGAGGACCTTCGTTGATGGAGAGGTAGCCGATGATGGAGGAAGTTGTGGATGACCGACGATTATCCAACGGCCCGGACGGATGTGCTCCTCGATTGATATTGTTAGTTGGTATGGGATGTGGTCGATGTATCCGTCGACAGTCTCGTCGTTGCCAAAGTACACGTCAAAGAACGGGGATCCAAGAATATCCGTCTGTCTTTGACCGTCGAAAACAAATCCGTGGCCGATCTCAGGATCGGCCATGCACCAACGATGAGATTGATAGAGGAGTTTATCTTCTTCTCTTGGCTTCAAATTTCATGAGCAAACTAGGGTTTCTCAAGGGGGAAGGCACAGGTAGAGGGGTGGCCAAAGGTGGTGAGAAGAGAGGGGCGGATTAGATGAGAGGATGATGCAGGACTACTCCCATCAGAGGACTTAGGTTAGGTTGAAGAGGGGAGGGAAGTTTTAATCCAAATCTTAAATTAATTTCAGATTTTAAGTAAAATTGGAGGGATTTAATTTGAAATTTGAATTCAAATTAAATAGGGATGGGCCTTATTAGGAAGCAAAGGGGAAAATCCCCATTGATGGGGCCGGCGGTATCAGGAGAGAGGGGTGAGGGGATTGTGGAGGAGTTAAGTACTTTCCAAACAAGCTAAGGCAAACTAGGAGGGAAAATAATAAATCCTCTCTAAATTAAATTTAGATTGGATTCAAATTTGAAAACTTTCCTTATTTAGGATTTTATAAATATGAAAAGTTTTTTAATTTCAAATTTGAATTTTAAAATTTTCTAACTCTTTCCTTTATTGCTAAGACCAATTTAGGGAGTCATTATGATAATTGAAATCATCAGAATGACTTGGGATAAGGATGGGGCCTGCGGTCAAGGAGGGAGGAGGTGGGCTTGGTGTCGGGTTGAGGTGGCCAAGGGCTAGGCCGGTGGGTGGGATTTTGGAAGGGGAATTAGGTGTGATAAAGGGGAGGTATTTTGGTTGCGGGATGAAGGTGGAAGGATGAAGAGAAGCCGGTAGGTGATAACGAAGATAGAATAGAGAACGTAGAAGAAGACCACGAGCCATGGACTCTTCCGGTGACTAGTGGGTATTGCGCTTGCCCACACGTTGGGCTTTCCCTTCTCTCTAGTGCACTCACAAGAAGAAGAAGAAGATTAAAAAAAAAATTATTTAATCATTCATCATTCTATTACAACACATAGGACCACTATATATAGGTCTCAAACATGAAAAAAAGAAAAATACACAATTGCCCTCCGGGCTACAATAACAAAACACTTCCCCGTAGAGGTAAATTTGGAAAACAACAAAACTAAATAAAACATAATGCATCAAAAGTAGAGACGCTGAATCGTAGCCGTCGATCTATGATTCGGTCGTCGGTACACGTGTCTGAATCTCTGAACGATGTCCTCATCACTTACAGACTGGTTTCTTCACAGTTTTTGCAAATTATTCTTCCTTCTCTGCCATGTATTTAGCAAATTTAAGATGGTATTTTCATAATAATTTACATACAAGAGCGTAGAAATAGCATTATATGGTACTGTTGCATGAAATGACTGGCATAAAATAGGGATTTTGTTACTAAAGTTGTTCTCCATAGATGTTTTAAGTGTTTGAATATTGCTATCTTTTCTTTTAAATGTTGGCTGAACGTTGGGTAGCTTGATGGTACATCTTACCTTCGATCTTAGCCTAATAATCATTTGCATCAAATCTATTTGTATCTACAGCTAGAGTACTTTTCACATATATCTGAAACTATGATAGCATCAGCATAGGAATTATGCTTTCATTAGATGTTTGCCCCTACTGCATACGTGGATAGGTGCCAGTAGATTACTCTTAAATCAACTCTTTTTAGTTCTGTCAACTCTTTTTTTTTATTCAGAGATTAGTTGTCATGCCTTTGATCCCAAGAAGTGCTATAATCCTCCCTTCAGAATGTAAATGCTTCTTTAAGCTAAGATTGGCTTTGGACAAGAAATCTATTTGATCATTCTTCTGACAAATCTTCACCCATTTTTTTGTGAGATTATTCCTTCTAAATTCTAATAACTCTAGATGTTATCCTCTAAAATGCAGGGTCTTTTGCTGGTTTAGGCTTTCTTGCCTGGTATCTAGCTGGGAAATTTAGAGCCTTCAATCGGAGGGGCCATGTTGCTAAACTTTGCATCGTGCTGCTTCCTCTCCTTTGTGCGTCACTTATAGCAATTTCTAGAGTGGATGACTATTGGCATCACTGGCAAGATGTATTTGCAGGAGGAATTTTAGGTTTGCATTATATTTATATATGCCTTTCTTTTCTCATTAAATGCTTTTTTTGTTATTTTCTCTACTGGTTGCAGTTCGTTGCCTTAATTATATTTTGGTTGTTTTCTCAGGATTGGTGGTTTCTTCAGTTTGCTATTTGCAGTTCTTCCCTCCCCCTTACCATGTAAATGGTATGCTTAAAGTTTTCTTCCACGCCTATTATTAATGCTACATTACAATAAGTGAGACATATTGTTGATGGCTTGAAGTTCTTTACTTACATTTGGATTATGATAAAATTTTTTGGAGTAATCTAGTTATAGCTCTAAATCTGAGTAAGAATCAAAATTTTGATTTAAAAATTAGTTGAGAAAACTGACGGCTATTGCGAGTGGATATTGGGATACAAGTATAGGCTTCACATAAACCCACAGCCAACTTGATAAGTCAGTCTTCTTATAAAGTTAGAGAAGAAGCAGTGCAAAGTTGGGATCCTCTAGTTAGCATTTTTCTTATACAAACCAAATTATTTCTCAAAAATGTGTTAGACCGGTCCTGCCGGTCCACACGGGACCAGCCCAGGGGAACAGAGGCGGAAGTTCCGCCTCTCCCGCGTAGACCGAGCGGATCGCAAATCTCCACAGAACTTTTTAGGAAGGATTTTTGAGAAAGTTTAGGAGAGAAATTGAATGTAGGGACTGTTTAAGTATTTCCTTCTTAATTGTATGCATTAAATAGTTTGTTTTCCTAGGGTTAGAGCATCTTGAATTTGGGCTGAATTTGGGATCTCTTAGGTTTAGGTTTCTTTTGGGCTCTAGCGGCGTCTAGAGATTTGGGAGAGATAGATCCTCCTCTCGAATAGAGGATCAATTGTATCTTGCTGTTTTTCAAGTGTTTTCCCTCAGATTTTTTCACTGTTTCTACTGATTTTCTCAAATTTTCTGCTCGGTTATTGCTGTTTTTTATCTGGAAACAGCAGTTTTCACTATTGTGGTGGAGTGTTTCCTATCAAAAAGCTAAGCAGGTGATAAGATTTAGTGAATAAAGATCTTCAAAACTATTCATTTGTTTGTAGTTCCAGTGCCTTTTGATGGAAGATATGCATAAAATCAATAACATTCCTTCTAGGCGTGGGATAAAATTTGAGCTTGATTATAAATACAAGTAGTATACAATGAATGTCTCAAAGGAGTGGTGCCTGATAGAGAGAAGGAAAGCATGAAGAAAATCTATGGTTAGGGCTTAGGTGCAAGGAAGAATCAATCCCTGAAGAGAATGCTAAGGAAAACTATTTTCGTATACCATTATCATCCAATTGAGTTACAACCTAAGGCGTAAAATTCATGGACTTTCTAACCTACTAAAATTTAAATAATAGCAAGGATATCTAAAATGATTAATGATCATTTCACACTTCATAATTGAACAAGTATTAAAAAGAACAAACATTATAAAATAACTCACTAAACATGCATGATTATTTTGATATAATTAAAGCTAAATGCTAATAATTGGAATTTAGCATCTTACACTGTTGCAATTTCCTTGGATTGCTAAGAACTCTACTTTGAAGAGTTAAAAATATTGTTAGAATAAAAATTAGCTGTAGATCTATGAAAATTAAAGATTCATGAGAAATCAAATCACGAAGAAAATTTGACAATTAAAAAATTCTCCAGAAGGAGAAAGGGAAAGAATATCATCACAATTAATAATATATGTGATGAGGACATCGAAGATCAACGGCTACGATCGTATCTATTTATTTTCATGTATTTTATTTGTTGTTTGTACTTTTTCATTTCTACCCTCACTTGAGGGCTTTGTTTTATGTTTGCCCTAGGGGCAATTGTGTCTTTTATTTTTCCTCATGTATTTGGCTATTTAAGCCCTCCCCTTCCTCTTGGAAAAGGGATGATAATTGCTAATGAAAATTTTGGTTTTGGATCTCTTTGTGAGTTCTAGAGTTCTCTTTGTGAGTTCTCAAGTGAGGAAAGCCTAGGAGAGGCTCAAAGCAATACCCGCCAGTCGTTGGAAGCGTCCTCGACTCGTGGTTTATTTATCTTATTGTTTTCTTCTCCAACTCTTGTTTTCCTCCTCCCCACGCCAAGCCCTACCCGAGATCCCTTCATCCACCGCTTTACCCACTAGCTTCCTCCACTACAACCCAAGCTCCATCAAGAAATCCCCAAACCCGACGGCAAGCCCCCTCTTCCTCCTTTTGGCCACCGGCCACCACCTTGCCCCAAGCCATGATGAAGATGTCAATCATCATAATGGCTCCTTGATTGTGGTCTAGCAATAAAGAAAGGAGTTAATGAATTTTGAAATTCAAAATTCGAAATTCAAAAATTTTCCTTATTTGCAAAGTCTAAATAAGGAAGTTTTTTCGAATTCAAAATTCGAACGGAATTTAATTGGATGACTCATTATTTTCCCTCCCACATTTTGATTTCAAATTTCTCATAAATGCTTTCCTAATTTGGCTCCCCTAATTTAGGAATAGAATTAAGTTCAAATTCAAATTTGAATTTCAAATTATTCTTAAATTATCATCCCATAAATTAAGAGAAACCTCCAATAGTTTAAATCTGAAATTAATTTCAGATTTAACTATTCAATCCTCTTAATTACTTGGGCCCACCTCATTAATACCCAACCCCTCTCCCTTTCTCTCTCCATGGCCGGCCACCCATATCCCCCATTTAATTAATTAGATCCCACAAATTAAGGATCTAATTAATTCAATCCCCTCCCCACTTTCCCTCCTAAACTCCACAAATTTCAAATTCAAATGTCTAAATCAATTGCTCCATAATTACTCCCTAAATCTGAAATTAATTTCAGATTTCCCCCCTATGCTCCTCCTCAACTAAATGCCGCCCAAACCTGAACCGAAATCAAAGGGAATTGACTCCATGTTCTCTCCATTGCTTTCTCCACAACTTTCCACCCTCCCTTTTCATGCTCACGTGCACCCAATAGGAGGAACTGGCTGAATTTCATCTCCCAAACGGGCTGCCAAGATTTCTGGACAGAGTCACGTTGCTGTCTCGAAATTTTGCTGAATTATGCACGGCATCTAGGGATCTCCAGCCAAACAACTTGCTGCCCTGCATCCTGGAACATAGCTATTTGCTGTCCAGAAGTTCCGGATGTCCCACAGCAGCTGTCCAAGGTCTTCCTAGGCCTTATAGATGGCTGTCCAGTTACGTCCAGTTGCTGTCCAGAATTTTGAAGCCCAGAAAACTGCTATCCAGCATCCTTGAGAACCAAAATTGCTGTCCGGAATCTGCTCCAGGCCACCTACTTCCGATCCAACCAACAAAGCACCACCGGAACATTGTATAACTTCATTCCTTGGGTGAAACTCTTCTCCTAACACTCTTATCTTTCTAATTTACTTTTCGTTTATGGTTATTAATGGACTCATGAAGATCATGTCAATTATGCGCCGCTAGAACCTAGTAATAGGAAGAGTTGTGTGAGGGATCTTTCATAGCCTAATCTTATTGTTAGTATTGGAATTTATTGTTGGAACAATCTACGTATGCAATGTTGGATTAAGATGGTTATTTTTTGAACTTAACTTCTATGCATGAAAATTAACCTAAGCTAAGTACCACTTAATATTTATCTTATCGTTCAATTCCGCATAAGATCTTACTTATTATTGCCTCTAAATCTAAGCGTGCAAACTTCATTAAGCAAATCATTTTCGCATGAGATTGTTTCACATCAATATGCACAAAATTTTTATCGTGGATCCTAAGGAACACTAACACATATGTTTGAAGATGTTTCAACTTTGAAGGTCTTTATGCACATTACTGCACTAATCTAACCTGATTGAAATATTGGTTTATTGAAGTTTTTTTTTTTTAATATTTAAATTGAGGCTTATCATTGGGTTTGGCTTTTCTAGTTAAGTTAAAAAATAGCATTATTTTTACAAAATGAATTGAATTGGGTAAGATATATAAGGTTCATTAAAAAGTTAGACGACTGGTGCATCAGGATATAAATTTTGAATAAGAAATTTATTTTGCGTGTATAAGATGTGGCTTGAAGATGATACAAAATTTTAAATTTCAATTGGTAGGTATATGAGAATTTTTGGATGTTAGCGAGCAAGATTTTTTGCTATGATAGTAGTTTGGTTGAATTATTATTATATTTATTTTTATAGCGGGCTAGAATATTCGAGGCGGTAAAGTATTAAATTTGGTGTCTTAGCGTTGCACAAGTATCCAGCTCACAAACAAAAGTAGAAATACAAGAATTTTTGTCGTGAAAACCCCGAAGGAAAAGACCATGGGGCCACGCCCAGTTGAAATGATCCAACTAGTGTTTGAATAGATTAAAAAGGATTTATTCGCCCTTAAACTTGAGGATGATTATATTACAATAGCCATTCGTCCGGTTGAAATCTAGCGACAAACAGAGATCGGACGGAAGTCCGATGATGGTCGGTGGACGGGCGGAAGTTTGACGACAGGTGGTGGTCGGGTGGAAGTCCGGCGACGGTTAATGGCCGGGTAGGAGTCCGGCGACGATCGGTGGTCTGGCGGTGGTCGAGGAGAAATCTGGTGGTAAGAGAACTCTGATTTATCTTCCTTTCCTCTCTTCCTTCTCTTCCTTGCTTAGTCCCCCATTAGTAAAGAATGAGATGTATATTTATAATTGTCAAGGAGTGGCATGACTAGTAAATAGGGAGGAGGTCAAGGGTATGTTTGGAGTGTTTTGAATGGATGGCTGATATCAACTCACTTGATCGTTGATTGTTTATCGATTATTTAAGTGTCTTAATGATATTAGAATTCGGCAGCCTTGGGCTTGTTGGATTCGTCTCGTCAAGCTGCTCGTTTCTATTATAAGTATGTCACATTTGAAAATCGTTTGGTCTTCCAGTTTATCTATCAAACTTTTCAAATACACTTCGAATCTTCGATTTGGACTCATTTGGGCTCGAATTGGTTCGGATTCAATGTTATTGGGTTCGTCTTTTCGAGACATTCAGTTCGACTATAAGTTTACTAAAATCGGAGTTTGGATGGTCCTGGATTTAATTTCGGAATTTTCCAACTTAAATTTACCTCAAGATTCGTGCCCGATCAAGATAATTTTTTATGATTTACCAATTTTATTAGTCTTTATTTAATATTTGCTTTAAATGTTAAGAATAATATGACATTTGTCTGTTAGTATAAATTTAATTATTGGTAGCATTTTGTAGGATCCTTTATTATCAATAGAAATCTGAGTGATAATTTAAGTGTACTATGATATTAAATAAAATGATGTTTGGCATGCTTGTCCCCTTTCTGTGGATTTGTTTAGTGCTCAAGTCATACTTAAGTCGATTTCAGCTCCTAAGCACAACCAAACAATGAAAAAAGTAAGGTTGGCGGATGCCGAGTTTAAGCTTATCTCATGATATGTAAGAAAATCTAAGTTAAAGTAAATTAAAATAAATTAATCATCATTAAGTTTATAATCCTATCAAACTTAGCTTTATATTATAAGTTTATCTTTTCAAAATAGTTAAGCTTAGCTTTTCAATAGCTTATCCTTTCAAAGTAATTAAGTTTTCTCTTTTCAAAGCAATTATACTTATTTCTTAATTAAGAAGTAAATCTATAATTCCTCAACTAAATTTAGTCATTATTAAATTTATAATTATAACTAAGTTCGAATAACAAATCTATTTATATTTATACCATATATTAGACCTCCGTGATGAGCTGTGGAAATGAGTTTAGGGCTTTGTTAGGGACGGCTTTCTTTCTATTCTTAAAGCAGTACAAAAATTTCTAGTTCTAAAATATTTTGTACTTAAAAGCTGCTTTAGAAAACAGTAAGAAAGCCGTCCCAATTACAACCTATTTTAAAATGCAATCAAATAATTTTCTCAGCTTATCTTTAGCTTACAGCACATCATCTTTTTCACCAACCAAACGGCATCATCCCTGTAAAAGCTTAAGCCTGCCATCACTCTACTTTCTATAACTTTTGTTTTGTGAGTTCTCTGAAATGTTTAATTATCAACTGTTCGCTTGCAGGTTGGGGACCTCATGCATATTTCCAAGTGCTTGAGGAGATGCCAAACGGTGTTGCACCTTCTACTGCTAATAATGGCCTTATAGCATAAAGACCTGTAGAGATTGAGACTGTCAATATGGCTTTCAGAAGGGCAGAATCATTTTCCCTTCAATCCAATGTTGCATGATATCATAGGCTATGAATTCCTGCACTAAATTTGTAATATAGAATATTTGATATGGATGCATTCTTCTTGAAAAAAAAAATTAATAGTGTTTAGATTTAGGTTTTGTTTAGGACGGCTTTTTTACTGCTTCTTAAAGTAACTTTTTTAGTTAAAAAATAAAAATTTTAATATAAAAAAGCTATTTTAAGAAGCTGTAAAAATGTCATCCCAAACGAAGCCTTATTCTTCTATTTTCTTCCTGACACTTTTTTGCTGCTAGTGGTGTTCCTTTGTGAAGAATGGTGTCAGTGGCTTTTCCGACGGTTTGAATTGTTGTTAGTGCTTCAGCTATTTGATTCAAATTTGAGCTCAAGCTCAAGTTGATATGAAATTCTATTATTATTATTATTATTATTGTTGCTGCTATTTTTGTTACTCTTGTTATTATTATTTTATGATAAGAGTAAAATGAAACGGAGCTTAAAATCTTGATTTTAATGCCAAGTTCCGTTCATGTAATCAGCATCAAATCAAGAGAGAATATTATGTGCGGAGTCCGAATGCAAAGAACCGTTCGGCATAGTGCACATAACCTTAACAATAAAGTGCGTGTTTACTATTCACAACCACAAAATCAAATGATTCTCTATTATGTCAATATACTAATCTCTCCCAAAATTAAACAGAGCCAAAGTGCACAGAACCTGAAAGAACAAAATCACTATGTAAATGGATCTCATCAATCAATCTCCCGAAGCAATGAATCTGACAGTTATGTGGTCTCTGTTTATTTCACATAAAACTGAAAAGAATACGACAAATTGTACAAATATGAGACAAATTTATATGATTTGGTGTATCTTCATTTTTTTTGTTAAGTTTCTATTAAATTGGATTTTATAATATATGCAATTTTAATAGAATATGTTTAATAAAGCAATGCTTCTACTTTTATTTATTAATTGGGAGTTAGAAGACAAGTTCATGCAACTTATCGTAGTTTCTGACAGAAAGAAAACAGAGAGCTTCTCTCCTGAGATCTATTACGCAGGAAAAAAAATTAGATTCAACAATGATCAATATTTAGTATTTCCTCTCAACTCACCGTGCCATTGCGGCATTATCATCACGCCATTGCCATCACACTTTGCCACAGGCAACCCGACCGCTGCTCGCCACCTAGCTCCATCCATCACTGTTGTTATGCTTTACATTATATTCATTTTACTTTAACAAAACACTAAAAAATATAATAATTGGTTCAAATAACTCCAAATACTTTAAATACATTGCAAAATGTTGATACTTAAACCCATTTTTATGTGTTATTTTTTTAGTAAATCAAACGAAGAATCCTTTGGTTAAACATGCAATCAGCTTTTTTAGGGCTTTATAGTTTTATAGAGCCAATCAAATAAAACTGAATTATAACAAAAATTAAATTATATTTTAATTGGATAGATTCCTAGCTGCAACTATTCAAATATATCCAAAAAGGGCACATGCATCTTCACTGAGAAACTGGAAAATGAAAAAAATAAAATAAAATTATGTTGCTAGCTTAGTCATGCGTTTAATATTCTGATACAGTTTCCTGACATCGACTCCTTTTTAGGGGTGTTAATTTCGGGTAACGGGTCGGGTTCGGGATTAACCCAGAACTGATCCGGGTTCAAGCGGGTCAACCCTAAACCCTAACCCGACCCGGGTAGACAAACGGGTCGGAAAATCGAACCCGGACCGGACCCGGCGGGTTGCCGGGTTGCAAGACCCGACCTGGTTTGGGTGGCCGGCGCCGGAACGGCGGCGGTGGACGGCGGGGGACGCGAGCGCGGCGGGCGGACGCAAGCAGGACAGCGCGGGCGCGGGCGAGGTCGGGCGCGGGCACGCTCGGTCGGGCGCGGGCAGCGCAGGCATGGGCAAAGGCGGGATTCAAAATTTTTCGAATTAAACGGGTTGGCGGGTTCACCCGGCAACCCGCCGGGTCAACCCGAACCCGACCCGTTTTTTAAACGGGTCGATTTCTGGAACCCGAACCCGACCCGTTTTAAAATCGGGTCGGGTTCAACCCGGATTTTCCGGGTCGTGTTCGGGTCGGGTTTTTGTGTCGTGTCAAATATTGACACCCCTACTCCTTTCCTTAGATCCCTGCAATTTATCTGGAATTTATGCAAGATCTAAAATAAATACTGGCAAATCTCCACATCCTTTTTTTTATGTCAATTAAGTCAGATTCACACGCACATCACATACTCATGACTCTAATTTAAGATATCTTGGTTGATAGCCAAAGCTCCCAACTAGTTGACTAAGGTGACTTACGATTGGGGGTCTAAGGGGGCAGCGTCCCCTGGCGGAGTTTGACCTGCCCAGTCAGATCGCGGGATCAAGATGCAGTTTGCCCCTGTGCCCCGGACACTGACGTAGCTCTACATCCGGACGCCAATAAAATGTCGACACGTGCTCTTACTCTTTACCGCGCTGACGACGACCCGACCCGGAAAAAAAACTCAATATTACTATGTTCGTGTATTGCTAGGTATTGCTTGACAATAACGAGAAATACCGCTCTGTCATGACCAATACTGAGCAATACCTAGCAAAATCGGGATATTGCTCGGTATTGCTAGGTATTGGTCGGTATTGACAGGTATTTCTCGTTACCGAGCAAAACCTAGCAATACCCTGGTCTGTACAAATCAGCTAATACATAGCAATATTGGGTTCCGATTCGGGTTGGGTCCTCGTCAGGCTGCGCAGGGTAAAGAGTAAGAGCACGTTGCGACATTTTATTGACGTCCGGATGTAGAGCTATGTCAGATGTCCGGACCTAATAAAAATTCCCTGCAAGGGGGATCCGCCCCTGGTTTGCTTTAATCCCATCTCAACTCTGTTTTATGTAAATTTTGGATTTTTTAGTTTCTCTGGACTATATCTATTTCAAAATTTTCAGCTTAATAAAATTTATTGCCGACCTGAGAATGAGAAGCTATTGTTTGACTCCTAAAGCTTAGTCGATAGCAACTCCATTTTGGAATTCTAACAAGTAGCTAGATAACCTGGGTGAAAGCAGCCAAGGCCATTGAGGCTCCAATTTCTTCATGGTCCCTTGTCTTTAGCCGCCTGATAAGATTGAACAATAAGTCAACTGCTACTCCCCAACTTGTCTTTGCAAGTAGCTGTGAGTGAGTCTTAGACTGCCCAACCTCTATAGAAATAGGATAGGAAGAAGCCAAATATTGCCATCACAAAGAGAAAATTTTGCTTGCATTTATATATACGGATAAATATTATATGTCGACAGATATTTATTTACATGGAATTAGTGATAGACGCGATAATCTCTCCCAAACGTTTGCAAGAGATTAATTCCATCTCACTATTTTGTCTGTTGCGACAAAGTGAGAGTGCTTAATTCATTATTTATAATGTTCTAAAACAAAATGATTTATCAAATATTTCAAGAAAAAATTTAGAGTATATTATTCTAATCAAATCTAATGCTTCTTTTAGAACATCTTTCTTATTATTTTATGAAGCAATTTTTTAGTACAAAATTTAAAATTTAAAAAATTTTACGCTAAGAAATTGTTTCATAAAAGACTAAGAAAGCTGTCACAAAAGAAGTTTAAGATTTCGTTTGGGACAGCTTTCGTATTGTTTTATAAAACGACTTTTTAGTACAAAATTTTTTGTATTAAAAAGCTGTTTTAAAAAGCAAGAAGAAAGTAGTCTTAAACGAAGCCTAAATCATATGATTTGTCAAATATTTCATTTAATTTTACGCCCATCCTGATAAAAACTCCACACATTTTTTTTTCAATAAAAACTTTGATTTCATCAATTTGATATTATTATTGTTTTGGAAAACATTTGATGAAGAATTTCATATTATATGTGATTATTGGCAGTAGAACTATATAACAATCAGCTTTTTTTTAATTTTGTGATGGTTTTATCACATTTTTAAAATCACATGCAGTTTTAAGGCAATGAGGCCTTATATTCTAAATTTGAAGCTAGCAATTCATTAATGTATAATATGCTCATATCAATTTAACGTTTGATGTCGAAACTACTAAACATTACTAAAATGATATGTATTATTTAACAAAATTTTAATTTTATTTTTTCTTTCTTAATTTATTTTCTGTGTTTTAATATTAAAATATATTTGATATCTTAAAAAATATGTATTTGTTCACTTATATGGCAGTGGTTATGAATCTTATTTTTAACTGGACATAATGACGAAAAAGGATTCATGTAGCCGAACCCACGTAGTGGTACAAAGGCTTGATGCTGGTTTTGTTGGTTGTGAACCTGAAGGAGTAGTGTCAACTACTATTGAGACTAATAATAGCAGTGATCACTGATGCCAACCACTGGTTGTGGTAGGTGGTGGCCACCATCGAGTGGCGACGGTTACAATTGTCGACACTCATAATAATTCTTAAAAAAAAATCTAAAATACTTTCTAAATATTTTTAAAAATAATTGAATGTATTTTTAACAAGTTTGATTTGTATTATAATACAAAAGTAATTAAAAAACAACTTAAAATTATTTTTAAAAACAAAATTAAAAAATAAGAAATAAAAAGGCTCCAAACATGCCCTAAGATCATCTCCAACCGAACTACATATGGTAGTATGTCGTCCGCCATTCGCTTCATTCGAACGCTAAATCGCATGCGAAAATTCTGGAGGTAAATAGTGTGATGCCAATATTGGCTTCGCACTGTTCATCGACGATAATTTTTTTTGTTAAGAAATAAATATACAAAAATGAGAATGAATGTATATAGAATATTCCTTTTCTGGTATTAAAAAATAGAGTTTGATTGAAGATAAACTACTGTATTTTGGAGTGAAAAGTAAGTTTTTGGTCGGAGATGCCCTAAGTCCTTCAAGCTGAAGTTGTCAGTTTTCGACAGAAGATATAAGAAATTACGCAATTACATTGTTTTGTTTTATAACTAAGGCTTTGTTTAGGAGAAATTTCTCATTGTTTCTTCAAGCTATTTTCTAGTAAAAAAAATTACTAAAAGCTGCTTTAATAAATATTAAGAAAGTCATCCTAAACATAGAATGGAAAGCAGCTTTTTAGTATAATATTTTCTTGAACTAAAAATTTCTGTATAAAAAAGCTGTTTGAGAAAGCAATATATAAAAAAGCTGTTCCAAACAAAACATAAGGATAGCTCTCTTGTTACTTTCTAAAACTGTTTTTTAGTACCAAAATTTTTTGAAGTAGAATTATTTGTACTAAAAAATTTAGAAAAAAAAAAAAAAAATTGTAGCCTAAAAGATATATCAAATATTCAAATAAAATATATCAAATAACCGTTGAAAGTCAGTATATGGCTTAGCTTCAGATTAAGCAGCTTTATACTTGCCCTAAAATAGTTTATATTTCTTCAACCATGGCTTTGACAGAAATTTCCCCCCACGACAAAGAAATTAAACATGTCGTAAATCAATCTATCTATGCTACAGTAATTGTGCTAATCGAAGCAAACGGATACCCACTTGGCCCTGTCATTTAGTTATCCTAAACCCTAGTGGACCTAAATAGCCCAATTAACTATATTATGGATCAACCTAACCGTGAATAGTTATAATTTTTAATTTGACTAAATTAATTTAACCAATAGACCATTTTCCTAACCTTGTTCTTCATACACTTAGTTCTGTGATCCTAAAATCTTAAAGTCAATCTAATCTGCTTGAATTAATCCAATGCCATTTAAACCCAATCTTAGAAAAATATGTCCCTTAATCAACCTTTGAGCACTTTCTTAGTGGCCATCATTGGAGTTATTTTAAAGACGATGATGCAAGAGATGAGGCCGGTAATCCCCTTCTTCTCATAAAAAAAATAAGAGATGGAGAAAAGAAATAAAAGACGTGTCTTTACCACTAGAGAAAACCTTTAGAAAGTTTAAGGAAATCTGAGGAGCTCAAACAAAAATAGAGAGACTAAGCAAATAATTTTCACAACCCTAATTGCGCACAGGTACAGGCATCTCCTCTTACGATATCTAACCCATAACATACTTATTAGAATTGTTGATAGAGAACTAGAAAAGGTTAATTTCCTATTATATCATTCTTAGGTTGTAAGTATCCTCACATACGATTGAGAATGAGTATTTAGCCACCACACTACCAATTTTGACGAGGCTCTAATTAGGTAGCCTAGACTTAGCATATTCAAGTTGGCCTATTAGAAATGAAGATACTATACAATTGGAGGCTATCTCTTTTATCATTCAATATTTTTAAACATTTTAGTTTCCTATAGATTTTATAATTAAGCAACTGTGAATCACCAAATTCATCTCATTGAAATATTCATTTTGACTATAAGCATATGAAAATTAGAAGGTTAATTATTAATTTGATCCCTCAAATGATCTTGTGAAATTTTTTTTATACTTCTTGAGTGCTTTGTTTAAGTAAATTCACATTAAAATCATCTCAATCTTAATATTGTCGGATTTATCTCTTTGATACATTTATTTCAACTATAAATTTATTGAAAACAAAGTTCATCTAAATGCTTATTCCAATAATTATAATTTGAATATTTTAATATTTAAAAATAGTGTTAAGATCCATATTTTTTTTCATATGAATTTTCGATGACATATTAATGAAATATGTCCAATATATATATCATAACTTTTTTATTTATTACTTGTTTAAAATCTAATTTATTTATATATCATTTGTGCACCTATATATATGAAATATATATTTCATCTTAGTTAATTAATAATTTAGACATTTTAATATTATTTAAGTTTCTATAGCTTTAAATAGTTCATTTCTTTCATATTCAATTGTCCCTCTTTGGTTTCTTCTTTGTTTGCCGGTAATGATACTTAGTTGAATTATATTTAAAACAAAGGATAAATTACGAGAGCGCATTTATGTTCTTCAATGTTTTAAATATAAATCGTTGAAAAATGAAACATATTATTTGAATACTCATTCTGTACTCTTAAGTATTATTTATTTGACACGAATAGACATTATAACAACGTGATTAAGCTTCACTTAATTGTTTATTATCGTCAATCAGGTCTCAACCCTTAAGCACAGGGGTGTCAATATTTGACTCGATCAAAAAATTCGACTCGAAACTGATCAAAAAATTTCGGGTTATGATCAACCCATTTCGGAAACTGGTTATGGTTGGGTTCCCGGATTTGACCCGTTTGTAAAAAAGGTTGGGATTCGGGTTGACCCAAGAACCCAAACTCAACCTGTGTTAACCCTGAAAAATTTGCTAACCGGTCTACCTAACATCGCGTCCACCCTGACCGAGTCTTCCTGTCGTTGGTTCAAGTGCTTATGCCCGCATCGCTTCGTCTACCCGCGTCTTCGTCCCGTCCCTCAAGCCCACCGTTTTGTTGAGTGCCCTCCGTCGCGACTGACTCGCCTCACCCAGTTCGCCGTAAACTCACCGACCAATCTGCCCGCTAATGAGTTGGATCGAGTTAACCCTGCAACGTAACCCGTGTGAGTCAGGTCCGGATTGAAAAAATTGACCCGTATGCAAAAACGAATTCGCTTTAGATTTGGTCAACTAGTATTTGGTCAAATTTGAGTTGGATTAGAACCCGGCCTATAACCCAATTTTGATAACTCTATTCAAGCATGTGGTAAGTATTATAAAAAGTAATTTGACTTTGACAAAAACGGTTGACTTGCCTCGAACTGATCGTTCCGTGGGTTCCATAATTCGACGGCCACATGGAAAACATTTCTTAGATAAATAACAAATTAAATTTGACTTTTTGGCAGTGAGAGAGAGAGAGAGAGGGCCAATTCAACGTTGACGGTGATTGTCGGTTCCACGCAAGCCAATGCGTTGGTGGCGCGCACGTGACTCCAGGCGGCACCGAGCTGGATTGGATCTAATTGGTTTTATAGACCACAGTGCCCCTTTACAGGATCCGGTTTGACTAAAATTGTAGCATTAGTTGTGCTAATTGGGTTCTTATCGGAGCCTATTTAAAAGTAAATAATTATTTAAGGGATAATAAGTATCATCAAGAGCTTTATGGGTTGAATTAAAAATTAGTTAATAGTCTACAAAACGAATCCAAGTTAGCTTATCATGTGATTATTGTCCTTAAAACAAATAAAAAATGTGTTATTGTCCTTTTTTTGATAAATTTGATGTATTGAATTGATAATTAAATGATGTTGAGTTTTTTAAACTATATATTTCAATCAATTCAATAATATTAAAAAATAATAGTTTTTTTTTAATTTGTTTTATAATTTATATATATGTTAATATTTATATAAATCAATAAGCTAAATATGTTAATATTTACTGATATATATTTAGTTTATTGCATTGCATAAAATATACTCTCTATCATATATTTTATATTAATATCTTCATTTTTTTAATTTATAAATAAATCAAATACGCATAAATTTTTATTATTTAAATTAAATAGAGAAGTAGTTTAATTTTTAAGCCCATTTGTTCAAAATTAGGTAAGAGAATAACCCAGTTTTTTTTCTAATAATTCCTTATAATATACAAACTAGCTAGCTCCCATTTAATAAATAATTATAATTAAAAGTTTTCATTTTCAAATCAATCAACAGCCTTTTTTTTTTTTTTTCATCTCAGCCTCATGACTTACCATATTTTCAAAAACATATTCTTAAAATGTGATAAATTTAATTGGATGTATTAGAAAATAATAATAACTTTAATTAAATATTTTAAAACATTCACAAAATGCTTCAAAAAATTATAATTTCAATTTTCATTTATAAACAATTATAAATAAATTCATATTTTTAATTTTTTTATTAAGAAAATATAAAAAAAATTCAGAGCTTAATTATTCTGTGCGAACGTTGAAAGCCGTGCGGAGACCAATCAGAATGCGCCACATCACCCTGTGCTTGATATCGCAGCTCGGTACCGCTCTATAACATGGCTAGATACCGCATACCGCTGAAGTGACACATTCTGATTGGTCTTCAAACTGCGTTCTTCGTCCGGTCTCCACACATATTAATTTCTCCATGCTCTGAGCTCTCCATCAGAAAATCACATTAATGTTTTCATGCCAATCCTGACGCATATCTACCTTATAAAAATTCCTCCATGCTCTGCGTCCCAGAAACCATACGGTAGCCAGCTAGCCAACGTTGTAGAATAAACATCATAATATTAAATACAGAACCCTAAATGACAAAAATCCATTTTTGATCCATGCCCACGGTTCAGTTTATGCAGCTGTACGGGGACCCTTATAATTTCATAATCTGCCGACGACTGCTACAGCTTTGCTGGCAACGCGCTTATTGCAATTTAAAATTACGAGTTCTTTTCAATGTGGCCTATAACATTGTGTAATATATAAATTTTTATGTTAAGATCGTACACATAATATATCAGTTAAGTACTGCGCTAAGCTTAATTAAGAAGCCAACTACGAATAGCTAATCTTTTATAATTTATAACTCTTTTCAGTTAATGGCGTGTATTTTCCTGTTTTTAAATAGTTTATACAGTATGCTTTATATATGCGAAAGAGAGGACCGGGTCTTCTCTTTACATAAGAAACTTGTATACATGACTAAAGAGCAAATAATTTAATTTATAGTTTAAATGTCAATGGTCTTTAATGGCAACCTGCCTTCCCCGGCCGTTTGAAAGTTAAAACTTAAGGCACCGCAGGGAAGACAGCTAGCTAGAGAAACGCATTGTAACTTGTTTTTCCCGTTACCCTTTAAAACTTGCAAATTATTATATAATGAATGGAAGTAGTTCACTGTCTCAAAATGGATAAATTATTCTGTGCGCCGTCCAGATATCGATCAAAATGCACCACGTCACCTATCTTTTTGTTGTGTATCGCGGCTCGGTACCACTGATGTAGCTGCATCTTATTCGTCTCCGAACGTAAAGCTGCGATCGACCGCCGCACATAATAAATTCTCCTCAAAATGAGCCTCTTTTACTGTTTTTATTTCAATTTGTTAAGTTCTAATCATACTTTTTCTTAAGCATATTATGAAATAGCAATTCCTTACATGTTGTTACAGATATATATAAAATTTTTACATGCACATTAAAATTATAGAAACATTTATTGACAATTTAAGGGTGTATGACTTTTTGTATGTAAGAAAGCTTTATCTCAATTTATATATATAGTCCCACATTGGCATTATAATTGTAATTTTTCGAGATTATGGAATAATATTATTAATGTCACTAAAAGTTTCCATCATAAATTTTAAATAAAAGTTTATTTTTAAAAAACTATGACTAAAATGATTTTTTGTCACACATTGAAAAAAGCAACAGCATATTCTCCCATGAACAACTTTTAAAAATAATTATAATAGTAAGAAATTTTATAGGGAATTGCAAAAGTCTAATGAAATTTCACTTTTCTTGGCGAATATTTAGCAAGATTATCTATATATATGTTCAACTTCAGTATGTGGATTATATATTGAAGACAGTGAGGAAGCAGTTTTTCTTCTTGTATTTTGTTGTTCTATGACTCGGTCTGTTATAGTACCACGTTGTGAGTTTATAATTGAAGAGTTAGGTAAACGCTCTCTGATAACAAACAGCTGCACCAAACTTTGGCAGAAATTTGATTTTTTCTCTCTGTTCGGGAGATTATTCATCATGAAAATAGTAGAAATTTGCTCTGATCATTAAAATTCATTAATCTATTTAGTGATTTTAATTTGTGGGTAAATGCTACTTAGGTTTTGTTTGGAACAGCTTTTTTGTTGCTTTCTAAAATATTTTTTTAATTAAAAAATTTCTAATTAAAAAAACATGTCTCAAATGAAGTCTTAATCGTTCCCATTATAAAATCAAGTTGTGAATAAATTAATTTTCAGATCTGCATACATAATTATTATAGAGAATAGTTTACTATTTATTTAGTTACATGCATAGAAGAAATTATCATAAAAATTTGGAATATCATTAACATAAGGCTAATATTAGATAGTTTTTAACCAAGCCATTAATCAACAGATGATTACGGCTAAGTTCTTCAAGACTGTAACTAATTAACTGATAAATAAAAATTTAGATCATGCAATAAACAATAACGTAATTTAAGAAAACAAAATCCTAGCTCAATGGCTGATTATAGTTTCTTGATGGGTACTAGCTGGTAGTAAACAAGTCATTAATTAGTGTATGAATATTACTATATCATATTAATTATATTTATTAAGAAACCACAAATACTATTCGTAGATTGGATCGACTGAGCTTACCTTTAATCTTTCCTTCAACATAGATTTAGCATAGATTAACGCTTTGTTTGGGAGTTGGGATAGCTTAATTTTAATCATTGTTTTCTATTTTCAAGACATTTTTGTAGTGAAAAACTACCCCAGAAAATAATAAGAAAGTTATTATAAACAAAACCTAACTTGGTTTCGTTTGAAACGGCTTACTTACTGCTTCTTAAAGTTGTTTTTAGTCCAAAATTTTTTATTTTATTATTTACTAAAAAAATGTTTTAAGAAGCAATAAAAAAATCGTCTCAAACGAAACCTTATGCTTCATTTGAAAATTGTGACAGCTTTTGATCATTATTTTTTCGTTGCTTTCACGACATTTATATAGCGAAAGGTTGCTGTAAAAATTAATAAGAAAGTTATTCCAAACCAAACTAACTTATTATATAGTGTGATAAGCAAGTTGGGCTTGTATATTATTTAGCTTAGCACAATCACAATCTTATGCTTGTTCCCAGTAAAGCTAGCCTCACAAGTCACAACCTAGCTAGCAGCTTCTCAGTTCTCAATTGCCAATTACAATATACATATTTCGGACAAAACCATTAATGATAAAACGTCTTTTTCTTCTATGAATAAAACTCTTAAATTTGTCCAATAACATCATTTTCCGCTTACTTTTCAAAATTAAAAAAGATAATTTATTGGCCTATCAAAGGATAACGCGGGAGATAAAACCTATTAACTTTATCTGAATAATGAAAAAATTTTCAAATGTACTGGAGCACTTGGACAAAAAAATTACTGAAAGAACTAAGAGATAAAGATAAAGCTAATCAAATCAATAAGAAAGCAAGCTTACCATTAGCTAAACTACAAAATAAAAAACCGCGTCAATAACGTTGCTTTATATAAAATTCATGCCCTCAAAGCTATAAATTAAGCACCTCGGATTGAACCATGTATAGGCATATTACGCTAACACTTGATCACAAATCATCTTAGTTCTTAAGAAAAAACAGAAAAAATAAGTTAGAGAGGAGAGAGCTGAAATTAATTAACAATATACACTTGCAAGCTAAGTTGCAACCTGCAACATCGATCGATATACATCAAAGAAAAAACAAAAAGAATTCCCTCCCTACAAACCCCCAACGCATTGCTTCTTGAACAAGCCCACTTCAATACCTTCCAAACTCCTCTTCCTATTCAGATTCAAGCTTCCGACAACTGCCACCGCCGACGCCTTCACTATATTCACCCCAAAAAGCCTTAACATCTGCACTCCCCCGCCTTCGCCGCTTCGCGGCTTGCACTCAATGTAAAGCTGCCGCTCCTCGCCCTTAGAACGGTAGAAGCCAACCAAGTCTCCGGCCACCAATCCCTTCTCTTTAACGAAGCGACTCCACCCCTTGGTAAGTACGTAGCTCTGGCTACTATTCCAGTACGAATAACGAAACCTCCACACTTTCCCACCCGCGCCCCCTTCCTCAAAGTTCAGCAAAACGCCCTTCGCTCCATCGTAAAGCGGAAAATGCTTCTCCGCGTGCTGTTTGGGGATGACGAGGCGGTTGAGTTTGCCGACGTCGCTGGGCGTTACGGCCTTGTCGAAAAGGTGCTCGCGCGCGGGCTTGGTGGAAAGGATGGGTGGATGATTGGGGGAGGAGAGGGGAGGGGAGTGGCGAAGCTCGTCGAGGTAAGTGTGTTTGCGGAGCATGTCGACGACTTCTGCTTTGGAGCGGGAGAGGAGGAAGGAGAGTTGGTGGGGATCGGAGGAGAGGGAGAGAGGGGGGAAGTTGGTGATGGCGTCGCGGCCGCGGAAGCGTTGAGCGGCGAGGTCGTAGGCGCGGGCGGCGTCTTGTTCGAGATTGAAGGTGCCGAGCCAGACGCGGCGGTGCTTCTCGTAGATCTGAGCCCCCCAGCGGCCGTTGGGTTGGGGGACGACGCCTTTGTATTGGGAAGAGGGGAGTTTTTTGGACTCTGCTTCGGTGGAGTGTTCGGAAGAGATCGTGGTGGCGCCGGGGCTGGTGACAGCGCTGACGCCGCTGCTCATGCGTTGAAGGGGAGGGGAGGGGAGGTCGATGGTGGTGGAGGACGAGTCGATGCAGGAGGTGGTTTCCATTGGGTGCAGGCGTTGTGGTAGTGAGATGAGTGAAGCCGTGAAGGTATATATGAATGAATGGTGCTGTTGCTGTATTTGAAGAGGGGGAGAGTACTCGAGGTTTATATAGAGAAGGGCTGGATCAACTTCTGTAAATATTTGGTGTCATATTTTTGTATATGCAATATATATATTTGCGAGAGAGAGAGAGAGAGAGAGAGTCAGAGAGAGGATTATTACGTCCTTCGACCGAATGCAGAGAAGCATTCGGTCGCAGGCAAAAAAAACTCGGTACCGTGGTGTACCGAGTTTTTTGAAAAACTCGGTACACCTCGGTACCGCCTTTTTTTTGTCTGCGACCGAATGCTTCTTCCATTCGGTCGACCGAACAAAATAAAAGTTCCAGAGAGAGAGAGGTAAATGCAGATAACAATTATTTTAGGTGACTTTAGCATAAAATAATTTGGTGCAATTTGATTATTAATTTATTTGGTATTACTCATAATAATTTATAGCGACATGTAACTACGTTAGTAAATATAACTTTCTGTTTATGCAAAATTTTATATTTATTTATATTTATATATATAAAGTACAAAAAAATATTAATATTTAATTTTATTTTTTTAAATTTACTGTGTATTTTATGAAACAGTTATGAAGTAGTAGAAAATAACGATTATAGGTGCCTAGTGTTAGTAGGCAATCTTTGTGGAGATTTCGTTTAAGAAAATAAAAAAAAAATCTAAAATTTATTTTGAATACTATTAAAAATAACTCACTCTGTTTGTAAAAATAAAAAATAAAAACAAATAAATAATAGAAATCAACTATATTTTTAAGAAGTTGGGGTCAAGTTGGAGAGGGTGAGGAAGATTCATGGGAAAGAGAAGTAGAGGAGGCAGCGCGTATGCTATGGATAATGGATGGGCATGGGAGGGGAGAGTAGGGGTCCAGTTGAAAGTTGGCAAGTGGCAATTGACAATTTGAAGAAATGAGGGGGAGAGGGGACTGGATCTACATGAAGTGTGGGGTCCACGATTGATGGGAGTAGAGGGATCGAGGCGGAGATGCATCCCCCTTTTCCTTCTGATTTACTAGCTGGTTTTGTACTGGAGATGTTTGATGTGGCATCTGATATGCTCTCCTCTCTGTTGCTTTCATCATCTTTGCCTTCACACCTATTTTTGGGCTTATATTTCGTTAGCTTTTTAAAATTCGTGCCCAGTTTATTATTGGTTATTGAAGAACCATGCTTTGCACAATTATAATAAATTAAATGATTGGTAATATTTAATCATATAAATCTTATATGGGGATACTTTAGATATTAATGCGCATAACAAATTAAGATAAACGTATTTTATTATTTGTGTTTTATATATAAAATTACATATGTTGTATATCAATATTGTTATTTGTATTGTATTGAATTATGATTATGACTTCATTTGGATGACTTCTTTTATTGTTCTTAAAATAAATTTTTAGTATATTAAATTTTACTTTAAAAAACTAATTTAAGAAGCAACAATAAAGCTATCACAAATGAAGTCTCTTTCTGCTTCTTAAAACAACTTTTTTAGTATAAAATGTAATTTTTTTTACTAGAAAGTTGTTTTAAGAAGCAGTAAGAAAGCCGACCCAAACGAAGTCTAAGGCTTCATTTAGGATGGCTTTCTTAATACTTCTTATAGCAGTTTTTTAATACAATTTTTTTTACTTGAAAGCTACTTTAAGAAGCAGTAAAAAAGCCGACCCAAATGAAGTCTAAGAGTTCGTCTGGGATGACTATCTTAATGCTTCTTAAAGTAGTTTTTTAGTTAAATTTTCTTTTTAATTTTTCACTAAAAAGTTGATTTAAGAAGCATTAAGAAAGTTGTCCCAAATGAAGGCTTCATTTGAAATAATTTATATTCTATTTTCTAAATCAGCTTTTTAGCAAAAAATTTAGTCAAAATTTTTGTATTAAAAATTTGCTTTATAAAATAATTAAAAAGTCATCATAAAATAAAACTCATGTGAAAATAAAATGGTGGTAAAAATAATGAAAAAAATATAGGAAAAACTAAAGGCTTATACCTTATAATAAGAAAAGGGGTGAATTGTGATGATGATTAGATAAATTTTATTTCATTTTTCATTAGATTTGAATATAAAATGCAGTAGTACTAGAGTGTATTCATTTATAAATGCTGCCTTTAAGATTGCATATTTAATGAGACATGCAAAATGGCATTGTTTGAAATTTTGGGAGGAAAATATAGTTGGAGATTTCTAAAACGCCTCTCTTTATTATTGAATTTTCTTTTATTTAATACAACTTGATGGCCCTTATTTTTTGTTGAAGCAATTTGACCATTCTATGAATTTGAATATGGGGGACTTGTCATTGTCTTCATGTGGGTACGTAGCCTGATTTGAACGTTATATGATCTGACTTACTGATATATTGGATTCTCATCCAGAGGAAATTAAAATAATAATAATAGAGATAAGAACCTCTCCCTATTACTGTGCTTGTTAATTAATAACGCGCAGATAATTTTGTTAAAAAGAGATAAGAAAAAAACATAATTACTGATATATCATAAAAAAATTATCTTGATCAATCTCAATGAAAAATCAAGGCGGAAACATAAAAAATTAAATCCAGGATCATCTGAACTCCGATTTTAGCAACTTATAGTCAAACTGAGTGTCTCAGAAATACGAACCTAACGACACCAAATTCAACTTGATCTGAGCCCGATTCGAAGACCCGAAGCGTTGTTAAAAAGTTCAAACCACAATTTGAGTTACTAAATGGTTTCTAAACATGATGTGCTTATAGTCGAATCAAGCGGCTCGACGAGACGAATCCAACGAGCCCAAAATCGTTGAATTACGACATCATTAAGACCTTCAAATATCTGACGAACAGTATACGATCAAGGGATTCAATATCGGCCATCCATCCAACCACTCCCCATTTACCCCTGCTCTCTCACCTATTTATGAGTCATGTCACTCCATAAATCTATAAATAGACCTATCATTTCTCTTTAAAGGGGACCCAAGCAAGAAGAAGAAGAAGAAGAGAATAAGAAGAAAATGATAGGAGGGTAGAAACTCCTCGACCACCGTCGGAATTCTGTTCAACGCCTAAGTGACGCCAGAATTCTGCCCGACACCCAAGTGACGCCGGAATTCTACCCGACGCCCGAGTGACGCCAGAATTCTACCCAAGTAACACCCAAAATTCTGCCTGACGTTCAAGTAATGCCGGAATTCTGTCTGACTTTCCAATGACACCATAATTCTAAGGACTCTTAATTCAGCTCAAATACACAACTTGTTTGTAATTGGATTTCAATCCGGAAGTGAATCATTTTAATATGATCGTCCTAAATTTTAAGGACTAGTCAGCCTGTTATATCTCATGCAAACACTAGTGGAATTATTTCAACTGGGCGTGGCCCCGTGATTTTTTTCTCTTTCCAGGGTTTTCCACATAAAAATCATGGTGTTTTTTATTTCTCTCATGTTTGTGTGCTGGATATCCATGCAACGCTGAGACGAAAACTTACTAACTCAATTGTCGTGTATATTCTAATCCTCAACAATTACAATATCAACATTTTTCTATCACTAGCACTATTTTTTTAAGCTCATATAATGTCTAAAAAGAGGGAATTATAAAATGAGTCAAGGTGACATATTTACTAAATGTTTTTATATGATGAGATATAGTCAAGATAGATTTTTTGTTGTTTATTTTACTCACAATAATCATAATTTTATTTGGTTATTGCTCATCAGCTTTCTAACTGTTTTTTAGAAATTTCTGTGATGAAAAACTTCATTTTACAAACAGAATGATTGAAATGCTTTCCCCATAACAATTTTTCAATCAACTTAATTAAAAGTGATTGTTATCCCAAACAGATCCTAAATCAATTAGTCCACCATCAATTTTTTATTCAAATCAATCCAATGCTACAGTTGTTTATGCAAGTGCAGAGAAAAATCTTTATAAAGTGGAGATTGGACTACCCAAGTGATGAAAAAGTAAACATATTCATTTCTTGATCAAATTTAATGTTTGATATCACAATTTATTTTTTATCAAAAGTTAAAAATTAAGCTTAATAAAAACTAAAAAAAACATAAATTTGCTAAATAAAAATAAAAACTTGAATAATATTTAAAATAACTTGCAATATTTTTAATCATTTTTTAGTTGTGTATCAAGTACTTATTTATTTCCACTTATTTTTTATTTTTACATAGTTTTAAATCGTTTTAATTAGTTAATATTAATTTTTTTATTCCTAAATTTAGTTTTATTGCATCTATTTTTTGAAGGAAGAAAAAAAAAAATTTTAATAGATTATCCGAATTTTAGTTATGATTGTAAAAGAAGTAATTAAACATTTAAATATTTCTAGTTGAGTAGTCTTAATGCTACGTACATTGGCATTAGCTGCACGGCCAATATAATTGCTATTTAAGACCTATTTCATCATGTGTTTAATTAGTAATAATAAATCATTAATTATTTATGATTGACATAAATTCCTTCGTGTAAACCAACACAACCGAAGCAATCAAGGCATTCAGATCAAATAAGGACAAACTCGTCTTCTTCTTTTATCGAACTTTTGATGAATCATAACGGAATACTCTTTTATTTTCTATTCTTGCTAATTTTAACAATTTGAAGGAGCTCAAATATTTATTTTTTGCGTGATTGTAAACATGAAACTAAGGCTTCATTTGGGACAACTTTCTTATTATTTTGCTCGCCTGATGCTTTGGAGCCTCCTGGTACGGCTGTGAGAGTTGTTGATCCTGTTTTATTTTCTCCTACTGTTGATATTTCCAATGGTGTTGTTGATGTTTCTGTTTTGGCTCATAATAATGTGAATGTTATCAATTCTTCGTGTTGATGGTGCACGCGAGGGAGTGGGTAACTATACAGTGGATGCGAGGGAAGGTGTTGAAAGGTTGGATAGTAGTTTTGGTATAACTGAGGATGTTAATTTTACCTTATCACCTAATGCTGCACCTTTTTTTCCACCTACTTTACCGTCTACTTGCAATGGGATATTGCTGGTTAACATTGCTGGAAATCCTGTTGAGGATCATCATGGGGTTCTTACTCCGGTTCTGGATGTGGCTGTGACTCAGGCTTGTACTCAGGTTGCAAATAATTTCATTCATGTTCCTGTCAGTTTGGTCGATACGCGTATTGTGGGCACTTCCTTAGGTGACAGTTCTGGTCTGGATATTAGGAACCATATTAATTGGTTAGACTCTTTTGATGGTGATCCTGATTCCGAATTTTCTGATGGTGGTGGTTTGGTGTCTCCGGATTTTTGTGGGGGTTCGGACACGGGATATGATTTCACTATTGATAATGTTAGGCCCACTATTAATGTTGGCTCTCGGGGTAGAGCTCGTGGCAGGGGCAGGGGCCGCCGTAGGCGATAGTGTCTTGATTTTTTGCTTGTCCCTGTTTCGTGCCTTTATTTTCTGTTTTGGTTGAGCGATATGCTGGTTTGTTGTGTTTTGGGCAATAATGGGTTGGGGCTCGCATCATTGAACTTCGCTGGTGGCAACCATTGCTGTGGCTCTTTCGGGTTGGTTCATTTTGGTCGCTTTCTCCACCTTTTGGACGGTCCTTGTGTGGTTTTGTGGTGCTGGAAGCCTCTACCACTTACTGAGCCCGCGTTTTATTGTAATTTTCTCGTTGTTTTTTTCCTGCTTTCTCTTATTGTAACCTTGATTTTTTGATATTAATAGATTGTTGTTTGTTAAAAAAAAAAAAGGCTTCATTTGGGACAACTTTCTTATTATTTTCTAAAGCAGCTTTTCAATACAAGAATTTCTTATTCAAAAAATTTTGTACTCAAAAGTTGATTTAGGTTTTATCTGGGATGATTTTTTTATTGTTTCTTAAAACAAATTTCTAGTAAAAAATTTAAAATTTTTATACTAGAAAGCGACTTTAAGAAGCGGTAAGAAAGCCGTCCCAAATGAAGCATTAGAAAGTATTAAGAAACTTGTCCCAAATAAAGCCTAAGTTAATACCATATTATAAAACTAATAAATTAGAATGTTGTGTGTTAAAAAATTTATGACAATATGTCAAATATTTTTTGTCAATTTAATAAAAAGGGTAACATTTGTCATTAGTAGGATTCATCTTTATTTAGTAGTGCCTATTGTTTTTCACTCACTATGCAAATTTTGGAATTTTAGGGTTGGAAACTTTATATTGAGCTGAGAGATTAATTGGAGGGACCTCTCAAAGATGGAATTATACATTGTCCATGACTTTAATACAATGAATGAATTGAGATCTCACGGTAGAGATTTTCTCTCTAAATGTATTGGAAGAGTGACAGTTCATTCCAATAATAATAGTTGATTATCAAACACATTTAGATGCCCAACAACTAGATGTAGCATTTCCCTAACCAAACTTTGTGTGAGGAATGGGGAATAAAATAGAAAGTCAATTAATCTTTCATTGTTAATTGAAATCTATAAACACTATAGTATTGGTTGCCAATTCCAACATTGATAATGAGTGCTCTTACAGTGGATTCTGGACCTCTTCTAAGTTATGTTCATCAAATATAATGGAGGTATCAGGCTATCAGCATATTTTTTTCTTCAACAATGGCTCGTCACATGAGAAAGATGAGCATAATTTGATTAGATAGTACCGATGCTCCTCATGTGATGATTGCCATATCACCGACCACTTAACAGTTAAATTGTTGCAGTGTTGCCCCTTAGTAAGATTGGTGTCAGAATGAATATGTTGATTTTGGATAAATCAATCATGATAATTATGACACCTCTGAGTTTAACATTTGATTTAATCTGTTATGGAGTGACTTCTAGAGGTATGAGTATATGCTGGAAAAATCAAGAATTTTTCCCTTGGAGCGCCACAATGACGAGTGCTTTGGTGCCCAGATGTTGTGTTCACTGGCACCTAGGTGCTCAACAGCGACCCCAAAGGTGCCTAGGCGCTAAACCAATTTATGCACTTGTAGTTATTAGGTGGTGGTCGGCGATGGGTGACGGCAGCCATCAATGGTGGGTAGTGTGTGACGATGATGGTGGGGTGTGGCGGGTGGCAGATGTTGTGGCCGGCGGTGGGTGACGGCGGCCGGCGGTGATGGGCAGTTACTAGTGGTCGTGGTCAAACAAATTTGCTTGCGATGTATACAATTCTTGATCAAACTAGACGAGTTTAGTTTAATTTAAAAATAAACTAAAATGGTTTACACTATATTAATTTTACTCTGCATTTCTTTTTCATCAAATCAAACATAAATATTTTCAAAACCTCTGCATTTGAAATATTTTACACCCATTTTACTTCCAACCAAACATCTCTAATCAAAACGCTTTATGTGGCCATCAATTTCTCCATAAAAATAGTAATATTATATTTTAAAGAGGAAAAAAATATTAAGAATTAAATATATTAATTTATAAACTTACTATTCACACTTTTGGTAATATTAATTTTATTAATAACTGATTTTGAGCTTGCTTTCAAGGTCCAAAATAGCCAAATTGATTCAGGATAGGGTGTAACTAATTCAAGCCAATTCTTGAGCCAGGTTGAGCTCAACTCGGAAAATAGCTTGTAAACTGAAGATAATATGTCAAACTTCAATATGAATGATATGGCCTCTTTTATAATAAATGAGTTAGCTCATAAATCGGCTCAAACTCATAAAATTAAACTTAACTTGAAGTTTAATCTTGAACCGAGGATCTCGGCTAAGCTCCTTTATATGCCTAAATAAACCTATATTTTAAGGTAATGTTTGTAAGGATTCTTCATTGCATAAAAAGTGTGATTGTTGCTGATGCGGGCCATTTGGAAAATGAGATTTTGACTACTAGTGATGTGGGGCATTCAGTAGAGTTGTTTTCGGATGTCCCCATGGTTTTTCCTATTGTTGTTCCTGCTTTTGAGAATGTTGTGGATTTGGAGTGATTCGTCTATGAAGCTTGTGAGGGTACTAATAAAGTGGTTATTAACCAAGTGGTTGATGCAATTGTTGTTGTTGAGAAGAATCCTATGGAAGTTGTTCTTGATTCTTGCTATGTTGAGGATGATTTTCACATGGAAGTGTGTGACGTTAATAAGGTTGTTTTGAATGATTCATCTAGTGGTTTTATTATTATTTCTCTTGACTCACCCTTGGATTATTTAGAACCGGCTTTGTCTCCTAATTTTGAGGCTACGAAGGGAAATGTGTCACTTATTGATGTTTCAATTTCTTTTATATCTAATGTTTAATTGAAAGCTCAATTGGCTTTGACAATACAAAACAATAGTGTGGATCAATTTTATTGGTTGGATGAGTCTTTCTCCTTTGGGATTTTAAAAAACCTTCAATACCGATCTCAAGTCTGAATGAAAAAAAGATGTTGTTAGAACTCAAGAGGAAGATCTTGAGAGATCTTCTTGCAAGATCTAGAGAGGGAGAGAGGAGGAGGGAGAGGGAAACCGTGAGCCAAAAATGTTTCAAACTTTATTCCCTTGGCTGCTTTTCTAGTACAAGCTAAAGCCTATTAATAGGCACCTAAGAGCTACACAAAATCAACATAAAATGGCCATACACTTTGCCATACAAAAATACATACAAAAACCAAACCTAAAACTAGGAACAAAACACAACAATTTTCACCTTGGTCCTAGATTTACAAAAACCAAAAGATAACCAATGTTCTTTAAAGAACAACCAAAGAATGATCATGTCGGTCTCCTCCGCCAAAAGCGTCCACCGACATTCTAGCTCCACCTCCCGATAGATCTCCTGTCGCACTGTGTCCAACGCAGCCAATCCCGAGCACCCCTAGCCCGGCTTCCGCGCCCTATGCATCCACCTGCACCTTGCACCTCAGTGCCCGCGCCCTGCGCCTCCAGCCCGCGTCATACGCTTCAAGCCCGCGCCCGCGCCCTACACCCATATGGTCTGTCACCGGCCACATCCTGCATGTATCCACCTGTGCAGCGAGCCCTGCGCCTTCACCTGCACTCCGTTCGTCACCAGTGCCCCGCGCTCCTATGCAGCCTCCTCGTGCACCGCACGACCTCGCATCTCCAAGCGCCCCGCACTTTCAACCCTGCTCTCCAAGAACATCCAACACTACCTCAGTGTCTCTCGGACTCCACCTGAAGTCCAAAACTCCACCACAAAGAATATCCTATATCTTCTTTAAGGATCTGAACCAATATTTTAATCAAAGAACAAAAAAATCTGCTTCCAGGCTAGTCAAGACCGATCAAAACTTGATTCAAGATCAAGCAAAAAATCCGGCCTCCGTGAGATCCGCCTGTTCCAGATGTCCGATTCTTTCTCACATACAAAACCGCATGCCAAAACCAGCTTTCCTCTGATCCCGACGTCCAATCTTCTCGTGCCAGCAAGATTCGAAGTGCCGCTTGTCTGGCAAAGCTTTCACGCCAACTCAAGAATTTCTTGACTTCACATCTATCTTCTCAACTTGCTAGAAGACTTTTGATGTCATCATGACATCATCTATGCATAATCATTTTCAAAAAAAAATCTTGTTCATTTCTCGGCTCTGGTTCGCAAGCCCCCAGGTCGAATAGCCTTTTCTAAGCCGGCTTCCTCTCCGGAACCTCCCGCTCCAGTCCACCTCCGATTTCTTCTGCCTCCAGTAACCCCGCCGAACCAAGTCCGGCCAAGCCCCGATCTGGCTCTGGTAGCATCTGAATCAGGCAAACCAACCTTCGTCTGATCAGTTTGCGGCAACCCAGCTCCCGTGGATCATCCGCCTCACGCGCACCTTGTCGTACGTGCTCCCTTCGCCGAGCCGAAGTCGCCTCTGATCGCGACACTGGCAGCCACCACCTCCTCTCTCTGACAGAACACCTTCCTTCTTCCTTGATCGCCACCAGGGCTCTGATACCAAAATGTAGAAACTAAGGAGGAAGATCTTCTTGAGATATCTTCTTGCAAGATCTAGAGAGGGAGAGAGAAGGAGGGAGAGGGAAACCGTGAGCCAAACTCAGCAAATTCTTTATTCTCTTGGCTGCCTTCCTAATACAAGCTAAAGCCTATTGTAGGCACCTAAGAGCTACACAAAAGCAACATAAAATGGCCATACACTTTGTCATACAAAAACCTATACAAAAATCAAACCTAAAACTAGGAACAAAACACAACAGATGTGTAGTTTGAATGTGGGTTGCATTATTGATCAAGCATTTTCCCATGGCGGTAGCAAATATTTTAGGAGAAAATCTAAAAAGAAGCAATGTCTTCTTTGATTGGCCCTCCTGATCTTCATTGTTGTTTTTCGGTTGCGAGCCTTTTTTGTGTTGTTTGTTTGTTGCGGGAGATCCGAACAATGATGAGTCAAGTTCCTGCACGCCCTTGGATGGCCTTGGCTTGCTGGCAACCTTGGCGGTTGATTATCTTGTTATGCCCGGTGGCCTTTGTTTGGGATGTGGGATTATACTTATTTCTCTTTTGGATATCATCTGTATGGTTTGTGGGCTGCTGACTCCAATGGATGGTCCTAGCCTAGCATCTAGGTGATGAACTTCTCTTGATTTTGTAGGAAGCCTCTGCCATTTTCTAAGTTCCGCATGCATCTTGGCTTTCTTGATTGATTCTTGGTTAATTTTGCTGCAACATAATGTCTAAATTTTGGTTCCTTTTTCTTTTTGAGGTTGATTTTATTAATTTGGTGATTATGCTATGTAATTTTGTTTGCTTTTTTTTTTTAGCCTTGATGGTCATTTCTTTTCTGTTGTATGAAATTTGGGCATTGCTTTTATTAAAAAAAAAAAAAAAAAAGAGCTCTGGACGTAGATATAATTTTATCTGCATAATATATAACTGTCAAAAAAAAAAAAATGTTACGCGACTGATTTCCAATTTGAAATGGAGCGACGTATTTCACAATCCCGTGGGCCACCCGGATCCGTAATTGCTCATGTGAATTTGACTTGTATTCCTTATGTGCACTTAATTGATGTAATTATAGGTTGAAAACACTTAATTATGACAAATTTAATTATTTTTTCTTATTTTTAAAATACTTGAATTTCAATTAAAATTTAATTACATTACTGCCATGAGATTTATAGATTGAACACAATTAATTATGACCTTTTTTTTACGGCGCTTGAATTTCATTTGAAAATTAGTTGTAATAATTTAATTCTTAGAAACTTAGTTTTATTTATTTAGGTTATAAGGAGATTTTGTTGTACTTTCTTTTCCTTAAGATACTCTTTAGCTTGAATGTTTGATGAAAAATGAATTCACTGAAAAAAAAATTGTTATGTATTTAAAATATTTGAAATTATTTGGATGTGTAAAAGATTAATAGGTGATTTTTTTGACATAAAATAAATTGAATGCAATGTAAAATCAAATGATTATAGAAGTTGGCGGCGGAGGTGAAGTCAAAGGCAATAATAGCGATGGTCGGTGGGTGGTTGCCAACGATCTCGCTGGCAGTGATGGAGGTGGCGACAATGATGGAGGTGGCGGTAGCAAGTGAGAATCTATGACAAGTGACGGATGGTTACATCGTAGTCAACTTATGGTTAAAAACAAATTCAACCAAAGCCAAACAAGTTTAAAATGCACCAACAATTAACCAAAGAGTAAGAAATGTGCATTAAAATTTATACCTCGCTCCTTTTTCATCAAGCTAAACTCCCAAAATTTAAATCACGTGCATTTAGAACACTTTGTGTTTCTTTTCCAATAAATCAAACAACCTCTAAATAAAAATAAAACTCCAATCATCATTAAGATAATTCAATATTATTATGCAGACATAAAAAATATAAATAAATGTGTTTTTTTTAATTAAAATCTATTTCTTACCTTGAAATAAATTAAGGACTATCTCTCTCTCTCTCTTTCTCTCTTTCGATGCAATCACTTATAAATATTTATAAAAATATCAATTTATTTCATTTAGGGTATATGAAATTACATATTTGAATCTCACATGTATATACTCACCCGAACAGGCCTTGAAACAATTTAATTTTTTACATTCCATATCCCCTTCCATGTGAGCGCAGCAGACGGCGTAACTCACAATTTTGTTATAATTGATTACTTACAATAACAACAGAGCCTATTAAATATATAATAATATAATTTGAAACCATTTACGCATCTCTGTATTCTATTGATTCCGAAGTATAACCATACTCATCCCATCAATGCATGTGCAGCTCCAACCCAACCCCCACGGCATGGGAAGGGCGCAGGTTTCAGGTGGAACTGTCTACGTGGAGAAAACCTATTGGCTGATAGGGCTACGGGACCACTTATCTGATATTTTGACTGGTACGGCTACTGGGCCCATCCTTATCGCGAAGTAGCGTAGCCAGGAGAATTTTCCATCGCACTGGACGTTGGAATACTTCCATGACAATTACATACAGGATAAGATGTGACTATGACTATTATAAAAAAGTCTGATTCGGAGTAATGATTATTATCCTGCTCTTATTTTAAAACAAAAATGTTTTAAATATATATATATATAATTTCATTTGAAATTTTGAATAAAAAAAAGTATGAATAGTTAATTATAAATATGTGATAGCTTTCAAAAAGAGTAAAATTTTAAACAATTTAAATAATTGTTGCGTACTCAAAAATTCACGGTATTAGAGAAATATAAAGTTTAACATTTTAATTTTATATGAAGATCCAACACATAGACAGATATAAAAATTAGGATTAGTGTTCATAAAAGACATTGAAATTTTTACGTGGAAATCCCTAAAATGGGGGAAAAATCACGGGATCCTGACACAAGTTTGAATGAACCACTAGTATTTACAATTAACCACAACTCTTCCTTAGAAGAAAGGCCCTAGTTCGATATATGTAAGATTAGTTATTTAAAAAGTGATAATTTTATTTTGAAGATGTAAAAACCTCCCATTCTCACCGTCATCTCCATATTATTATAGATAAATTATATAGTTATATAATATGGATATTCTTTAAAATTAAAAAGATAGGTTATAAACCATATTTTAATTGAATCTTTTTTTTTTTTTTTTTTGTGAGGATGAAGCGTGTCTTTAGGTCAGTGAAAACCCCAATCGACCTAACATGCAACCCACACCAATTTATACGGGTCAATACTTAAGGCTTAATTTCACTGCTTGCCAAGGGATTCGAACCAGGGACATGAGCTTTGCCCAACCAGCTCTTCACCACCTGGACAAGCAACAATGGATAATTGAATATTCAATAGTAGAAAAGCAAATCTTCTCTCTGAATTATATATCTCATCATATATAACCTTAATACTCAGTATAAAATTCCTCAATTTTAACATGTGGAAAATATATATAATAAATAATTTTAAATTTGTAATAATGTATCCATTAGTTTTTAAGCTTATAATTATTTTCTCTTACATAACATAAAAATCAGACATCAAACTTAACAAAGTAATTATGAACTTTGGGTTTAAAAATTTAAAAAATATAGCAAATTAAATCATCAAAGGCACATCTCTTAAGCTGTTTGGAACAACTTTAGATTGCTATTTTTTTTCTATTTGAAGAGATTTTTTACTAAGAAATAGCTTTATAAAATAATAAAAAATTATCCTAAATGAACCTATAATTTCATAGCCACAACCCTATTTCGGTGAAGTGATTCTTATAAACTGTCCAACTAATGTACCTCTGAGCCCAATGCATAGAGACATTTTCTACTACAATCAACAACATTGTTGGTTCACAATATAAGCATCTTTAATACGTTAATTTTCTTCCATTTGTGTTAGTGGTGACAAAACTTCCAACAGTGACATAAGACTTAGCGGAGGAAGAAGTTTATTGCAGCTGATAACCATTTAAATATATATGTAGAAGAGGATAATCCTTTGAATTTTTGTTTTAAGTTCGGTTGATTGTTCAATTACTGCTAACCACCAATCACTATGGAGCCTAATATTTTATTAATTAACTGAATATTGATATTCATTTAAGGTATTAGTGTTAAATGTTAGTGAGTTTTGACCGACCTTAACTTGTAATAAGTATGAAAAAAAGTTGCAGAGCAGAATAAGAACTTCATTGAGGTACATTTTAATATTTGTAACGGCGTAGGCACCGTCAATATCTTGAAAATGAATCAAATCCCGTGTAGCGCATGCAGTATTTATTTGCTTTTAAGACTTTTAACGAAAAGGTCTGATCATAGTAATACTTTTTTATTAAATTTAGAAGAGTGAGCAGGCTTCAGAAGTAATTGAATTTTGAATGTTATTGTTTATAAATTTTTTCTATTTTAATCTTATGTTTTGGTGGTTACTATCGCACTGCATGGCAAGGTCAAGATGGGTGGGCGAGACCATCCCTTATATTCTCTTCCCGTATTCTTCAAGGGTTGGGGTCCATTTTTGGTCGACCCTTAAAAGACTGATAATGCTACAGCCGATGGAACTAGACCGTCAGTTGCTCGTGTACTTGTTGAGCTTGATGTTACTAAGAGGTATCCGGATCAAGTTTGGCTTGGTTCTGAAACTTTGGGTTATGCCCAAAATGTGGAAATGGAAGTTTTCCCCTTCTATTATGGTCATTGTAAAGCTTTAGGTCATTCAAAAGCTGATTGTAATGTGTTGCATCCTCATCATGCTGTTGTTCCCGCACCTGTGATTGGTTCATTTTTTGAACCTGTGGCTCATCATGTGGCTGAGATTGATAAGGTGGTTTCTGGTATTTGTGTCAAATCTTTGGCACATGTGGAGTTGGGGTTGTCTGCAGATGCTGTTTGTTCTTATCTGATTATGCCTAGTGCTGTCAAGTTAAATAACTTGGATGTTTTTGCGGTGGTTGACATGCCGTAAAACCCCTTGGTTGTTGAGGTTGATCCTGTGGATGCATTAGTTGCACCGATTGTTGTGCCTGAGTAGGTTGCACCCTCCTGCACTACCCCTTGCTTACTTATCTCACCTGATGGAGTTTTGACTGCTGGTGTGACAGGTGATGCTCCTTTGGTTGGTATTGATGGTGAGGGTACCTTGCCTACTGTTGTTGGTTTGGTGAAGAAGATGGATGGTAGGGGTGTGGGTGGATTTGATGCTATTTTGGATACTACTGCTGTTTTTTGTGCTCTTTCAAATGGCAATATTCCCTTGTCTAAAAGTTTTAAAGAGTCACTTTTAAATGTGTCTTTAACCCTTGTTTCCAAGGATGATCTGCAGTCTCACATTTCGAGGGATAATGAGGTGATGCGGGGTGACTGGTTACATGCCAATAATTCCTCAGCTGATGGTGAAGATTTTTATGAGGATGATTTGGCTTCTAGAACAAATTTTATTAAAATAAGTGGAAAACGTAAAGCTCGTAATTCTAGAAAGAAGTGATGCTCTTTTTGCTTTGTATTTCTGTTTTTTAGCTTCCTATCTTTAGTTTGAATCTTTGGCTCATCGGTTTTCCTTTAAATGTTGTATTTCTATAGGGCTATAGATTTTTTAAGGACTTGTACCCTTATTTTGTTTTAACTTGTATGCCCTTTCTGCAGGTTTTTTGAAAAAAAAAATAGCTTTAAGATAAATAATTGTACGATTATGCGTTGCGTTGTAAAAAATTTGTAGTGGTAGAGATATATAAAATTTAGTGTCCTAGTTTTGTACGAAGATCCATCATACAAATAGATAAAAATAGAGGGGTGCAACATGCATATGAGACATCAAAATTTTTATGTGAAAACCTCTGAAAAGAAAAAAAAATGTTGGAGTCTTGTCAAGTTCGAATGAATCAACCAGTATTTGCATTTGATTACAAATGATAACCTTTTTTAGGTTTAGGGCCTTGGCTCAATGTAGCAAATATACATCATATAGAGTGCATTACATGGTGAGAGTTGGAAGAATTCGGTAGGACCATAGTTGGCATGTAATGTTAGTTGAAGGGACCATACTTGGTGGGTGATGGAGATCGAAAGTCATAGTCGGCAAGTGATGGTGGTTGGAGTAAATGTAGTAGGCAGGTGATAGAGGTCAAAGAGATTGTAGTCGAAAAATGACGGAGGTTGCAAGGATTATAGTTGGGCGATGGTGGTTAGAAGGATCGTAGTCAGGTAACGGTGGTCGGAGAGATTGTAATCGGCAAGCGACAAAGGATTGAAATACTATATACGGGCGACGGTGGTCGGCAGGACAGTAGTCCGATGATGGTGTTAGAGAGACCGAGTCAAGAGATGGTGTTCGAAGAGATATATAATAGTTGGACGACTGTGGTCGAAGATATTGTAATTGGTCAACTGTGATCGAAGAGACCGTAGTCAAGCGGCGGTGGTCTGCAATACTGTAATTGGCAAGCGGCAGATGTTAAAGAGACCGTAGTCGCCATGAGATAGTATTTGGGAGGAGATCCAACGTCGATAATGTAATATCTTGTTCCCTTACTGTTCCTCTCTGATTTGGATTTTCCTCCCAGAATCGGCCAGGACGAAGTTTGGATCGTCCAGGCCGATCAGTGCATGGAAAACAGCTGATTTCTGGAGTGTTCTGGAATGATTTCTGGACAGGATTGTCCAGGACGATATTGAGATCGTCCGGGACGATCGGCACTGTTCACAATACCGTCCTGATCATCGCCCTGGGAATGGTCCAGGACAATCAGAATTTGGTCTGATCGTCCCGGGACGATCGGGCGATCGGCCAGGCCGATATGTGTATGATATAAGGAAATGAGCTCGTTTTGAGGAGAGAGAAAAATCAAAATTAAAATCAGAAATATCTGAGGAGAGAGAAAGAGAAAAGGAAAAAGAGAAAAGTTGATTTTCGGAGACCGCGGAGCGCTTTTCGTCCGACGCTGCTGTTGGGAAAAGTGAAGATCTCGTGGTAAGGACTCCGAACCCTGTTTCTGTTTTCAAAGATATTGTGTTTTGACCGAGTTGGGATTTGTTTTGTGTTTTCGTAGTCGACTTTTCGACATGATTTCGATTTGACACAACTTTCACCGCACAACTTCTAGTATGTTATAGTTATGATTATTGTACACGATTTGACTGTATTCTACGAAGATTTTACCGGTCGGAATTGATTCTACGTGGTTTTAATCGATTTTAATCGAATAGAAAATAATCGGGACTTGATTTGATTTGGTTTCTATAGGATAATAGTCTTGTATTGATGTTATAGATATTCTACTGTAATTTGGAAGAATTTGGATATTGTATCTTTTTGCAGGATTTTTGTGTAAATTTGACCGACTACCGTTACTCTGCCCGATTTTTGTATGATTTCTGATTTCTCTGGAATTGATAGATTGATTAGATATGGATATGACTATTGATATGATTGCTTTAATATTGACTATTGAATTGCTTATTGATTGAATTGACTATTGATACTGATCGCAAGTGGAACCTGGTTGAACATTGGTTGGAGATTGATATTGATACCTGTACAGGATGGTGGGCCGACGGGCTTTCCTTTAAACATTGATTATTGATATATTGAAGGGAGACATAAGGAGTTTATTGATATGCCGACGGGCGAAAAGAGTGACGACTCTTATTGATTGAACCAATGTACGAATATCTACAACAGCAAAATGGATTCTACAACAGCAACATAGCCAGTAAATTGTTTGACTATTGATCGACATTCTTTCCAAGTTAGATCTCGGGGCGTGACAGATAACATCCAGGAAGAGTTTCGACTATAGTCGGAGAATGGACGGAAGTCCAGGGACGACTGGTGGCCGACAAGAGATTCGGCGGCATCCGATAATTAAATGGGAGAAAGTCCAACGATGATTGATAGTTGGGAAGAGATCTAGCGGTGATCTGCTAGACTGTAATTGGCAAGCGTCGGATGTTAGAGAGATCGTAGTCAATAGAAGACGATATTTGGGAGGAGATCACATGTATATAGCACCAAGGAAGAGTTTCGATGATAGTCGAAGAATGGAAATATGTCCGACTATGACTGGTGGTCGACAAGAGATCCGACGGCAGCCAACTAACGGGAGGAAGTCCGATCTAGCAAAGGTGGTCGTAAAGAGATCCGGTGGTGGTCGATGGCAAGGGAGCTCTCCAAGTTTTCTACTTTTAAAGAATGATGAACTATTTATAGTTTTTTTAGTGCCATGGCTAGTAAATATAGAAAAGTTTAATGGCATTTTGAAAGTGTTCCGTCGGACGGCTCATAGTGATCACATTGATCATTAAGCTTTTATCAAGCATTTAGATGTCTTAGAGATGCTAGAATTTAGTGATATTGGACTCGTTGGATTCATCTCGTCGAGCCGCTCAATTTGACTAGAAGCAGATCATATTCTGATATCATGTGATTGTCCAATTAATGTTCTAAAGTTTCTAAATAGACTTTAGACCTTTGATTTGGGCTTGTTGTATCAAATTTGATATTGTTGGGTCGTCTCTTGTGATGTTTAATTGAGTATAATTTTGCTGAAATTAGAGATCAGATTGTCATGATTTTAATTTTTTAAACGTCAATCTCATATTTGAATTGAGATTTGCACCTTATCAAGATGATTTTTGGTAGCATATCAATCAATAAGTATTATACAAAATGTACAATATTAATAGCTATAACTTTGGTCATCGATCAAGGAAAAAAATTGGCTTTCAATTGAATGGAGACTGAATACACAAATAATAATAATGCGGGTTGTAATTTAGAGGGTGATTATTATTGGGTGAAATCAGAAATTCTTTTGTTTCTTATGTTGAAATGAAAAAAAAAAAAAAACCGTATAAAATAAAAATAATATTTTGATGACACAAATTATTTAGTTGAGTGCGCTATAAATATAGAAATTTATTTTGTTTTGTGAAAATGAATAATTTTTAAGAAGATGATGCATAAATTCAATATTTATCAAAAAAATATTGAAATATATTTGTTGCGTCCTGAAAAATTCGCGGTGGTAGAGAAATATAAAATTTAATGTCATAGCTTTGTACGAAGATCCAGCACACAAGCGGAAAAAAGAGAGGGTGTACCGTTCATAAGAGGCACCAGAGTTTTTACGTGGAAACCCCTAAAAATGGGGAAAACCACGGGGTCTGGCCCAATTTGAATGAATCCACTAGTGCTTGCAATTGATTACAAATGAGTCCCTTCCTTAGGAGGAAGGCCTTGGATCGAAATAACAAATATACATCATATAGAGTGTATTGTATAGTAGGAGTTGGAAGTATCAGTGTTGATATGTTTGTGTCGGCGGCAAAATCATAATCGACGAGCAATGTAGATCGGAAGAACCTTAGTCGGCGGGTGATGGAGGTCGGAAGGACCGTAGTGGGCGGGCGATAGAAGTCGAAAAGACCGTTGTATGACGACAGAGGTCGAGAGGATCGTAGTCAGCGGGAGATGAAAGTCAGGAGGACCGTAGTTGACAGGGAGTGTAGTCGGCAGGCAGTGGAGGTTCGAAGGACCATATTCGGTATGCGATACAGGTCGAGAGGACTGTAGTCGGCAAGCAATGGAGGTCCGAAAAACCATAGTTGGTATGCCATAAAGGTTGAGAGGACCGTAGTTAGATGACAGTACTAGTTGGGAGGACTGTAGTTGGCGGACTAGCGGAAGTCCTGCGGTGTTCAACAAACGAGCGAAAATCCAGTGACGGACGACGAACTATGGAACTCCAATGGCGATCGGCAGACGGGCAGAAGTCCAGCGGTGGTCGGCGGACGGGCAGAAGTCTGGTGGCAGTCGGCGAATTGGTGGAAGTCTGTTGATGCCCAGAAAGAATTCTGAATGCGGTCGGGAAGAATTCCATTGATGGTCGACGGAATAGCAGAAGTACAAGGATGGCCAGCAGACTGGCGGAAGTCCGTCGGTGGACGGAAGAAAGTCTGGCGGTGGTCAGCAAACTAATGGATGTCCGACGGCGGTTGATGGACTAGCAGAAGTCTGTCGGTGGTTGGGAAGAACTCTGGCGGTGGTCGGGATGAACTCCGGCGGTGCTCGACAGGAAAACCAGCGGTAGTTGGCAGGAACTCCAGCGGTGGTCGGCATGAACTCAGGCGATGGTCGGCAAGTACTTCGGCGGTGGTCGGTGGCAAGAGAGCTCCCAAGTTCCTCTCTTCCTTCTCCTCTTCCCCTCATCTCATGTGAAGAATGATGGTCTATTTATAGTTTTTTGAGAGTGGCATGACTTGTAAATATGGGGAGGATCAAGGTCAAAGTAGGAGTGGTTTGAATGGACGGCTGATATTGATCCCTTTGATCGTGGACCATTTAATGGACATTTTGATGCCTTAATGATTTCAGAATTAAATGATCTTGGGCTCGTTGGATTCATCTCGTCGAGTCGCTCGATTTGAATATAAGCATTCCATATTTGGAAACCGTTTGATAATCCAAATTGCAGTTTGAACCTTCAGAATGCGCTTTGGACCCTTGATTTGGGCTCATTTGGGCTCGGATTGAGTCGAATTTGGTGTCGTTGGGCTCGTCTTCTCGAGACGTTCAGTTCGATTATAAGTTTGTTGAAATTGAAGTTTGGATGATCTTTGATTTAATTTTTGAAGCTTATAACTCAATTTTGCTTCGAGATTCGTGCGAGATCAAGATAATTTTTTACTGATATATCAATATTTTATATAATATCTTATTAGAAAATACAACCGTGTGATTTGGCTTCGATCGACTGATGGTGAACCTTTCAAGCCTGACCAAGATGGCCATTATGTTGTCTAAGGAATCAGAGAAAAGAAATCACCTTCCAAAGGGAAAATACGTGTCAGGATGCCTCTAGCAAGCAAGTTGCACCTTGGACTATAGTTGGGAATGCCCTAATCAAGATATTATAACAAATTTTAGTTATAATTACACATTATTTTTAAAAATAGGATAAAACATAAACCTTACATCATAGTTATTTAAAACTATATAATATTATAATTATTTTTTTTAAAGTATGATTATCGATGATGAATTTAAAAATGTTAATCATATTATTTTTAGAACTATATAAGTAAATATTAATTTTAGGATTTTTTTTGCATAATGTTATTTAAATAATATTATTAATTTAGATAACAATGCTTTTAAGGCTTCGTTTGGGACGGCTTTTTTACTGCTTTCTAAAACGGAGTTTTAATACAAAAATAAAAAAAATTGTACTAAAACTCCGTTTTAGAAAGCAATAAAAAAGCCGTACCAAACGAAGCCTAAATATTGTGTGATGGATTCAATAACATCTTATTTTAAACTTTTCTGTTTTTTTTTTTTTTTTTCAGAATAATAAATGATGCATACTTTTTTTATGTAAATCATTAATATTTTGATAATATGCATATCATCCTATTTAATTCTAATTTTAATTATTTAAATTTTATCTACTAATATATCTCAAATTATTTTATTTTTTTTGAAAAAATGAGACTGTAGCCATATCATTAATCAACAAAAGTTACAAAAAGAGATACAAGGATTTACAACTCAAAGCAATGAGAATGTAATAAAATTGCACAAAACCCATTAAAAAAAATCCTACTATAATACAAAATAGAGAGGTATGAAAAAAAAAAAAAAAAAAAAAGATTTATAGGAGCCCCACCCACTTCCAAAAAAATCATCAAAGATAATAAAAACTTAGAAGTCATGCCATTTCGATTGCCAAAAGAGAATAGGCCGACCAAATATTACAATAAGGAAAACTAGAGAGCCACAATTTGAGGTGAAGAGCCTCATCATCGTTCTTGAGAACTAAAAAATCTATCAAGAAACCTATGAATTTCAGCAAAGCTTTACCATTTTCAAGCTTTTTTTAGCTTAACAATCATCTTAATATTAAATAAGATAGAATAAATACTAGAGATAATATTACCATACTTTCGACCATTTTTTCTCTTTCTAGATATAATAAATTCTCAAATTACCTTCATTTACACATAAATCAAACATCTCCTCTCATAAATATTTTTCTATAAAAACAAAAATATATATTAAATACAACTATAAATAATTCAGATGCAAATCATGCGATCGGTTGGGTAGGACGCGGCTCATCCATTCTATCCAATTTGCCCAACAGCAAGGTTGATGTTGAGCTTCCATCGTGCACTTGATTTGATTGATAACGATTTTTCTGGCTTAAAATAAAACATTAAAATAATTAGGAAATATTAAAATTTACTCCACAACTTGCTCCAAAGCCATCCATCTTGTTATGATACTACAAAGGTTACAAAGCCATATCATGATATATTTGTTGGAGATGGAAGTAAACAATTAAGAAAATAGAAATAGGGCCGAAAGTTAATAAACATCAAGATTTTACGTTAAAAAATCTGAAATCGAAAAAAATCATATAGTCGCATCTACATAGGTCCTTTCTCTTTGATTCTTTTCTTTCTTATAATGTTCTTACGCAATAACAAATAAGGAGATACAATCCATATATACCACCAAGGGACACAACCTTTAAGAAAAAAACTAGAAAGAAAAATTGTTCAGCCAACCTCGTAGCTCCGTGACGCCAGTTTGGAGCTAGAGTCGTAGCATTCACCGCTTTGTGTCCAATCTGCATGACAGCTCTGCAGTGCTATGCTCTTTGTCTTTTCTCCAAGCGAACTATGTAGTGCATGGGTGCTCGGGTGCAAAATGTCAGGCCACTCATGTATACATTATCGAAGAAAACAATATTTTTCTAATATAAAGCACCTGAACTCAAATCCCAACGAGCATGCCAAACTAAATTGAGGTCTGTGGCAACCATACAAACCGATTAATCAACATAATCAGATTTAACACTGGCTAACAATATTGATATGTTTTACGTTGGAATTATTTTCAAAAAATATATATGTTTATTGTAATTAATGTAATTTTTAAATATCATATATCACATTAATTTTCACATAAATTTGAAAATTTTAATGCTCAAAATATTTATTTATTATTTATTATAACTGCATAATAAATCTTATTTAGATATCATTAATGATGAAGGTGATCATCATCCATATTACTTTGATGATGGAAGGTCCCATGCAACAAATCTAGCAACTTAAATAAATTTTCTATAGGCGTGCACAATTAAAAAATTTAGCTACGTACCCTTAACTTTTTAACATCAAATCAAATATAATTAATAGAAAAATACATAAATATCAAGTGCTTAAAATGCATCTAATGTCCATTAGTTATGTGTTCTTATTATATATGTTGAAAATTTTGATGAGAAAACCATTACCCTTATAATTATAGTTATATTGTATTTGAAAATTGTTATATATATATATATATATATATATATATAATGTTAGTCGTATCTATTTTTTATAATTATCAATTAAAGTAGTCTCTTTTGCTATATTTTTTGTATATGAAAATAACAATTTTTTCCCCAGAAGAGATGTAATTATCAAAGATGTGACTAAAAAGGAATTAACTAAAATTTTATAAAATATGATTAAATAGTAATATGTAGGGGTGTCAAAATGAATTTTTGGATCGGGTTTGGGTCCAATCCGAATTTAATCTGACTTCAAAAAAGCAGACCCGAACAATACCCGAGTTGTAAAATGGGTCATAAACTTCCACCTAAAGCGCTTCAAACCCGACCCGAACCGACACAACTCGCCGACGCAGGGGAGTGGGCGTGCACATAATGGGTGAGCGCAACACGAGAGAGTGGGCGAGGCCGCAGGTACAAGCACAGTGCAAAAGCGTGGGTGCGATTGTGCGAGCGGGAGTGAGGTTGTGCAGTGCGAGTGGTGAGCGTCGGCGTGACGAGCAAAGCCATGCACAAGGGTCGCGAGGCAGAAGGGACACTAGTCAAATGGGTTAATTTCGGATTCCTGAGTTAATCTGAACTCTACCTGATAAATCAAATGAGTCGAAGATTTAAATCCGAACCCGATCAGTTTGTTAAACAGGTCACCCGAACTCACAATACTTTTAATTAATCACAAAATTTTAAATAAATATATCTCTTAATATAATATTAATAACATTACTTTCAAATGCATGTAATTATATCTCAAAATTATGATAGTGATATCAAGATCGATCCTTGGATCTGAGAGCATTTAGTATTCCCAGCTGCATCCATCAATTTCACATTTTGAAGCAAGGTAGACGGAAAGAGAGTTTTGTTGCTAATTAATTCACAACTTGATCAATATATAATCTGTACCCTCATTTAGCTTATTTTATGCTTCTAGTGGGCTAACTCAAACTATATATTTTTATAATTTTATTCCTTTCATCTATAGTCTTATCTGGTGGCAAATTAATTTAGTAGAGTTTTGTACTATTTCATCCAAGTTCATTTATTTTTTATTTTATCAGATCAAAGCCAACATGAATATGATCTTGTTTTAAAATCTTTTCTAAATTTATTTACTAGTTTTTTTTTTAAATTAAACTTAAGTCATAAATGTGCTTCAGCCTTCAATCAAGCCTAACAAATTATATATTTAATTCTGGTAGCAAACTGAAAAAGTTAAGGTTGTAGAGAGGTTAATGAACAAAGATCCAACATATACGAAGATAACACGACGGCATGAAAAATTCCAATAAAAGAATAACCACAAGACAATGCCTAATTAAAATAACTCTATCGTTGTTTGTCATCAACCATAAATGATGTCCTTCTCTGTAATTGAAGAAGATGTTGATACAATACATTCCATCGTGGAAGTTGGAAGAGCTCTGTGGCATGAGATCGAGCTACCTTAAAGAAAACCTTTCCTATATGTTTGATCTTTCTGTTTTGAGGAGGTGAGACTTCAGGTCAATAAATCTAATATAAATATTGGTGTCGATGTTAAGAGTCTGAGTTGGTGTCAACAGAGTACATTGACCTTATAGGTGATCGCATAAATTAGCTTTGTTAGAGATGGCAAGTGAATAAGTTAGCAAGAGCCAGCATATTCATTCTTGAAATATTGGTCAGGAGACTGTAGTCCGATGACCATTGTCAGAATATCATTTTCGGACAAAGTAGTTGGAGGACTCTAGAAGAGTAATTAGGGTCGAGAGATCGTAGTGGATGATTGTAGTCAAGTGATGGTGGTTAGATGATCACAATTGGGTAATGACGATTTTAAAATGGTAGTCAGACAAAAATGATCCAAAGATCATAGTAAGACGGCTTTGGTCAGAGGACCGTTAATGGGAGGCGATGTCGTAGGATCATAGTTGAGGCTTGATAATGATGAATACTTAATTAGCAATACAAGAAGATAGAATAGGTCATCAAATAATTAATTAGAGACTAAAGTTTAATTAGAGTATATTCAATAACATAAATATAAAAGTCTATAGTATTTAAACTTGTTCATTAATGTGATCTTCCCTAAAGATTTTATTAAAATTTATTCAATTATACAATGAATATTAATAAATTTTATATAAATGAACACTAAGCTATGTATTAGGTGCACTGCTTTATTTATTGCCCTATTAGTTGACGGGTTCAGTTCAAATGTTGTTAGCTTTACCTGCACTAAGAAAATTTATTATTTTCTCTTTAAAATATATGCAAGTTGATGAAGGCCTTCCAATTTTTAAATCAAAACGAGATTAAGTTGAAGACAGTAAATAGAACAGAAAGTATCCATCAAAGTCGAAGGACTCAATCAGATGATCAGATCACACAATCTCATATCCTTTCATATTATAATTCAAAGAAATATATACAAGTTGGTTAAAACCGCCGCTATAGGCACCATTCCAGATTTGTAGGTGTTAAAACCGCGGTATAAACCTGCCATCCAGCTTTGTAGGTGTTAAGACCGATACAAGACAGCATATTTGTAGGGATTAAAATTGCTGCAAAAACGATCGTTGTCAAAACTAGATCTATTACGGCTGCTTAATCAGCGTTGCGGAAAATTTTTGCAACGATAACAAATACGACGGATGTGCATAGGCACCATTCCGGATTTGTAGGTATTAAAGCCGCCGCTATAAACCCATCATCCAGCTTTGCAGGTGTTAAGACCGCTGCAAGACATCAAATTTGTAGGGGTTAAAACCGTTGCAAAAATGATCGCCGCCGAAATTAGATCTATTACAGCGGGTTAATTAGCACTATGGAAGCTGTTTGCAGTGATAACAAATACGGCGGATGTGCAACACTGCAAAGAAAATAGTAGGTGTTTTAACTGTTGCTGTAAGGTAAAAAAAGTGTTATGAAAGCCTATTTGAATTGTAGTGAGCAGTCCTAAACGAAACCTTAATCAACTTCATTACATTTTTTTTAATTTCTTTTTATTTATTTATTAAAATTTTATTCGGTGATATCAAAGCATAAATTTAATACAAATATAATTCAATATCAAAATATCAGTATCCTAAGCTCTTAAAACTGATCAACAAACTGAAATAATTAAAACGGACCATAATTCACTAATATTTGAATTTCAATTAAAATATCATTTTCAGACTCCCAACAAACCTGAACTTTAGATAACTTTAACTAACTACCCTACTTAGGACCTATCCAAACCACACCAGCCTTACACACACATAGAATTGTTTGCTAGGGCACCACTTCTAGATCTAGGTTAGGCCGCTGGGTTTTATTTTTCTGCTGTGTGCTGGAGCTATCCGTAGATTTCATTGCATGCTGTTTGAAAATGATTGGTGTGTTTGCTTATTTTTTCGAAAATTATATATAAATTTGTCTCATGTTCTCTCTCCCCAACAATATTTTGATCTACATTGCATCCTATAATACATATTTTCAATCCCAAAAATTAAAACTGCATATCATGATATTCTTCCACTAGCATAATTTTCAATTATTCATCTAATCCACCCAATGCTTTTACATATCATAATAATTTCTAGCTCATGCTAGAGCTCTTTATATCTGATACATCATAAAAAATGTATCTTGATCAGGCACGAATCTCGATGCAAAATCAAGTTGGAAACTTCCGAAATTAAAATTGGGGAAGTCCTGCGGTGTTCAACAAACGAGCGAAAATCCAGTGACGGACGACGAACTATGGAACTCCAATGGCGATCGGCAGACGGGCAGAAGTCCAGCGGTGGTCGGCGGACGGGCAGAAGTCTGGTGGCAGTCGGCGAATTGGTGGAAGTCTGTTGATGCCCAGAAAGAATTCTGAATGCGGTCGGGAAGAATTCCATTGATGGTCGACGGAATAGCAGAAGTACAAGGATGGCCAGCAGACTGGCGGAAGTCCGTCGGTGGACGGAAGAAAGTCTGGCGGTGGTCAGCAAACTAATGGATGTCCGACGGCGGTTGATGGACTAGCAGAAGTCTGTCGGTGGTTGGGAAGAACTCTGGCGGTGGTCGGGATGAACTCCGGCGGTGCTCGACAGGAAAACCAGCGGTAGTTGGCAGGAACTCCAGCGGTGGTCGGCATGAACTCAGGCGATGGTCGGCAAGTACTTCGGCGGTGGTCGGTGGCAAGAGAGCTCCCAAGTTCCTCTCTTCCTTCTCCTCTTCCCCTCATCTCATGTGAAGAATGATGGTCTATTTATAGTTTTTTGAGAGTGGCATGGCTTGTAAATATGGGGAGGATCAAGGTCAAAGTAGGAGTGGTTTGAATGGACGGCTGATATTGATCCCTTTGATCGTGGACCATTTAATGGACATTTTGATGCCTTAATGATTTCAGAATTAAATGATCTTGGGCTCGTTGGATTCATCTCGTCGAGTCGCTCGATTTGAATATAAGCATTCCATATTTGGAAACCGTTTGATAATCCAAATTGCAGTTTGAACCTTCAGAATGCGCTTTGGACCCTTGATTTGGGCTCATTTGGGCTCGGATTGAGTCGAATTTGGTGTCGTTGGGCTCGTCTTCTCGAGACGTTCAGTTCGATTATAAGTTTGTTGAAATTGAAGTTTGGATGATCTTTGATTTAATTTTTGAAGCTTATAACTCAATTTTGCTTCGAGATTCGTGCGAGATCAAGATAATTTTTTACTGATATATCAATATTTTATATAATATCTTATTAGAAAATACAACCGTGTGATTTGGCTTCGATCGACTGATGGTGAACCTTTCAAGCCTGACCAAGATGGCCATTATGTTGTCTAAGGAATCAGAGAAAAGAAATCACCTTCCAAAGGGAAAATACGTGTCAGGATGCCTCTAGCAAGCAAGTTGCACCTTGGACTATAGTTGGGAATGCCCTAATCAAGATATTATAACAAATTTTAGTTATAATTACACATTATTTTTAAAAATAGGATAAAACATAAACCTTACATCATAGTTATTTAAAACTATATAATATTATAATTATTTTTTTTAAAGTATGATTATCGATGATGAATTTAAAAATGTTAATCATATTATTTTTAGAACTATATAAGTAAATATTAATTTTAGGATTTTTTTTGCATAATGTTATTTAAATAATATTATTAATTTAGATAACAATGCTTTTAAGGCTTCGTTTGGGACGGCTTTTTTACTGCTTTCTAAAACGGAGTTTTAATACAAAAATAAAAAAAATTGTACTAAAACTCCGTTTTAGAAAGCAATAAAAAAGCCGTACCAAACGAAGCCTAAATATTGTGTGATGGATTCAATAACATCTTATTTTAAACTTTTCTGTTTTTTTTTTTTTTTTCAGAATAATAAATGATGCATACTTTTTTTATGTAAATCATTAATATTTTGATAATATGCATATCATCCTATTTAATTCTAATTTTAATTATTTAAATTTTATCTACTAATATATCTCAAATTATTTTATTTTTTTTGAAAAAATGAGACTGTAGCCATATCATTAATCAACAAAAGTTACAAAAAGAGATACAAGGATTTACAACTCAAAGCAATGAGAATGTAATAAAATTGCACAAAACCCATTAAAAAAAATCCTACTATAATACAAAATAGAGAGGTATGAAAAAAAAAAAAAAAAAAAAAGATTTATAGGAGCCCCACCCACTTCCAAAAAAATCATCAAAGATAATAAAAACTTAGAAGTCATGCCATTTCGATTGCCAAAAGAGAATAGGCCGACCAAATATTACAATAAGGAAAACTAGAGAGCCACAATTTGAGGTGAAGAGCCTCATCATCGTTCTTGAGAACTAAAAAATCTATCAAGAAACCTATGAATTTCAGCAAAGCTTTACCATTTTCAAGCTTTTTTTAGCTTAACAATCATCTTAATATTAAATAAGATAGAATAAATACTAGAGATAATATTACCATACTTTCGACCATTTTTTCTCTTTCTAGATATAATAAATTCTCAAATTACCTTCATTTACACATAAATCAAACATCTCCTCTCATAAATATTTTTCTATAAAAACAAAAATATATATTAAATACAACTATAAATAATTCAGATGCAAATCATGCGATCGGTTGGGTAGGACGCGGCTCATCCATTCTATCCAATTTGCCCAACAGCAAGGTTGATGTTGAGCTTCCATCGTGCACTTGATTTGATTGATAACGATTTTTCTGGCTTAAAATAAAACATTAAAATAATTAGGAAATATTAAAATTTACTCCACAACTTGCTCCAAAGCCATCCATCTTGTTATGATACTACAAAGGTTACAAAGCCATATCATGATATATTTGTTGGAGATGGAAGTAAACAATTAAGAAAATAGAAATAGGGCCGAAAGTTAATAAACATCAAGATTTTACGTTAAAAAATCTGAAATCGAAAAAAATCATATAGTCGCATCTACATAGGTCCTTTCTCTTTGATTCTTTTCTTTCTTATAATGTTCTTACGCAATAACAAATAAGGAGATACAATCCATATATACCACCAAGGGACACAACCTTTAAGAAAAAAACTAGAAAGAAAAATTGTTCAGCCAACCTCGTAGCTCCGTGACGCCAGTTTGGAGCTAGAGTCGTAGCATTCACCGCTTTGTGTCCAATCTGCATGACAGCTCTGCAGTGCTATGCTCTTTGTCTTTTCTCCAAGCGAACTATGTAGTGCATGGGTGCTCGGGTGCAAAATGTCAGGCCACTCATGTATACATTATCGAAGAAAACAATATTTTTCTAATATAAAGCACCTGAACTCAAATCCCAACGAGCATGCCAAACTAAATTGAGGTCTGTGGCAACCATACAAACCGATTAATCAACATAATCAGATTTAACACTGGCTAACAATATTGATATGTTTTACGTTGGAATTATTTTCAAAAAATATATATGTTTATTGTAATTAATGTAATTTTTAAATATCATATATCACATTAATTTTCACATAAATTTGAAAATTTTAATGCTCAAAATATTTATTTATTATTTATTATAACTGCATAATAAATCTTATTTAGATATCATTAATGATGAAGGTGATCATCATCCATATTACTTTGATGATGGAAGGTCCCATGCAACAAATCTAGCAACTTAAATAAATTTTCTATAGGCGTGCACAATTAAAAAATTTAGCTACGTACCCTTAACTTTTTAACATCAAATCAAATATAATTAATAGAAAAATACATAAATATCAAGTGCTTAAAATGCATCTAATGTCCATTAGTTATGTGTTCTTATTATATATGTTGAAAATTTTGATGAGAAAACCATTACCCTTATAATTATAGTTATATTGTATTTGAAAATTGTTATATATATATATATATATATATATAATGTTAGTCGTATCTATTTTTTATAATTATCAATTAAAGTAGTCTCTTTTGCTATATTTTTTGTATATGAAAATAACAATTTTTTCCCCAGAAGAGATGTAATTATCAAAGATGTGACTAAAAAGGAATTAACTAAAATTTTATAAAATATGATTAAATAGTAATATGTAGGGGTGTCAAAATGAATTTTTGGATCGGGTTTGGGTCCAATCCGAATTTAATCTGACTTCAAAAAAGCAGACCCGAACAATACCCGAGTTGTAAAATGGGTCATAAACTTCCACCTAAAGCGCTTCAAACCCGACCCGAACCGACACAACTCGCCGACGCAGGGGAGTGGGCGTGCACATAATGGGTGAGCGCAACACGAGAGAGTGGGCGAGGCCGCAGGTACAAGCACAGTGCAAAAGCGTGGGTGCGATTGTGCGAGCGGGAGTGAGGTTGTGCAGTGCGAGTGGTGAGCGTCGGCGTGACGAGCAAAGCCATGCACAAGGGTCGCGAGGCAGAAGGGACACTAGTCAAATGGGTTAATTTCGGATTCCTGAGTTAATCTGAACTCTACCTGATAAATCAAATGAGTCGAAGATTTAAATCCGAACCCGATCAGTTTGTTAAACAGGTCACCCGAACTCACAATACTTTTAATTAATCACAAAATTTTAAATAAATATATCTCTTAATATAATATTAATAACATTACTTTCAAATGCATGTAATTATATCTCAAAATTATGATAGTGATATCAAGATCGATCCTTGGATCTGAGAGCATTTAGTATTCCCAGCTGCATCCATCAATTTCACATTTTGAAGCAAGGTAGACGGAAAGAGAGTTTTGTTGCTAATTAATTCACAACTTGATCAATATATAATCTGTACCCTCATTTAGCTTATTTTATGCTTCTAGTGGGCTAACTCAAACTATATATTTTTATAATTTTATTCCTTTCATCTATAGTCTTATCTGGTGGCAAATTAATTTAGTAGAGTTTTGTACTATTTCATCCAAGTTCATTTATTTTTTATCTTATCAGATCAAAGCCAACATGAATATGATCTTGTTTTAAAATCTTTTCTAAATTTATTTACTAGTTTTTTTTTTTAAATTAAACTTAAGTCATAAATGTGCTTCAATCAAGCCTAACAAATTATATATTTAATTATGGTAGCAAACTGAAAAAGTTAAGGTTGTAGAGAGGTTAATGAACAAAGATCCAACATATACGAAGATAACACGACGGCATGCAAAATTCCAATAAAAGAATAACCACAAGACAATGCCTAATTAAAATAACTCTATCATTGTTTGTCATCAACCATAAATGATGTCCTTCTCTGTACTTGAAGAAGATGTTGATACAATACATTCCATCGTGGAAGTTGGAAAAGCTGTATGGCATGAGAGCTACCTTAAATAGAACATTTCCTATATGTTTGATCATTTTGTTTTGAGGACGTGAGACTTGAGGTCAATAAATCCAATATAAATATTGGTGTTGATGTTAAGAGTCTGAGTTGGTGTCAACGGAGTACATTGACCTTGTAGGTGATCGTATAAATTAGCTTTGTTAGAGATGGCAAGTGAATAAGTTAGCAAGAGTAAGCATATTCATTCTTGAAATATTGGTCAGGAAACTGTAGTCCGATGACCATGGTCAGGATATCATTTTCGGACGAGGTAGTTGGAGGACTCTAGAAGAGTAATTAGAGTCGAGAGATCGTAGTTGGGTGAGGTAGTCGGATGACTATAGTCAAGTGATGGTGGTTAGAGGATTATAGTTGGGTAATGACAATTTTAAAATGATAGTCAAACAGCACTGATCCAAAGATCATAGTAAGACGGCTTTGGTCAGAGGACCATTAATGGGAGGCGATGTCGTAGGATCATAGTTGAGGCCCGATAATGATGAATACTTAATTAGCGATACAAGAAGATAGAATAGGTCATCAAATAATTAATTAGAGACTAAAATTTAATTAGAGTATATTCAAGAACATAAATATACAAAAGTCTATAGTATTTAAACTTGTTCATTAATGTGATCATCCCTAAAGATTTTATTAAAATTTATTCAATTATACAAGTAAATGAATATTAATAAATTTTATATAAATGAACACTAAGCTATGTATTAGGTGCACTGCTTTATTTATTACCATAATCTATATGATTAGTTGACGCGTTCAGTTCAAATGTTGTTAGCTTTACCTGCACTAAGAAAATTTATTATTTTCTCTTTAAAATATATGCAAGTTGGTGAAGGCCTTCCAATTTTTAAATCAAAACGAGATTAAGTTGAAGACAGTAAATAGAACAGAAAGTATCCATCAAAGTCGAAGGACTCAATCAGATGATCAGATCACACAATCTCATATCCTTTCATATTATAATCCAAAGAAATATATACAAGTTGGTTAAAACCGCCACTATAGGCACCATTCCGGATTTGTAGGTGTTAAAACCCGATATAAACCTGCCATCCAGCTTTGTAGGTTTTAAGACCGATACAAGACAGCATATTTATAGGGATTAAAATTGTTGCAAAAATGATTGTTGTCAAAACTATATCTATTACGGTGGTTTAATTAGCGCTGTGGAAAATTTTTACAACGATAACAAATACGTCGGATGTGCATAGGCACCATTCCGGATTTGTGGGTATTAAAACCGCCGCTATAAACCCATCATCCAGCTTTGCAGGTGTTAAGACCGCTGCAAGACATCAGATTAGTAGGGGTTAAAATCGTTGCACAAACGATCGCCCAAAAATAGATCTATTACAGCAGTTTAACTAGCACTGTAGAAGCTGTTTGCAGCGATAACAAATAGGGCAGATGCACAACGCTGCAAAGAAAATAGTAATTGTTTTAACCGCTACTGTAGGGTAAACAAATTGTTGTGAAAGCCTATTTGAATACTAGCGAGCGGTCCTAAATGAAACCTTAATCAACTTCATTACATATTTTTTTATTTCTTTTTATTTATTTATTGAAATCTTATTAGATGATATCAAAGCATAAATTTAATACAAATATAATTCAATATCAAAAAAATGGAAATGACTTTTAAATATCTTATCAATTAAACTATATGTATATATAACATTGCAGTTGCTAATGAACTGACCCCCACCCTCGTAAAGAAGATTAAGAAAATGATGGCTTGTTGTATCCGGCTAAATCTTTTTTTCATTTATGTGACCTTCTACTTGATTTCTTTTATACAAATAATATATATAATCTAATGTCATATAAAAAATTACATTATATATAAATTTGTCTCATGTTCTCTCTCCCCCAACAATATTTTGATCTACATTGCATCCTATCATACATATTTAAAACTACATATCATGATATTTTTCCACTAGCATAATTTTCAATTATTCAACTAATCCACCCAACGCTTTTACATAGCATAATAATTTCTAGCTCATGCTAGAGCTCTTTATATCTATTAAAGATGACTCCTCTCAATAAAAGCTCATCAAATATCATATATAAAGATCCAATGAATAACAAAAAATTAGGTTAAAAATTAAGGCTTCGTTTGGGGCTGTTTTATTTCTGCTTCTTAAAGTTGCTTTTTGTACAAAAATTAAGAAGTAGAAAGAAAACAGTCCCTATTTGGGATAGCTTTTATACTGTTTTTTAAAACTATTTTTTAGTACAAAATTTCTTGAATTTGAATTTTATGTACTAGAAAACTCTTTTAAAAAGCAGTTAGAAAATTGTTTCAGTTGAAGCTTAAGGCTTCGTTTGGGATGGCTTTCTTACTGCTTCTTAAAACAACTTTTTAGTTGAAATATTAAAATTTTTTAACTAAAAATCTGCTTGAAGAAACAACAAGAAAGTCGTCTGAAATGAAGCCTAAGTGATAAAATTAATTTTTAATTCAGAAGCTTAGAACTATGCATAAGAGCTAATCATTATTGAATATTAGGACAAATTTTTTATTCTATTGTACTTTTTTTTTTTGTTTAAAGTGTATAGCACAAAGAACAATAGGACCTTCAAAATTAAATAAAATTACAGGTTGTGGTCTTTAATTAACATTATTTTGGGAAAAGTTCTTTAATTAACTTAGCGTATCTTGGAAAGCAAGGCTAGATTTAATAAAGCAGATGGATTAAGAGGAGCTGTCAGCTTTCTATTGGCGGTAGCATGCGGCGTGCAGAATTGCCGCCACATAAGCTGAAAAAAAAAAAAATTAGATGAGTGCTGACTAATGAGTATTTTATTAGGTAAAAAAAAAAAAGTTTATAATTTTGTCATCATAATTCGTTATTTTGTATCATTGTATGTACATAAAATGTTATTCAATTATACAACCTAAATTAAAAATATTATGCACTACTGAATTTTCCTGTCAACTTAGATTATTATTTTGGTGTTATGAGAAAATTTTATTTTGAATACATAAAAATTTCTCTAATTTCTCGCAACGAACTTGTTAAAAATACATAAGGAACTATATTTAAGGGCTGATAGGGCATCAAAAAACGCGATGGAGGGTCAGGTTCACGTTTTCAAATAAAATGTAATGTACGATCGCGTTTTTCATAGAAAACACACAACTGTTTTGCATTTTCTTTGAAAACGTGATTCATGTACATTGGTATGCTCCTTTTTAAATTTATTTAATATCATGCTCCTCTTAAATGTTTTTTTAAAGCATAATCCTTCTCAAAATTTTGCCTGCAGAATGTGCGCATTTAAGTTAGCAATTGCTCATAGAGTTTAAAAAATTCTTTTTTGTGTAGTTAGAGAGGGGACTTGCTGAGGAGAATAAGGGGGATTGATAGGGGGGTTTCAAGGTATATGGTATTGGTGTTTAGATGGTTTGGATGACAGTGTACTCCTTATTTAGTAGGAGATTTGCTTCCTCCTGAGTAACTTTCTAGAGGGAATAAAAAATTTACACATAAATTAATCCATTATTATCAAATTACATGTGTTAGGGACAATAATTAAAATGTGATATGAGACAAATATGCATGTGTACCTGATTATCAACTAGATCGTCAAATAATGCGGAGACCTGGTTGGCAGAATAAAAATTGAAATTGACCCACCGAAAAATGGGGTATTGAGTTAGGATTTATAGGGGCATTTATTGAAATGTGCTACAAGAATTAAATCTGCATAAGATCAACTGTAACATTAGCTAATGAATTCCTAAAATAAAATAATAATTAAAAAGATACTTATATTTTCTTAGCCCTCATAATTAGTAAAGGTACAAAACCATTTATATAACCTAGTGGGATCTCCTCAACAAACTTCTTGACAATCCGATTAAATTGAGAAACTAAGAAATCCCTTATGGACCATGCCCAATTAATATATAAAAACTCATCTATAGCAACTCTAATGAGCCTTTTTAGGGTTTTACAGTTATAAAGAGGGGGAAAAATTGACAACATAAACATTATAAATTTCTTTAAAATAAGAAATGGGTCAATTGATTTGTTGATGCTTCTCATCTCATTCTTAATATAGATTGAGGTACATGATGTAAGTGGCTCACTTTCATAAATAATAGCAGCACCTATGTTTGACAATTATGTAAGTATAAACCACTTTATCTACAGTGAAGTATAGCTCATGACCCTTGATGATAAAGCATTGATGAGCAATATCCCATAACAAAAACAACTTGTATATCAGGAAAACATTCTATTAGAATGGAGAAACTTCAAAAATTGACATATGTGTAATCTTTTTAAATATTCTATGACCTGATTATCTAAAATATGTACTAACGAGTCGAAGATAAGTCTAAATGTTTATGGTATGTAATGATAAGTAATATTTGGAACATACATCTGTAAGCATCATAGAAAAATTAATATTAAATTGCAATACACAGTCAATAAACAATGTGTATCATGGAAAATTCTTAATTAAAAAAATATATATTCTACAAGTTCAAAAATCACGGCAAAATGAAAAAAAAAAAAAAAAAACAACTCATAGATGATTGAAATATATGAAACCTAACTTAGAAATGCAATATAATACACGAATTTTATCAAGAAAAATCATAATTAAAAAAATTTCCTCCTCTACAAGTTCAAAAAATATTACAATGTAAAAAATATAACTCATAAATATTTGAAATAAGTGAAACCGATTTTAGAAATTATATTACATAGTCGATACACAATCAATATAAAGTATGTATCAAAAAAAAAAAAATCATACTCTACAAGTTCAAAAATCATGCTCTACAAGTTCAAAAATCATGATAAAATGAAAAAAAAAAAAAAAAATGCATACACGATTGAACTAGGTGAAACATAACTAAGAAATGCAATACAAAGTCGATACACAGTCAATACAATATTTTTATCAGAAAAAAATCATAATAATAAAAAAAATCTTATCTATAAGTTCAAAAGGCATCACAAAGTTAATAAAAATAACTAATATATATTTAAAATTTATGCAACTTAATTTAGAAAATGCATTATATAGTCAATGCATAGTCACTACATAGTCAATACACAATGTGTATCAGGAAAAAACGTTAATTAAAAAAAAAAAAACTCTACAAGTTCAAAAATTATGATAAAATGAAAAAAAAAATCTCATAAATGATTGAAATCTGTGAAACCTAACTTAGATATGTAAGACAAAGTCGATACATCATCAACACACAAACCATACCGAATTTTAATAAGGAAAAATCATAATTAAAAAAAAAAGTCCTCTTCAAAAGTTCAAAATTGGTCACAAAATGAATAAAAATAACTTATAGACATTTAAAATCTATGAAATCTATACACAATCAATACACAATTTCTCTTTAGAAAAAAAACCATATTTTAGAAAATTTTCTCTTATATGTACACAATGTACAATCTTATCTTAGTGTAATTAATTTTACATAAAGGTCTATGTTCATCGGTTTGATGTAGTCGCGAGCGTCCAACCATACACCAAACTGATTGCCCTTTTTGTTTTTTTAAATAGTGCGATGAATGTACTTCTATATGGTGCTCGTTGGAGGGTCACGACAGCTGCAAAAAAGCGACAAGCAAATACCCTAACCCTAAAAACTTTAAATGTAAACCTAAAAATTTATTTTGAGAGAAAAAAAAAACTCTTCAAATATGAAATGAACGAGAATGACAGACTAACCTTGTTCGAAGATGATGAACTTAAGGAGATAACACCTAAATGAGGAATATGTTTGTTCTAAGTTGAACAATGAATCAACTAAAAAGTGAATTTGAAGATGATAAGTGCATTCAAAGATGAAAAGTGAACCGACGACGCAACTTTTGATTTGTCATGAATTCAAAATTTTCACCTATGATTTGGGCCGAACAGTCTAATCATGAGTATTAAAAAAAATTAAATATTTCAGTTTACAATCAAAATATTAAGATTTTATTCCGACCCGACACGTAATATTTTCTCCAATTACCGACAGTTCAATAATTAAACTTCTAACATTCACCTCCTCATTGCAATCCACTATCAACCATTCTCCGGTGACCTCTGGTCCTTATCAGGCGGCGAACAAGCTTCTAAAGCTAGAGTCGAAAAAGTTTTTTTTTCCACAAAAACTGAAATGACTCCGAATGCTGACAGATTCCTTACAAAGGTTTTTAAAATCAGACCCGTCCCGATTTTGCAAAAAACTGGGCCAAAAATCGTAGGATCGACGGTCCAACCGTAACCAGTGCTGGTTTTTAAAAAAATCGAGGGTTCACAGTTGGGTATCAGATGCAACCAACATAATGCTTGGAGGCCGACGAGTTTGGCAGGATTTGATGAAAGGAATGACTCAAGGCAATGTAACTATTGGAAGGTCCTCGACATTGAAGGGTTGATTCCTACAGGTTAGCGATTATGTTCCCAATTTGATTATCTTGAGTGTCGGCGTTGATTTGTCAATGTTGGAATGTAATGGTTTGAATAAGAATTATGGATTGGAAGAGAACATTGTAAGCAAGATTGGAAACATGTGTGAAAATTCCTATACAAATTGTTATGAACAAAATGAAGAAGCCATGTGCACTCAAGGTGTTTGTAATACCACAATGATCTATGAAGCATTTTAATTAATTGCGTGCTGAAAGATGGTGATTCATAAATATAATGAAGCGACTAATTTATTAAATATAAAAATTAATTATTATACCATCAGTTCAACTCCCAATTAGACGAGAAATTATTATGTGCGGAGACTGGACGTAGTCTGAAGACCAACCAAAATGTGACACATCAATAATACCAAACCGCAATATAGAACAATATCAAGTCGTACCGAATATAAAAAATGTTGTGACTCTACAAATAACTTTCGGCGGTGTCCGCATAATAATTAATGTGCAACCTTGAAGCACTCTTCAGATCCGTTATCCCATCCCATTTTCACAAATCTTGATCCCTATTACTTGATTTATTATTATGTGTGAAGTCCAAAGGATATCTAGAAACCAATAAAAATGCGACAAGTCACTCTATTGCTTGATATCCCTCTGTATCACCGGATATCCAATATTTAAACGTAGGATGTCCGCACAGAATAATAACTCTTATTATCTTCCCGCCCATGCATCCGGGTGAAGTGACTGAGTCCGGATTCGTCTCGGACAACGCACATAATAATTTGCCCCCCACCGGGGTTAATGCTTCACTCTGGTCGATGTGTCAGACCTCTCCCCTATCGCGCGGATGACAAGTTCCTCTCAAAAGCAGGACTTCTACGAGCTTCTCTCTTACACGGGCGGCGAGTCATCGGCGCCGAAGTTGCAGATCGTCGCCGGTCATCCAATCGGAGGTTTTAATGTGCCGCGGGTCGGCGTGGCAGAACTCTCGGATCACGCTATAAAAGAAAAGTTTGATTGGAGCCCGTCTGATACGAACGATACATTCATTTCTCATATCCAGTTTTACCAGAGCGAGCTCTGTCGGAGTAGCACCCGTTCGACACCTAAGGTATGGAAGAGGACATATTAAGATTGAAATTACGTGTGGATAAATTCATGAACTGGCTGCAAAATGATAGCCATTCTTCGAGCGAGAAATTTCTAGATTTTTTTTTAGGGATTACGTAATATAAAAACTGGTAATCAATAATTAATAATCGGAGTTGGGAACCTGTCCCAATTTGTTTGTTGAATAAGAATAACTCGATACTCTGCATATATGACAGTGTTGAAACCCTTGGAAATTTGAAGTTAAACACTAGTTTGTGGGCAATGCATGAATTTCGAGAAAGATGGGAACTGGACTGAAGATCAAAGAAAATTCTTTTATGTTATAGAAGATCGCATTCTCAAAGTAGTAATCTGTATCCTAGGGCTGAAGTTGCTTCCAAACTTTATGCTTTATGACCCTAACCTAATCAGCTCACCTATTTCTATGTTCAAATCTCTGAGGTTTTCATCACGCCTGAAGTTATTCAAGCATAATAATATACAATGAGAAAGGACTATGCTCTTTTACGAAAGAGCTGTTATTGAGAGATTTAATCTTTACTCCTCAATAAAAGTTTCTCATAGATAGGGGAGATCAGCTGAAAATTTTCCATAAAACTTTAATAGAGGTAAGGTGTTGAGGAGAGATAATCTATATACTTTATTTATGCTATCACAACTGGTTGTGTTAGATAAAATTTGGTTCTCTCAACTGAAATGGCAAATGAAGCTTCTCACAAACAATAACTATCCTCTCCAAATCGTCATCTATCCCACACATTCTGTTGTGGTTGAGGATGCAGCCGCTTCAACAACTCACCTTCTTCCAAAGATCGGTCCCAGTGAAGCAATTATAGACATGGTAACATCACCCCCCAGGTGATCCCCCAAGCTTGTGACAACAAAGTCTTTCACTCCACAATCAAATCTGTAGCAAGCTAATCCACTCAGTTGTGAAGTGTTAGTATTGCACTGATCTAGCCCAATCCTCCATCCTCCCCACTACATGTCTACATCTATTAGTTGTTCTTCCAGCTCCAGCTCCCGAATGATTTATTGACTTTAGTGTGACGACACACGTTATTCTCGGCAATGGCCAGGCCCATCCATCTCACATGATGGTAACAATATCCTCCTAACCCCATCTAGTAAGCTCGAACTTTCTAAAATACTCCATGTACCAAAACTTTTCCATAATCTTATCTCATTCAATCGTCTTACTAATGACAATCCTTGCTCTATCTTCTTCAATACGATTAACTTCCTCATTTAGGACCTGAAGATACGGAAAATCATTCTTTGAGGCCCAATTCATAATGTTCTATATCAATTGTGTGCTCCACCACATCAACTCAACAACTTTCAGTCGTGCTCTTCTATCGCTATGCCTTGGCAAAATGGCACACCAGGATGGGCCATTTCCATTGCTTCATAGTTCTTCTTATACATAAATAAAAGATAGAGCATCATGAATAGAAAAAAAAAGAGAAAAAAAGAAGAAGAAGATAAAGGCATCTTCATACAAATTGAGCCATCAATATATGACAAGTTTGAGTTTAGAAAGAATAGGTGGGTCACTAATAATCTTTTGATAGGTTATTGCAGGATTAGTCTCTTCTAGTGGTTAATATTAAAATTACTTACAAAGGAAGAATCCTATAATTTGATTATTTAGGATGAAAGTACATATCTTGAGGTTATCTTTAAGTTTATGGGAAGGAGAGTGCTTATTTGAAGGTATTTGTAAGTATTTTGGGTTATATTTTGAGGCATGTGATTTTGGCGGTATAGATAAGTGACAAAAAATTCTTTCAAAGAATAAAATTAAAAGTTTAATTTTAATTTCTCATAAGTTTTCTACCTTGAATTTAGTATTGTTGCTCTAAATCATCCAAAAATCAAGAGCAAAGGGCTTATGATCAACGCTGCAAACTAAAGCATCTATAAAATAATATAAAATCCTATTAGCTTCTACCAAGTTAAAGAATATAAAATCCTCATGGGAGCGCCAGCTTGAAAAGAGGACTACACATTGTGTAGGTATTTTAAAAGCTTATGGGGTAATTTTGCAAATCATCTAAAACCTGATGAGGAAATGATCAGTTTGCTCAGTGATATAAAAGTCACAGTAATTGGATGTAATTCAATTTATCTGTTTTCTTTTTCGGACTACTTTTCACTGCTATGATGTTGGCAGAAAATTTATAGGTATTTAGTTGCAACCATTGTAATCTAAATCCTTACGGCACTAGTTCTTCCTAAATCAACAAGTTTGATTTTTTAGATATGCTAAACGAAAGGCATATAATGGTCATTTTTATTTAATGTTAATGTACTGCTCTGGTTTAAGTTCTGTCTGTGATGTGAATTGTCAAAACAAGAATCCTCAGATTACTAGTGTTACTATGTTGTTGATAATTTCTTTTCTACAAGTGTCAGAATAGCCTTGGAACACTGCATTTTACATCATATGGTTATATATTTCTGGTATATTAATTAATAATATAACTGTTTTGCAGGATATTGGAGGATTTAAGATCTCTGGAGATCCTCACAGCACAGAATCAGGTGAAATTTATTTGTTTTGGAACAGTCCTAACTTGAAGAATTATATTTTCTCCTTTCTATAATGATATAGATATACGTGAAAGATAAGATTAGAGAGTAGTTCCAGTGGAAGATAAGTTTAGAGAGAGTCGCTTAGATGGTTTGGTCACATAAAACACCGGCCTTCCGATGACCCGGTTAGGAAAGTAGATGTATTAGATTTGACTTTTGTTAAGAAAGGTAGAGGTAGACCTAAAAAGACTTGGTTATAAAATATTAGAAATGACCTTTATTAGATTTAGATGAGAATTTAACTCTTAACAGGACAATGGAGAAAAAAGATTCGTATAGCCGACCCCACATAATGGGATAAAGACTTTTTGTTGTTGGATAATGATATAGATATGCACTTTGTTCTTTGAAATTGGGATGCAAAAGCAAAGTTGGTCGCCATCTTATTTTCACTTATGTTGTTGTGAGCAAAACACACAGACACATTTGATAAATGATATGTGGCAACATTATATCTATTATCAAAATCTAAAGGATGAAAAAAGGCTGCCTATGGTTACTAGCTCATGTTTGGAGGCATTGGATATGGAGATTTTGCACATGGTTAAAGGATCAATGGCCCAATGCTTAAAGGAGAAAGTTGTTGCTCTAATGTCATGGGCTGAACAACATATAATGCAATTTATTACTTAACATTTAAAAAAAAAAAATGTTGCACATGAACTCAAATTAAGACTCATGACTAGACTCAAATTTAGACTGATTTCAGATTTATATTGGTTTATGAATTTTTATTGTATTATATATATATATATATATATATATATATATATATATATATATATATATATATATATATATATATATATATATATATAATTTGAGTCACGTATACATTATCATTTTAGATAATCTTAGTTTAATATTTTAATTAGCTGTCGAATTAGATTTGAATTTTGATTAGACATATGATTAGCTTTTTGTTAAAATTGTAAGCGAGAAATAGGGTTACAAGAATGCTATTTTTCATCATGCGATAAAATTAAGAATTCCCAAAATTCACCTAGGATCTCTCTTTTTCCTCCCTACCCCATGGTTTCTCTTCTCATGATCTTTCTCTTCTCTCTATTTTTACTTCAAAAGATAATTTCATTTCTTTATCTCTCTTGGTTCGCATAAAGCAAATTTTAAGAGGAAGAGGAAGGAGAGGAGGATCAAGAAGATCCATGCATATAAGCTCTCTATCAATTTGATATTAAAGCTAAAATCTTGAAGGTAAATCCTTACTCATTTAGTTTCTTTTCACCATTAAGTTATCCATCCTCTTACCCAAGTAAAATCAACCCACTAACCCTCTTCTCAACACCCTAACCCCCACCTCAAAAAAAAAAAAAAAAAAAACCTTTGCCCCTTATTCCTCAAAAGCCAAAACCACCCCACCCACCTCCTTTTTATCCAAGAATCTCCTTATCCTCAAAAAAATATTACTCTAAAATTTAAGACTTAATTTACAACTCTAGCCAAAATCTTTCAAGTTCAAATCAAACAAGGATTGTAAATTTATTAGTAATAGATCTAGTGGAGGGTTTGTGACTTTAGGTGATGAAGTCATTAATAATAGTACACGTTTTAAATATCTTAGGTATATTATTCAAAGTGATGGTGAAATAGATGGGATATTATTAGCAGAATTCAAGTTGGATGGTTGAAGTGGAGGAAGGCATTAGGCTTATTGTGTGAAAGAAAACTCCCCCTCAAACTTAAGGGAAAATCCTATAAGATGGTGGTGAGACATGCAATGTTTTATGGTGCAGAATGTTGGCCATTAAAAGAAAAGCACATATTATTAAGTTCAGTGTTGCAGAGATGAGGATGCTTAGGTAGTCAGGTGGATGAGTGGCTTTACTCTTAGAGACGAAAAGCATATACGAAATGAGTTGCTCCATAAGATAGTCGTCGTGAAAAGGCGGTTAGGAAAGTAGATGTATTAGAGACTTATTGCTCCAGTAATAAAATATTGGACCTTTCTTTTTTAGATAAGATTAGAGAAAAAAGAAGTCGTCTTAGGCTTGATGGTTTGGTCACATAAAACTTCGGACTTCTGATGAGCCGGTTAGCCACTAAACACAAAAGAAACCTGTTGTACGTCGCCTTCTGATGTTCTTCTCTTTATTTCTTTTCTTAGATTTGACTTACTCGTGGTTTGTCAAGAAAGCTCATTATAATTAATTAATTAAGATATCTTCTATCATTTCTTAACCTTATTTCTTTCATTTCCTTACAAGAATATTTTCATTTATACTATTTAGACCTAATTTCCAAGATTAGCACCGTAATAAAATACCTTTTAGATTTCCTTTTTCCATTTCCATGACCTTTCTTTTTGGCGTCCCCAGCCAGTACCATAAGGGGGTGATTTAAATGAGATCTTTATAACATTGATTCTTTCTTAATCTTAATAGGTCTTCAACATTTAATAATATAAGATTTTTTTGACAATGAAAATTGAGGTCTTCGCTGCTTGATCTAAAAAATTTCTCTTCTTGTTGATCGCGGGATCAACACATGTAGCCAAAATAATATTTTGACTGAAATTGGAAGGAATTCCTACTTTTGAATAGACTTCTCAAACTCTCAAAATCCTTCTTCTCGAAATTTTTTTCTTTTTCTTCGCTTCAATCCCTTCCTTATCTTTCAAGAAATATATTGTTCACTACGAGAAATCCGAAAGATCCTTCTCGTGTTTCTCTTGTTGTAAGAATGTTGTTATTTCTTTCTAGAAGGTAAATCTAAAATTGGAGAAAGAAGAAAACCTCGCTCTCGCAAGGACCGTCCGCCCTTCTCTGTTCGCGACTGCTCTGTTTCAATGGCTTATTAGTATAGGTTCGGCCGGTTACATGGCCGGGGCCAAGATCGAATGAATCTAGTGGAGAGAACTGATGATGATAATGTTTGTGGAATCAACCCTGCATATTTAAAGCTCTTTATTCATGGAGGTTTGATCATGTTCTATGGTTAAATTTTGATCTCTTTTAAAGTTTGGAATCTGAATTTTATGAGAAAAATATTCAAATTTGCTTAGAAATCTTGTTGGGCAAACCTATTTTGCTTGCATTACTATTTACCCAGATCATAGTAATAATTATACCTAATGGCCTTGACTAAAATTTGATTTTCCAATTATTCTAAATAAAGTCATCTAGAAAAAAAATTAGCATGCATTAAAATCAACTTAATTTTAAACTTGCTATATTTTGCAAATTGGTACTATTGCCTAAACTTCTAATTTAGTGAACGAGTTACATTCTATATTGTTGGCAGATGTGCAGCATAACAATACATTTTATGCTTTCAATATTTAAATAAATTTGAGATATTTATTTGGAGTTATGAAGTTAAGGAAGCAATTTGGGTGCAAAAACAAAACTTCTAGATAACTTATAATTTGATATTAAAATTGAAATAGAATTTCATCAACTTACTACATATAGGGTGCCTTCCAAAGGGCCATGCAAGTTGGAAAGTATTTGAAAATAAAGGCACATAAGAATATATTTCTTCTAGGACCACCTCTCATGTCTAATGCTGCTTCACGTGCATGGTTTAGGCATTAGGCAGCCTATTTAACAAGCACAATCTTTGGCTTAGATTGTCACCACTATTTATAAGGAGATTAGTTACTAGAAAATTTAATTAATCAATATGTTTTAATTATCATCAATTAGGTCAGCACACACCCTAATGTTGTAATTCCGTGTTCATGTTATGGCATTTTTGGGAGATGCATCGTTAGATTGTGTTGAATCATAAATTTATTTAGCTGATATAAGATGCATGATCACTAGCTCTGCATTAGTGAAGATTGGTAGAGCTCTCACATCTTCCATGATCATGCCTTATACTTCTTGTGATAACAAGAGATACAAGTTTTGTATAGATGTTGGAAGCACCATGAATTTGTTATCTAAAGCCACCTTAACTAGTTTCAATCTCAACGCTAAGCCACATCCAAGTATTTCCAATGTTGCATGGATTAACAAGTCATTTCTGCCTATCACTAAAAAATGTCTTATATCTATTTCGTTCACTAGTTATTTGGACATGATATGCTGTGATGTATTACCTAACGGTGTTGCAGCATTCAGTTTGGTCACTCTTGGATTTTATGATGTGGATGATCTCTGTATGGTGAAGCCAACATTTATACTTTCAAATTTATGGGCAATAACATTAGGGTGAAATCATCAAAGCTTATTCAACAAATAGCAGTTGCCCTTACTAATAAGAGTGTAAGATACCAATTAAATCCGCAATTTAGTTTTTATCTCCCTTACTGATAGAGGTTTAGTCTAGCATTGTTGATTATATTGTTCCATATTTTGTATCTTCTTTGCGAGAAGGATTTTTCCACATTAAACCAAGTGAGCTATATTTTCTAACATTAAATAAATGAGCTACCTAAAGAGTTTCCATCTCTATATGATTTTCAACATGTGATAGAATTATTACCAGGCGACTTTTTTTCAAATCTATTCATTATGGCATGAATTCTAAATTGCATGTCGAAGTAAAATGTCAAACTAGATTAGTTAATGTAGAAAGCCTTCATTAGAGAAAGCCTGAGCTCTTGTGCAATTACAAGATTACTTTTCACTAAAGATTTATTAATTTTGCTAAGATTTTATGGTAGAATTTGTGAAAAATGCCAAAATATATTGCTTCCTGCATTTCTCCAGCTACAAACGTTGCTCTAGCCTCCAACTGTTACTCCAGCCTCCATGTCTATTGCCTCCAAGTCTGCCTCTTTGCTGCCCTGATTATAGCTTCTTTACGCCTCAAGCTAGCAATGTGATTCGCCTTGGAATAAAAAACAGCCAACGAATAAGAACAAATTCAGCAAACGGCGCATTTTTATTGATAAGGATAAATATGAACAAACAAGATATAATACTCCTCTTTCGATAGGACTGTTTCTTCCAAACCCTAGATGCCGCTAGGATTCCTCACAAAAACAGTAGACAACATACACTTTTAAAAGTTTGCATAAAAAACATAACATAAATCATACTACTTATAGAAAACAATAAATAACAAATTTCAAAACAACCCTCCAATTAACCCTCAAATTTGCTCTCTCAAATAGGAATTATCTCATAATTAATCCCCTCCAAATCAGCCCTTAAATATGTACTTTTTAATTACGAAACATTTCCTAATTAATCCCCTCCAAATCAAAACTCAGATTAGATCTCTTTTCACTAAATAATTCCCTTCTAATTATAGTTAAAATTTTCCTAAATAATTCTCCTTCGATTAATAACCTTCATAAATAGCTTCTTCTTGATTAGGAAACTTCCTAATTCCCTCCCAATCAAACCGGTTGGTCCATCAATACTCCATTCCCAAAGTTTCACCTTGTCCTCAAAGTGAAATGAAGGAAAATATCGTCGAAGCACTAGACTAATAACATTAAACTAAAAAATGGACTGTCATTAGGTCGAATGATCTCTGCCTTCAGCATCTTCTTGATCAATCTCTCAATCTTATCTTTCTGGAGTTGAGGAGAACGGTACGAATGAACACTCATCTCCTTCCTTCAAAATGATAGATTGCTCGTGTTCCTCTGGAGGAGGCAACCCCTGAACTGTTTGTAACACCTCTTGATACTGTTATAGGAGTGGTTGTACCATGTATGGTGCTTTTATCTTCTCCCCATCTTCTTCTTCTTCCAAACTTTGCAGCTCCATAAAAAATCCCACTCCTTCACTCTTTCCCCTCCTTGAAAGGTTACATCTCATCTATTTCCCCCAAAATTTCCACCTCCTGATCCTCCCTCATTGAACTCCTCCTGATCTCCTTTCCCTTAGATTCGGCCATGGGAATCCCGATCAAATCTTGGTTAGGTTTAGCAATCGAAATCGCCAGTGGAGTTTCAAATTGCATCTCTATGAGATTCCTTAACATCTCACCACCCTTCCCAATTGGTTTTCTATAGATGTAACCCTTCCTTCCATGGTTGAGAACTTCTTCTCCACATCAGATTTGATTTGCTCCATCTTCTTTTCCAACGCCTCCACCTTCTTTGCTCCCATAGGTCCCAAGAAATACGAACAAACAAGATACAATGATCCTCTTTGGAGAGGACCGTCTCTCTCAAACCCTAGACGCTGCTAGGATTCCTCACAAAAACAGAAATTAAACAACAAACACACTCAAAATTCTGCATACAAAATATAACATAAACCCTACTACTTATAACAAACAATAAATAACAAATTTCAAAACAGCCCTCCCCCAATCAGCCCCCAAAACAACCTCCAATTAGTAAATATCTCCTAATTAATCCCCTTCAAATCATCTCCTAAATCTATTTGTTTTTAATTAGGAAACATCTCATAATTAATCCTCTCCAAATTAGATCTCTTGCCCTAAATATTTCTCTCCTAATTATAATTAAAAGTTTCTTAAATAATTATCCTTTGATTAAGAACATTCCTAAATAGCTTTCTTTTGAGTAGGAAATTTCCTAATTCCCTTCCAATCAGATCGGCCGGTCCATCACAATGCCAACCCAATATACCTTCATATACTTCTTCCTTTCTTCATTATCATCATCAGCTCATTGATCCATAGGATCATTATTATTATTATATATATATATATATATATATATATATATATATATATATATATATATATATATATATATATATATATATATATATATATATATATATATATATTCATTACTGATTTTGCAGATTTTCTATTAGAAGCTCGCCTAGTTTATATAAATTTAATATACATGTTGTAATAGGACACTCAACCAATTCTTTCATTTAGGAGTGATGCATGTATTTTCTTTCATTTGGTAAAGGAAATATGAGATACAACAAATCAAATGTATTTTAAAGCTCGGCCCAAATATAAGAGATTAAAACAATATTTCATCAACTAAGTAATGAGAATGATCCATCATAGAATACTCCACTACTACAAGGACTATAGAAAGAGATGGATGTTGACCTCCGGATGAAACACAAAAGAGCAAAAGAGAGGAGAAGCAAAAAAAAAAATCCTGCGTACATACCTATACCCCGTCGGATCCACATATCCCGTAGAGAAGCTCCGCAAAACTCGCAAGAAATCATGCATACCTCGTATACGACGACTCAGTTCGGTTCTCTGGGAATCCTGCACGAAATCGCGCTGGATTCCTGTAGCTCGGCGCCGTTGCGTCGCTTCTCCGTGTTTCCTGCTCAAACCCCGCTCGAGGAGACTCATTCCCTTCGTTAAATACCGACCCAACCTCCACTCTTCCAGCAGCTCTTCTCACGATCCCTCTCCACACACGACTGCTTCCGATCCTCTCATCCCACAGCGGCTGCTCTCGGCCCTCTCTCACGACCGAACTCGCCCATTTCTCCCGTAGCTCTCCCGCTCTCTATCCGACTCCACACTCACTGCTCCGACAACTCCAACCCGACGCCTCTCGGTTCCTCCGTCCGACTCCAAGCCGCTGACCTCCTCCCATTCCCCTTGCTTCGTTCGATCCAACACATAGATAGAGAGAGAGAGAGAGAGAGAGAGAGAGAGAGAGAGAGAGAGAGAGAGAGAGAGAGAGAGAGAGAGAGAGAGAGCCCTAACCTTGTCGGACATCCACTCCACTCCTCCGATCTCCACAAGCCGAACTCCTCTGCTTCCCCCGACTTTGTCCCTGTCCAAGTTGACGCCGAACCCGAGCGCCCCCCTCTTGTCGTTGCTCTGTCCGATCCAGTCCAGGGATCCGACCGAACTCCTCCCGAATTCCTCTTGCTCTGCTCCAATCGGCTTTAGATGTAGGATTTAGCTTTTATTTTTTATTTAGTTCTATTTTATTACTAATTAATGTAATTAGTTTATATATATATATATATATATATATATATATATATAGTAAAAATATATATTTATATTTAATTATGCTAATTTTAGTTAACTGTAATTAATTTTGATTAATTAAATTAATTATAATTCGGTTATTTTTAATTATAATTAATTTTTAAAAAAATGATCTATAATTAATTATGATTATGATTAATCATAACTAATTATTTATTTTTTTAAATTAATTATTGTTAATGATAATTAATTATAATTAATTTAATTTAATTATTATTAATTATGGCTAATTTATTTAAAAAAAATGCTTAATTCCCACCCACTCTCTTACCTCGATCCGTGTGCCAATCCCGACGACCGCCAAGGTATAACTCTCTAACCCTAAAACTCCGAGAACTCGTTTCGATGCAGGCGACGAGACAAAACGACCACCTATACACGCTTTTCTTAGCGTGGTGGGAGGACGTGCGTCCCGACGCTTGAGACGAAGCGGGTAATCACCTAATTCCTTCTTCGAAGTTCGTATCGCCTTGGAAACCCCGCCTATACACGCTTTTCTTAGCGTGGTGGGAAGGGATCCCGGTGCGATGCGCGCGACGAAGCGGGGATACCCATAAGTACCCGCTTGCGGGGAAATAACTGTTCTTTTCTTGCAAAATATTTTCAAAAATAAAAAAATACTTTTTTTTACACACAAAAAATACCCATACACGCTTTTCTTAGCGTGGTGGGGAATCAAAAAATAACGGCCGCGGTGCCTCGAAAGAGGGCACCTACCATACACGCTTTTTTGCGTGGTGGGAAAGGCCCAGTTTTCCATTTTCCCCTGGTCCCAAGAAATACGAACAAACAGCTAGACTTGGTTGAACTCAAAAGGGTGTTTTTGATCAGCTTGTGAACTTTGACTTGATTGACGGTGGACTCGACTTATAAACTTGATTCAATCGACCTAAGTGAACTCAAACCCTAGACGCAAATTTGAAAATATAGGATTGAGCCTCACATTTGATTTAAAAACAGTAATTAAACAACAAACACTAGAACTTGATTTGAACATGAAGCCGAAAGGCTTCTTGAGAATGATACAAGGGACTTGAACTTTAATTGAATATAACTTGATAAACCTGGGCTGAGAAAACTACTTGAGTTTGATTTGGACCACAGGGGACTCGTACAAGCTTGAATTTAAATGAACAATAGAAAAGAACTTAAAATTGGATTTTACTCAAAACAGGGTTCCAACTCAAGCTAAAATTTCAAGTACAATTCGTTGATGATCAATCAGAACCATCAAGTGGCATGACCACAAGAAGTAACAGCCTCCAATTCAAGTAAATGCAAGGGATCTTTTGTAATCATAATCCCCTAATCAAATCATCATGAAAAGTTCCAAGTAGAGGCGGACGACACAAGTATGTCATATGCCGAAGGACGTTTTTAAGTCCATTTTACACAACATGCAGTTTGCAAGGAAACAAAGATCTACCACAGTGTTAGGATGTTTTAATCCTCTCCAAGAAATGGAAAAATAGATCTCTTCACCTACAAGCAGATGAAAAATACAACAAATGCGAGCACCCACAAATTCTCGTAGGAAGGATATTGCAACACCCCGAGATACAAACAAGCACGCTTATAATGCATGCAAGTAAAGAATATAGTGAACTCTTAAATAATCTCTTGAGATCAGGAGTATCGTATATGCAAGAACAATGAATGATGCAGAATGCATGGGTATCCTTCCTGATGCACTATTGGAATTCCAATTAAATAAAAAGCATGTTGATTAAGAAGGTAACATTGGAGATCAATAGTTAAAGAGCTGCTTCTACAAGCAAGTACAATCAAACCACTGAGATTGGTGAAAGGTGATTTCAATGCAAAAGTAAGGGTTTCCTACGAATACTCCAATCGTAGCTGATCGACGATCCTCCGCCAGTAAACACAAGCCCTTGTGGATCACACTGTGGGTACTTCGTGCACATCGAAACGGTGGACCAGTATATACCTACGACACGGTATCAAGACTTCTCGATCCTGTTTCAGGAAGGGGAACAACTTGGCATCCACAAATATCAGAAATCATCAGCTCACGTTAAAGATCCATAAAAAAGGATCATTATATATGTTATATCAAGAAGAGCCTTCCCCGGTATGAGAAAGGGGGATCAACATCAAAATCCAACGCCATATGCAATATACAAGCAGACAGAAGGCGTTTATATATATACCCCCTATATATATATACACATATATAAAGGGGGAAAATATATCCAAACCCGCATGGGCCCCGGCGAGCGTGTTCATTACACACTGACGTCTAGGGATTGCGCGGGTGCAGAATTCATCGAAACCGATTTCTACGGGTTAGAAGCGATAGGGTTCGCCTAGTTTATATAAATTTAATATACATGTTGTAATAGGACACTCAACCAATTCTTTCATTTAGGAGTGAACTCTCAAACAAATATATGCATGTATTTTCTTTCATTTGGTAAAGGAAATATGAGATACAACAAATCAAATGTATTTTAAAGCTCATGATGCGGCCCAAATATAAGAGATTAAAACAATATTTCATCAACTAAGTAATGAGAATGATCCATCATAGAATACTCCACTACTACAAGGACTATAGATAGAGATGGATTATTTTCAATGCATCCATATGTAATGCGGCAAAGATGCAATCCTCCTTAAAAGTTTTATTGAAAAATACTGAATTTATGATTTTTTTTTACTTGATTAAATGTTGAATTTGATGTTAGAAAGGTATAAATTCTCGAGAAGGAAGATTTTCTTTTCCTTAATGAAGTTGTTGCTATCATTTGAATGGAAGAAGGGAGAAAAGGTGTTAATTACTAATAACTCCATTGAAGGTTCCTCTAGACTGACAAAGACAGTTGATATCAAGCACACTAATTCAAAACTCTTTCCTCTAGAGGAACACAAGTAGCCAAATACAAAAAAATGATGGTCAATAGAGATTTTGTATAGTGCACATATTGCAATAAGGCTCGACAGACAAAGAAAAGATGCTGAAAGACTCAGAGCAAATCACCAAGCAAAAGTTGGACAATACAAGAATAGGTAAGAGAAAGGACATGCATATATAATACATGTAGAAGAAGATAACACCTAAGAATCATCCATTGAGTTCTATAAAGAAGAAATAGAAAAATTAAAAAAACTTTTTGGTTTAACTAATGAAGAATCTTATGATTGGTACTTATCCTCTTGCATTCTCAGGTATTACCTCTTCTTCTAATGCTTTTAGGGTCTCAGAGATGTGGCCAATTTCAGCCACTAAATTGTTGATTTAGTTGTCAGTTGTCACATATAGGATAGCCAACTTACACAAATTTATTGCATATACTTCTTATCCTAGCAACATAAAAAGAACTATTGGTAATGGATCCTTGACAATCTTTGCTGAACAAGTAGGCATTCTTATAAATAAATCCCTCACACTTTGAAATGTCCTCCACATATTTTAATTATTCATCAACTTGTTATTTTTTCAAACTAACAACAAATTTAAAATGCAGTATTGCATTTTACCCTTCACTTTTAGTATTTCAGGATTAGGGCACGAGGAAGGCAATTGTTCTTGTTAAAGAAATAAACAATCTCTCCTCCTTGAGGAATCTAATGATCAAGGAAGCTCCACTCTATGAGGAAGGCATTTGGTCTTGCAATTTCTCATTGAGAAATCTAATGATCAAGGAAGCTCCACTCTATCTATTTTATTATATTTTTTAATGAAATCTTTAAATCCAATAAAGAAAGGATATGACTCAAGCACCCACTTGACTATTCCTTTTTTTGTTATTCTCAAAGCTATGTTTCTTTTGTTATTAAAAAATATTAATATTGAAGAATTTTATTGTGATACTTGTGTTATAGAAAAATATAAACATACTAATTTTCTAATAAATAACCCAAGAAACCAAAGCCTTAATTGGGGGCTATCCTCTTCACTTAACTTGTCTAGAATTTGATGGTTTGTTTCCTTTATTGATAATTCAACCTCTGTGATATGAATCTTTCTACTAAAGCCCAAAAGTTATATAAATGCCACTTCCCCACTTTTCAACATGATAAAAAATTAATTTGATATTCAAATTGAAAGATTCAGATATGTAATGCCAAAGATTCTCTAAATCATTATCGTTTCTTTTAATTCCAAGAAAAATAAATAATACATGCATCTTCTTATATGTACATATTTAACAAAAGGGGGTGTAACGAAAGAAAAGTCACATAATTGCTACCATAAGAGCTCTTCTTTTTTAAAGAATGCTTCAAAATAATATTGAGGAGAGACTATTTTAGCAGCCGCTCACATCATAAATCGGTTTTACACGTCTTAACCAAATTCTTTCCTCACTTCAAAGCTTCAACAGCCTTATTCCCAAGATATTTGTAAGTATTAGTGAAAACTTTTTTGACCTGCAAACAAGTAAACAACAGAAGAAAAGAGGATTTTGTACAAGGATTTGTTTCATTTAAGATGACAATTCTGATTGTTCTTTTATATGGTTAATATATTTTTATAGAGGTGATCTGTCTATTTATTTTTTATCTTTTTAAGTCAACTTGACATCTTTATGCTTTTCATTGCTCAATGAGTATGGACAAATGGCATGGCTTGATTTCCCTATTGCTATTCATTTGATCTCTTGTTTTCAGGGACAGATGCCAGCAAGGTGAGCTTATGTTGATTTCTCTTACTGTATCACTGAATACCTTCTGTGTTTGCTTGCAAATGCAAAATTATTGAATTCTTAGGCAGATGCTGCATTCGGGGAGGAATTAAGCCTTATAGGAAGTGATAAGGACGAGAGTTTACCGAAAATTGGATTGCAGATCCATAGGAAAGTACATAAACTTCACATGCGCTCACAGGCTGATGAATTTTCATATAAAGATAAGTTCTCTCGATGCTTTACTGATATCCGTGAACAGATGCTTCCCTTTGCTAGTTGTTGGGGAGCTCAATCTTCGAACTTATGTTCTCAGCCGCAGAGGAAGTCATCTAGACTGTTATCTAAGAGGTGCATTTCATGTTACTTGTAAATTTTCTCTGTGGTTTCTTATGATGGCAATACTTTGAATATCGTGCTCCCCGATTCATCAATATTCAGTGTAATCTTCAAATATTTTATTGACCGCTATGATGCTCTTCTAGAAGTAGGGAAATGTTTTTCTTTGAAAAAAGATTAATTAAAAGGTATGCATAGTTTTACTTTTTCTCTCTTCTCAATTAGTTTTTAGTGTAAACTAATATTTTAGGGAATACTTCGTTACTTTTAATTTACTTTGAACCTCATTTAGATATTGTTAAATCTTACATTTTACTTTATTTTTTTACTGCATTTTCTTTGTAGTGCTATTTTATTCCCTTTTTGCTAGCATACAGGAGGATCCTCTTTGAAAGTTTTCCGGCAAAGGCTAAGCACAAATTTTTTGATGAAATGTGATCATAAAAATATGGTTACAAGAGATATCTAGCATGAAGATGTGAATGTATACGTGGGCTTATAGATGCCATTAAGGTGATTGATAATAGCCTATGTTGCACCGATGCACCTATTTATGAAGACGTGTTGTATCCAATGCACCGATACGCCTCTGATACAGAATCGATACATGTCGGATACGGCTTTGCCATATCCAATTAAAATACTATTTAATGTCAAAAGGACACGCATATCCGATACGTGTGTCCGTTAAAAAACAAAAAAATCCGAAAAAATGACCTGTCGTATTTACTTTTGTAGTTGCGAGCCAGGTTATCTCATTTTCGAGATGGATTTGAGTCTCTTGATGATATGGGAATATTGGAAATTGCTAATCTTTCACTTGATGAGCTTGAATTAGAAGCTATGATATTTATTGAAGATGTTATAGAGGTTCAAAGACAAACCACTGAAGAAGCTAATCATATCATTCCTTCTATTGAATAGTTGAAACTTCATGTACTAGATAATTTATGTTTATCCTTTTGTTGTTGTACTAGACATTTAATGCTTACTTTTATTTTGATATTATAAGCTAAGGCTACAAATGATGTTACTTTCATTTTTTTTTTGTAATTTCAAAATATTATGCTTTGATTGCTTTCTTAATTTTTATCTATGATTTATAAATTATAATGTCGTGTTCGCGCCGTATCCGTATCCTGTATTTTTAAGAATTGATGTGTCCCGTATCTATATCGTGCCGTATCCGCGTCGCCGTATCCATATCGGTGCAACATAGATAATAACCAAAACGATAAAAAACACCGTGCAGATTTTTTGTGAATCTTGGCTGTACTCGAAAGCTGGCACTTTAATGTGGAGTTTTCACTTCTACTCGATGACTATGATCAGCTGTAGTACTTTGTGGACTGTTCTGGGAACGTTGGTCTCTTATATATGCTGCTTTTTAAACTTATGCTGAATATTATTTCCTGCGGATATTCAACATCTGTAAATGGCCTATCATATCTGACCTAGAAATATTAATTTTCTGTTGTGTACTTGGTCCTTTCAGGAGGAGAGCTTGCTTGGACTGGGACTTGCTAGAGTGGGAGTTTGAGAAGGTAGGTGTATTTATTTCCCCTTGATTTTATTATGTAAAGCTTCTTTATTTAAAATTAGTTTGAGCTGAATACCCTGAGGGTAGAATATTTATTCCCTTATGCATTTATAGATAATAACTTTAATGTGCGAACTTTGGATACCCTTATTTTGAAGTTCCTCGCTAGATCTTTTTAGCAGCCATTATCTGCATCCTCTCCTTCTACTATGAAGTTTTAATTTTGTTTAGTAATCCTACCTTTTTCCGTGCTCTGCATTATTTTTTTTTTGTTCCAGTCCATGCAACTCATTTGTTTAATGCCATTGGCAAAGTCTATAAAGAAAAATAAGAGAACCTCATCTGTTTCCTCTTCTTTCTGTTTCTCTTTCTTCATCCCTCTCTATATCGTTGGGATTATGATTACTTGTATAGGCTCCTATAGCATATCTTCGACTTCAGTGATCAATATCAAGCAAGAAAGAATATATTGAATTTGATAAAATAGCCATGTGCCTTTTTACTTGTTATGTTGATCTTTTTTTTCTCTTTGGATTCTTAGAAATTATTGAAATCAATGAAACTTAAAACTTCATCATCAAAATTAGTTTATCCCAACTAATTAGGCTTCAACTTCATGAATCTTAATTCTCATATTCATTATTTTTATTGTTGTTTGAGGCATTAGTTTTATTTTTTGCAAATCATTTTGCACATCTAGCCTTGTTAACTATAGTTTACCTCATTTCCTACCTGATTTTTAAAATTAATTTATACCTATTGTTGGTCATTCCAAAGCTGCCTAAGAGTTTTTTCAACTAACTTATCTTCAATGATTGATACTCTTCTTATTTATAAAATAATCATTTTTTTGTTTATCCTTTTTAGTTTTGCAAGTTATCTATTTTAACATTTTTTTTATTTTTTTATTTTTTTACTCTTAGCTTGATTATTGGTGACTTTTTTCCCCCCTAAGACTCAAATTCATATATTATACCAGTCTAAATTGTGGTTTTATCAAATTTATTTTCTTGTATCCATCATATTCTCTTATCGGATAGCATTCTTGAAGAACTTATATTTTTTAAACTTTCAATAACTCTTCAAATTACATTCTCATTTATATTTTCATTCTTTTATTTTATTTATCCAATATAATTAAGCCCATCCTACTTAGTATATTTTGAGCTTCTAATAATATTGACTAATAATCATCAATTTTACACCCATAAAATTTCAAATGATATAGGAATTGTAAACCACAATATTTTGAAAAATTTCTATTAATTTAACTTTTGTTAGTTGTTGTCTAACTTATTAGAAATGTCATTTTCAAATAGGATGCACCAAGTTACTTTTAAATATATTTTTTTTTAATGAGCATCTTCATAAACATTATAATAGATGCTAACTTAATGTTGATACATGATATATCCTTATTGTAATTGGAAACTTTTTGATCGCTCAATAGATACTTTTAATATTGGTTTATCCTCCATCATGCTTATCTTTGATTCTAACTTACTTTTTATGCGCACCAAATCAATTTTTTATTTAGTCAATCTTATATTTTCTTAAAATGAATATATATATATATATATATAAAGTTTTTATTTTTATTTTTTTGCTCACTATACTTATCCACCAATGTGCTACGGTTTGTTAGTGATAGCTATCCCACCGAGAATTATACCTTTTACACTCCATTGCGTTGCAATTATTTTTCAAATAAAAACTTGGCAATAATTTATTTCTTAGAATGCAAGGAGTCAATCACTTTGCTACATTCAAATATTGTAGTTGGCCTTTTTGATTGACAAAAGATCAAATTTATCCATGCTTACTCAAAATTAAAATACTTTTTGGCCATCTATGATATTTATCATTCGTTCACTTTTATTTCTTATACTTTTTGTTCATTTAATACAAACCTCTTGACAGGGCCTTTGACAACTACTACTGATGAACAATAAGGAGATAATGTCTTCACTTCAATACGATAGAATTTTCGTAACATTGCCATAGAAGAGCCTAATCAAGCGATCAAAAGGTTTTTTTGTTTATAAATAGCATGCTAACAAAAAATTACTCAACAAAAGCAAATAAAGTAACAATTGCTATCAAACCCAATTTTATCTTCCATTTCACTTAACCTTAATATTTAAGACAATCTACCCAAATGAGAATTACAAAATTCTCTTTCAATCTTTATAATGTAGCTTCTATAGGACCTTATAATATTTTAGATCAACAAGAATCCTAATTTCTCTCTTTTAGGCTCTATTTTGTAATGCTTTATATTGTTTGCTTGTGTTATTCAAGATGGCTTAATGATTACATTTAAGATTAATTTTATTATTTCAGCCATTTGGTTTTTCAACTAATTTCCAATCTATTTACAGGTTGTGTAGTTATGATTAGTGGGATGTCTATTAAAAAATATGAAAAATTAGAAGAAATATGGAAATGTTTAGAAGATAAATGCCTTAGAATTAATACAATAAAAGTTGAGTACATGATATATAATATCAGTAGGTGTGATACTAGCATATATAATTAAACATTATTAGAAGATAAGATGATCTCTTGCTGTCATAAGTAGGGGCACCCCTTTTGTCGTATGCATTTACTTGATATACTTGTTGAGGACATGTGCTTCTCTTTTTCTTTTTTTTGGGCATCTTCAAATCTTCAAGCCATCATGTGGCCATATAAAATCCCGTGGTTGTTGTATAGGGTTTTTGTTGGGATTATCGTGAGATGTATCGAAGTCTTTGCACTATGTTAAATATTTTGAAATGCTAGCATCATTGTGAAGCGACACTAAGTCTTATTTTTGGAGGTAGCATGATTATGGAGGAATCTGTGAGGCAATTTTTGTTTTCTTTTCTGCATTAGGGACTTTAAAATGTTTGCACTACAGTAAGATGCACTGAGTTTTGGAGCATTTAACTTTGTTGGGGCTTTTAGGAACTTCAACACTATCTTGAGGTAGTACATGACCCTGTAATACGTCCTTTATTGTTTTTTGGGGGGCTTTTTAGTTTTGGCACTATTGCATAGCAACACCAGGTATTTGTGTTCCATTGGGAATTTGGAGTTTTAATACCACCGGAGGTGAACTTGAACTTTTTGGTCAGTGGCATTGTTCCTTTGGGGCTTCTGAGAAGCTTGGTATGTCTTCTTATGCCATGGCTTTGAACCGACTTATTTGTGTTGTTGAATGTGAATTTTTGATTGGTGCAAGTCTTTAGTATTGAGGGAAGCTTTTCATTGTGCTGATGTGAGATCTTGATTTTCTAAATGATGGCTTTTTTTCTTCTTTTCCCGAAGTTATGTACTTTTTATTGAGATTTGTTCAGCTTATTATAATTTTATTTTTCTTTGTACTGGAATCATAATAGTTGGGTGTCTTATTTTGCTCTTAGATTTTTTCTTCTTTTGTAAAATTGATGATTTTAGATGCTCTTTATATTTGTCCCTGCGAGCAAATTTTCTGTATTTAATTTACTTTAAAATAGACTAAACATTACACTAATTTGTAACAACTTCTTATTTTTAGTGTATCTATTTCTGTGCATCAATTCCTAAATTTGTATCAGTAACCCTAGATCCTATGAAAGTCCTCCATCATCATGCAGAAGAAATTTGTTTCCTTGATAGTTCCATGGGAACAATAATACATTGACGGTCCAATTTATTTCTGAGAACAATGAGAACAAATTATAATTTTTCAGTTAAGATACAAAATCATAGCAACTATAAAATCTCATCCATCTTATTTTTGCTGCAGCCACTTAGATTTATTCCCGTTGTTTTATTTTGGTTCTCCCTAGCTGCTTCACCTTTTTCTTATTGTTCTCCCTAGCTGCTTCACCTTTTCCTCGTTTTTCCTGTTTCCAATGTTGCCATGCTCTCCTATCTTATGTTCGTTTTTTTATCCCCTTTTCAGTCTTTTGTCTAATCTCCTGTCAGTGGCTTACCAAATCAAATATTCTCCTATTACTCTAACTTAGTTTAATTTAGGCTTGATTTGTTGAATTTGAATCTAAATTCTAAACGCTTTGTTAACTTTATACCATTACATATTGGCTTGCTTGATTTGTCAAATGAAGGTTGAGGATGTCGTTCTTCTGGATGATGAAGATCTCTGCGGGGAGAAAATAGATGGACCAAGTGATGAATGGTGGGTTAGAATTTTCTTACTTCTTTTGGCAAACTATGGAGTTTCTCACGCTCCAAGCATGTACGTCTTTTGTAGAAGTCTTAATGTGAGTTTGATAGTTGCCATTCTTTTTCCAGGAAGGAAGTAAAATTATATTATCCTTCAAGGTGCGGATCTAAAGCTAAGATATGATGTGGAGTCACACCGAGCTAATGAATTGGTTATTGCTTCCACTCAATATCTTTGTGATCTTTCCTTACAGGAATGACCCAGAATCTGTAGCACTTTCATACTCAGACATGGAATGCCTTAATCCTGAACAATTCTTATCATCGCCTGTAATGAACTTCTACATTCAGTGAGTATATTTAGTTTATGTTCTGATCATACCATGCATTCAATTTATTACATTTTTCCTCTGTAGCTTTCTTTTGTCTTACACAGATAGTTTGTTTGAGGGCTTCAATTCTATGATATTGAAATAGTAAATCCATTTATTTTGCTTATCTCATTTTACTTTTCTTGTTAAGGTGAGTTCACTAAAAGAGTTTGATCATAACAGTTGGAATCATTGTTTAGGCAAACTTTCTGTCCATGTCAATCATTTTAATGAACTTTCATAAACCTAATTAGTGATTGTAATGGTTAGAGTAATTTGGATTAAATTTGAAGAGTTAAGGTACTAAACTAGATTCATTAAGTTATCCGGGACTAAAATAGCCCCCCATATATAATCCCGGGACTATCTTGATTATTTTCTCTAATAAAAGTGTATAGAATAATAGCTTATGTTCTCTACAAGAATTGAGCAACCAATCTGGTTAGAACCTCTAAATCACTAGAAAATAGGGCATAGCCTTTGCTGTAAATGGCATCATAGCCTTTGTTGTAAATGGCATCATAGATTCACAATATTACATATGTGGATAATTTAATTTTAGGCTGAAATGAAGTCTGTAAGTTTTGTTTTCTATCTTTCACAAACGCTGGGAGTTTCAGAAGGTGTAATAGAAACATGTAAAAAAAAGTGTTGTTGAATCTTCACCATTGAAGTAATATATTTTCTATCACACCTTGCATTGATGTATGTTTAATGGTATGAAAGTAATTACTACATGACTTTCTTTGAATTAAATGATTATTTTTTGTTTGAAAATTGGTTTTATTTTTTGTAGCACGCTGATAATAAATAATAATTATGACCATACCATAAATATTAATCTATTGATGTTAGATTGGGTGAGGTGGTGAGGAATTTTGAATAAAGGTTATATTCTTTGGTTCGTTAGAAGTAATCATCATTAAACTTGGAGGATCCTGCTTATGCTAGATAGCCGTTTTCAAAATGGTATTGTTTCCTAATGAATAATTGCATTTCAATTCTAAAAAGTTTGTGTTTAACACAGATCATATAAATGTATCTCAAAGATAACCAAAATAGATATTGAATTCTAGAATTACCTATGATTGACATTATGAAAAAACAAGAGATTTTTTAGTTAGTGATGAATGTTGAGTATTGACCTTCATATATGCTCCACAAATGATATGCTCAAATGTGGTGAAAGCGGCGAACAACAGTCGTTGTATCTCATGAAAGTGGTTCGAGACACATCACACAAATCAAAATTATTTAAATGTCAACCATTTCGTGCAACAGATTGTGCCAAATCTTATTGAGCATCAAGGATGTCATGAATGGAACCCATTGTAGTTGATTTAGTAAAAAATAATGAAGTGGATGACTTATGGTCTTATTTTTGCGCAAATTGATTTTTAAATGCATCGATCACAATAAAAAAATCAACCATTTCATGGAATAGGTTGCGCTGATGCTTTTGGAGCATCAAGCTTATCACGAATGGACCTATCTTACTGTTGATTTTGTCAAAAATAATGAAGAGGATGACCAACAAACTCTAGATTGTGCAAATTAGGTTTGAAGCACCATGATCACATTCATAATAAACGAATGGGTTCCTGCTTTGCTTGTCAAACTCGACCGATGCATCAGTAGCGTAAATTTTTCAAGAAAAGACATTCGTGCTCAATTTAAGAAAACAGAACTCAGACAATGAACAATGGACGTGACGTCGCCCAAATCAGGTTAAAATTACTCAATGACACTTATAGTTGCTTAAACATCACCCATTCAAAAAATTGACTAGGCCTAACGTGTCCAAAATGTCAAAATTATTTGGAAAAGAAGCTCATTTGTTGACATATATTTTCACATAGACAAAATTCCAGCCCGGATCGAGTCGACTCGAGCCCAACTAGGCTCGATCGTGCTCGATCCACTCAGTTGAACGCCGTCGAAGTGAAATAGGACCCAAATTTGTTGAAATTAAATCTTAATTTCATTGAATTAACCTAAATGTAATTAAATTCAATTCAATTTAATTAAATTTAAATCAAATCGGTTCAAATCGAACCTCGTCGAGCGTTGTCGAGCCCAATTCGACGCAATTTGGGGCCGATTCGTGTTCAATTTCACAAAATTAACTTGATCAGACCCACTCAGACACAAACCAACTCAAATCGGTTTGAGTCGAGTCCGATTCGGGCTCAATTTCATCCCTAATTTATCAATTGGGGCTAAATTAACCTCCAAAATCAAAATTTTCAAATCTAGGGCTCATAATTTATGTAAAATCTCACCCAATTTACATCAAACTCTTCGATTCGCGCAACAAGGCAGCTTGAGTGGGCAAATTGGGCGGTGGGCTATTGCTCGTGCTTTCCAAGAGCACGCAAAGGGAGAGGGGGAGCATTCGACTCCCCCATTTTTTTTGGTCCGTCCTGAATCAGAGAACAAAGAGAGTGAGAGAAAGGAGAGGGAGAGGCGATTCCGCCCCCTTTTGCGTGCGTCTCCAGGCGTGGAAGAAGGTGGCAAAGGCGGGGAGCTCTTCCTGTGATGCCATCCAGGCCGCCGGTTCCTCAAGCGCAGGCCCTCCAGGACGTCTGTCTCCAAGAGATCGAGAGAGACCAAGAGGGAAGGAGAGATGTTCGGGTAGGCTTCTACAGGCCGGCTGAACCTGTACATGTTCTTTGCTGCTGTTTTCTTCTTCCTTGGACTAAAAGAGGGAAGTTTCTTTCTATTTTCTTCCATCTCTTCAAGTGGAAGAGCAAAGACCTGCTCTTTTCTTTCTCTCAAGCAAAAGGGGGAGCGTTGGAGTATAGTGGAGGCACTTGGAGGCTGTCTACTTGCTGTGGAGACTTCTTCCACCCCTTCCTTCAACTCCGACGACCTCAAAACAGTGAAAATTGTTATTTGGAACGTTTGGACAGCAAGATGACTTCCGGAGCCTTCAAACATCAAAAACTGCTGTCTGGAGCACTTTGGACAGCAAATTCACCCTCCGGAGTGGCTTGGACAGCAGCGGAACGTTGGGAAAAGCTTGGACAGCAGCTACGCAGCGTCCGGGAGCCTTCTAACATCAAGGACAACTAATTCTTCCGCCGGGTTAGTGTGGACTGTTCTTGGAGCTTGGATTGGAGCGCTTGGACAACCCGGGAGAGGTAAAACCTTGAAAACTTAGGAAAAACCCTAAGGCCCTTAGAAAACTTCATTTTTGCTTCCCCAAAACCCTTTGTTCTCAGTTCTCTCCGCAAAACAATGAAAAATTCGTGTATTTCACTTGTTTGATCTCTTGTGAGAGCCAAAGAGGCATGCCAATACGCGTGGGGGTGTTGGATTGGTATCCAACACCTCTCAAATGCATGTAATAGCATTTATATTGTGTTCAAACCGTCGCCTATAACAAACCTAGGCTTCGTCGTCATAACATCCAAATTTGGAGGCTATGCATTTGACCAAATCAATTGCATGGTACTTATGATTTAGATTATGCCAATATTGATCTAAATAAGATAGCGTAGGTCTCTTTCTCTAAGGATTGCATGCTCTTAGAATTGTTGGGAGACCATTAAGCATGTTCATTTGATGTATTGGACAATCTTGTGGTAAGTGTGGGTTTCCAAAGACCCATAAGCCAAACCCTCATGTGTTCTTGAATTACTCAAACATGCTTTGCATCTCTGAATTCTCATGGATAAGAATGATGGTGAATGATCCTCTATCATGCAAACTATCTAATTTTTGTGTCATGACAAAAAAAAAATGATATAAACTTTGGAGAGTTTGCATGTAGGAATTGATAGTCTCTACAAGTTAGTGAATGTCTAATGAATGTGTTTGGTTGGAAATAATATCGTTGACAACCGATCATTGTGGAGTTTCTCATAGACCCTTAAAGGTCTATGTTGTAAACCCCACAATGTTTATGAACAACCAAACTCATGATTGATATTTTCACTAAATTTAGAGCACACAAGTGATGATCATTGTTGGTTTATATCCATCACATTTAGGATTTGGAAATTAACTAAATGGGCTTATCTAACCTTGAAGTGGGTTTGAGATATGGCATGGGCCCTCAAAAGGCTCATGAGCCCTCATGCTCAAGTTTACCTAACTCCATTTGTGTGATTTTCTAAATCCAATCATCAAATGCAATGATCAAAATCCTTAGAGATTGAAACCTCGCATCAATGTTTTAATAAACCAAGTCCTATCAAAATTAATCTTTAAGGTCTTTCTAGAAAACCTTCAATTATCATTCATGACAAAATTGATTGGATTGTTCTTAGAAGCCTTAGATTTGTTTTCATACCTTAACATGAGTCAAAATCATGTTTCCTAGATCTCTTGCTAGGATCACTAACTTCCAAATTCTCTAGATCATGCCAAAATTGGTTTAGAAACCTCCCCAAAACCTTAGGAAATCAATTCTTTCCTCTCCTAATTGAGTACAGAACTCTCTAAAGGACGTAGGGAAATTCCTTTCAAGTGCGCATCTCCTCTTTTCATGAGTCCAAAACATTTATGGGTTTCTCATCATGCACATCTCCTTTCAAACTTGATGCATGAGTTCCAACAAGTATAAAGAGCTTGCTTTCAAACACTATTTTTCCTTCATGTGTAATATTTTGAGGCCTCCTCAAGGCTCTAAATATTGCATTACTTGAAACTTCAAGACTTTAAGGCCAAATCCGAAGTCCAATCCTTTCTTTGTTAAGATACGAAATTAACAAATGAACAATCCTCTCCCATGTACAATGCATGGAGAGTTCTCGAAGCTCCAAATGTTGGAGTGCATGAGTTATTTGAAACTTGGAATCAAATCCCAAGTTCTCCTATCCTCGTTGTTGGAACATAAAACCAACAAATCTCTTCTCATGCAAGATAAACTAAGGCTTCTCAAGCCTTTAAACATATCATTGCATGAGTCCTTTAACTTTAGGACCAAATCCTAGGTTATTTCCCCTTCTTTGTTTGTTGAAATGCAAAGTCAACAAACAAATGTCACTTCTCCCTTCATGTATAGTAATTTGAAGCTTCTCCTAAACTTATACTTACTATTACATGGGTTATTGAACTTAGAACCAAATTCTAAGTTCTTTCTTTCAATTTGTTTGAACCTAGTTTTAACAATTGAACATCCCGCTTAGACATAGGATCTAAATCCTAGTTTTTTTCTTCATTCACTTAATCCAAATTAAGTGAATGATCATTTCTCTTTGAATATCAAATATTCAAAGAACATTCATGAAATTTTGTAACTCTCAAGTTACATATCCCTCATCCAACCCCAAAGTTGTAGGGAGTTTATCAAATTATTTATTCGTTGGAACACAAAATTAATGAATGATCTCTTAGTCTTAGGACTCAAATCCTAATTCCCCTTCTCCTATAACTTCAAACTATAGGAGAATACTTAATCCTCCTCATGCTTTGTATCGTGGATTTTCTCAAAATTCTAAATGCATCATGTTGTAAAGCACTCAAGCTTGAGATCAAACCTTGAGCTCTTCCCTTTCATTTACTTAGGTACATATTAGGCAAGTGAACATCTCTTTTGAGTACCAAATGTTCAAAGGATTTATATGATTTGCAACCTCTAAGTTGCATTTCCCTCCCTTTTTCCTACAAGCCAAGATTGTAGGAGAGCATCCAAATCCATCTTCATGCTCTCAAACTCAAATTGGGAGGATGAATCCTCTCTTTGGACACCGAGTGTTCAAAGAAACTCCTCAAAATTGCAATATTTAAGTTGCATTTTTTACCACCTCTTTTCCTACAAGCCTAAATTGTAGAAAACCTTTAAATTCCTTTTCATTCTCCTAGCTTTAATTTAGGCAAATGAATTTGTCTCTTTGAACATCAAATGTTTAAGGAACATTCATGGATTTATAATCCGCAAGTTGCATAGTCTTCCCTCGTTTCTACAACTCAAAAGTTGTAGTAAATCCCTTCATTCTCCTAAACGAAAATTAGGAGAGTGTCCATCCCCTCTTTGAACACCAAATGTTCAAAGAGGTTTCAGAAGCTTGCAGCCCAAAGTTGCATCTTCTTTTCTATTTTCTATAACTCAAAAGTTGTATGAAACTCTCTTTCATTTAACCTATGTTGAGTGAATCAATCATGTTCCAAATCAACCTACTTGTTGGACCAAAAATAAGTAGTTTCATCCCAAACATAGGATTCAAAGGCCCTATTTTCAATCCATCCTTTCAACCCAAGTTGGAAGGGTGCAACCCTCTCTTTGAACATAAAAAATGTCCAAGGACATTCGCGAATTTGCAACTCATAAGTTGCATATTCCCCCCAACTCTCCTCTAACTTCCAACTCATAGGAGATTTTCTATCTCTTTAGCTCGAAAGCTAGAGAGAGTTCTCCAACATTTAGCCCAAAAGCTAAATGTTGGATTCCTACTTTCTCTTCTTGGCTCCAAAAGCTAAGGAGAATTCTTCAACATGTAGCCCAAAAACTATATGTTTGGACACCTTTCTTAGATCCAAAATCTAAGCAATCATTTTCATTTCACCAAATCAAGTGATCTCTCCTATGACATTTAAAATGCTAAGTACATAGATGTCCCTTAGGAGTTGTCCTTTCTGTTGAAGTTCATCCTACTCTATTGGATGAATTTCATCAAGTCCTAAGTGGAACCCCTTAGACATGTCTATCTTATCCTATTAGATAAACACTTCTCTTATCCAAACAATAAAAGAACTCCAAAACACCTAAAAATCACTTAGGTTCTTTTTGATGCAATGATCACTCATCTCCCCCAAAAGGTGGGATGCCTATATCATTATATCTTAGGATTCATAAGTAACAGGCTTGCCCAAAAGCAAACAGTGGTTACTTTATGAGTTATTCATAACCCTTCTAAATATGAAATATTTAAAAATCAAATAAAAGCTTTAAGTCACAAACAATTTAAAGTGAAATCACTTTTGGATAAAGATCAAACATCTTTATTCCAAAATAAAATCAAATACCTTTAGTGCGACATACCACATAAGCCTCACACACTTAGGTGCACAGCCTTTTAGGAATGCTAGGATTATGATTTTTCTTTGTGTGCACATGCGATTGTTGATTGGTGTGAATGTCATTTTGGATTGTCTGCGTTGTGGGCACTTGCCCTTAAGTAGTTAGTATAAAAATATATAAATGTTTTTTTGTGTAGGTGGCTATGCCCAGAAGGGGGTAAAATAAGTCATGATTATTCTAATACTATTTGCTTGCAGGTGCTGCTTAAAACCCTCTAAGAGGCATGACCAATAAGGTAGAAGCATATGCTTAGCACTCTAAGTGCTAGGCAAATTTTGGATGTAATGTGATTTTTATACAAACTGTCATCTAACTCTGTTTTGCAGACTTGAGTATTTTCCATTTTCTACCATGTATTTGATTAGATCTATGATGTAAAGTTTGTGGGTTTTGGACTTGAAGGAAAGGTGGATCGAGGAGGGATGTACTCTTTTGGAGGTGAAGCCTAAAGGCCCACTTGAGAGTTGAAGTTTGAAGACCTCCACAAGTAGAATTTATAATTTATTAACTGGGTTGTATAATGACAGACAACCCAGCTGCCAAACCTGTTTGTAATAATTTGGATATTACTTGCACTTATATTTTAATTGGTTTACAAGCATGTGTTGATTGTTTATTGGGTGTGTAATAGAAAAACATGTCTTTTTCCTAGGTTTCTTCTCTTGTTTGTTTGGGTTTGTCCTGGACTTTGGTACGATAGACTCTTTGGATAAAATAAATTTTCTACCCTTTAAACTTTAAACAACTTAAAAAATTAATCTAGGCTCCATGAATTCCTAATAAAAGAAAATTGCATGGCTCTTTTTCAAGGAGCCAAGTTTTTCAAAATTGAAAACAATCATGTATAGCCAAGAATGTGTCTAATGTAGAAATGCCCTCACTTAAGAATTAAATAACAAAAAGTTTGCATTTGTGAGTCTGCATTCTGCATGCCCTAAATATATAGGCATCTTGGCCTCAAAGCCGAGTTGCAAGTCCTACTTCTTAAATAAAAACAACCCTCAACTCTACATTTGCATTAAGACCGGACAATATGATTTTAAAATCGATTATGTGAGTTTAGCTATTAGTCCTCTCCAAGCAGGATAATAAATCCAGAGGTTTGGCGGATTATGCCTCATGTGAGGTGTAATTTGTAAGTTCCTTTGTATTTCATTAGACTTAGGTTCGAGGCACTATCTCTCGGTAGTCATCACCTTAGTTTTAGGATCCGAGGCAACTGGTTGATCCCAATCACCATATAAGTCCTCACCATTCGGGCAGTTTCTCCAACATATGTTGTTGGAATGTAAGCCCCAAATTTCTAATACAAATATCAACTTAAATAAAGATTAAACTTCTAAAATGTAAAGCCCGACATAGGATAGTTTGAGTACGTTTGAGTTTCCCTCAGAATCAAGTACTCGTTGGCCCTCATCCCAAGAAGTCTAATCTCAAATTGATAGTTTCCCCCCTTGAAATTCCTAAAAGCCAAAACCTTTAAGCAAGACTTTCATGAATTTCAAAATCAAAATTTTGTCAACATTTAAATGACTTTTAAAAAAAAGAAGAAAACCATTAGTTTAATCAAAAGTCTTCTCAAGCCAAAATTTGGGATGTAATTAACCATAGGAGTTTGTCCCTATGGGATGTCTGTATTCCAGAAATAAATAAATCCAATTCGACCAAACATCGAATGGATGAATCTTTGTTAAAATTGTAAATTTTATCATTGCGTCCATAAGGAAATGATATTTTTTATCCTTCGGGGTAATATATCATCATTCTTATGATGTGCTCGATCATAAAATATGCATTCCGTTTGAGGCCTACAAAAATTCTCCAACATCGTTGTTCGAATAAAGTAAAAAAAAAGAAAAAGAAAAGAGAAGGGCCGAACCATGTGGCCCACATTCCCATGTCGTGTCCATGATCGCTAGAAAAAATTGCTTGCTTGATTAATATAAAAGAAACATAAAGGGTTATGCTCGCTTACGTTAGTTTTGCGATTCAAGTGTTGATTCTCTCTTTAACGATCTCGTTCAAATCCTGTGAAGAAAATCCTGCTCCGGCTCTTGCGATCTGGTTCGAATCCCGCTTTGGCATCCTTATCTCCTGTATGTTTCAAATCCCAATACCTGCACCCGGCCTCCCTACGAGCCCGCTTCCAGAGCCAGCCGCCCGATTGCGGCAACTCCTGTCCCAAACTTCTGTCAGACATGCTTCCCTGCATGGACGAACCATCTCGTCCGACCGAAGCCTCTGATGTAGAACTGGTGAAGGCTTTGTTAGGGAGAGGATCTCCTCTCCAAAATCTGAAGGAAATTTTGATCTCTTTGCCCAGAACCTTAGAAGACTCTCAGATTTTCTCTTGAGAAAGACAAGAATTGCTGGACAGCAATTTGCTGTGGTAGAAAAACATCAACTAATAGGTTTCTTATTGCTGGAGACGTGAGAGAAGGGGTGGGAAAATCTGGGTTGTAGTATTAGAAGGTAGAAAGTTCCGTGTGGGAGGAGTAGGCGGTGGAGACCAGAGAAATTCAAATGTCAGCCTGCTCTTGAAGAGGAAACATACTCCAATCCCCGTTAATGAAATCTGGAAATAACTTCAGCTAGTTTTGTTTCCAAAAGCTGCTTGGAAAATTCGGATACCTAGGCTTAGGAATTAATGACTTGGGGGGAACTTTAATGCTCCAAATCAATTCCTGTAATAGCATAGGAAGGAAGATATGGAAATTCTGTTACGTGGAGCTAATCCAGAGAGAATTCGGGTTGATTTGGGAAGAGAATAAGTGGGGAGAGGAGTAACCCAAGGGAGGCCTTGAATGCTTCGGCTAACAACAGGTTAGCCCATTAATTTCTTTCTCCAAATCTGCATTATACCGTGAGCAGATTTTGAGGAAATCCACTAAGGGGGAAATGGTGAGCTGAGAGGAAATTAGGAAAGATAACTTAAAGTTATTCTCAGAGATTTGGAAATTAATTTAGAGCCAAGAGATGAATGAGTGTTTCGGCTAAGTGGAATTGGGGAGATTTAAAATTATTTCCTAAAGCCAAGAGGGGAGATTAGGAAGTAATTAATAAATCAAGCCAATGGGGGCAAGGTTGGGCCGGCGGCAGCCAAGGGGGGAATACGAGTTTTAATGCATTTAATTGTGATTACTCAATTGGGGGTGGAGTTTAGGAAAGAAATAATTAAACCCTATTTGAATTTGAAATTCAAATAAAATTCATTTAGTAACTTTCCAAAATCGGAATGATAAATTAGGAAAGAATTCAAATTTCAAATTAGTTGAATTTGAATTTTGAAAACTGCCCAAAATTTAATCACCCAAATTAAGTTTGAATTAGATCATGAATGAGATTCAATACTTTCCTAAAATAGCTTTTTAATTTAGGAAACTATTTGAAATTCAAAATTTGAATTTCAAATGATGAAAATAATTTCCTAAATTATTTGAACTCTTTAGGTAAGCTTTAAGATGACATTGACTTCTCATTCATGGATACAAACACGGGTGGCCGGCGGTGGAGGAGCTAATGGGGGAAGGTGGAATGTGGCCGGCGGCTAGAGATTGGGCCGGCGGTATGAGGGGTGTTTGGCCGATGGCTTTTGGAGAGCTCGGTAAGGAGCTTGGTCCGTGAGGTTGAGGGAGGAGGAAGAATATGAAAATGGCCACGGGGAGCGATAAGAAGGAATAAAACAAAACAAAGATAAAACGAAAGATAGAAAATAAAAATGATAGAAACCGCGAGCCTTGGACTCTTACGAAGACTGACGGGTGATTCGTTTGCCCTTCTCCAAGGGACTTCAAATCACGAGCCCGGACCCATCCTGCGGCTGGTGAAACTATCGATTTCTCTCATAGAAATCTCACTCTCGTCCTCTCTCAAGAAGAACACAAGTGTGGAAAACACAAAATTTTCATATCAAAATTAACCATCCTATTACAATAGCTAAATGCCCTATATATAGGCCACAACATGAGAAAATAAAAAATTACAAAATTGCCCATTGGGCCACAACACTCAAATAAATTAACCTAGGGGTAAAATAGGAAATAACATAAAATAGAAACTAAAATGCAGAAAATAATCCATAAATGACAACTTAAATCAGAGCCGTCGATTTACGACGCCTCCTGTGATAGATACACCAGATTTTCGTGCCGATGTCCGCATCAGCCTCCCATCTTATTCCTCTTCAGAAAATGGATAAGGAAAAATAGAGAAAATAAAAAAGAAGAAAATATGGGAAATTAAAAGAGATATATATACATTGTGTGTTTTCGCCTAACCAATTTTGTTGCCTCGTTGTTGATACCATGCTATTTTCTTAGGTAATATGCAAAAGCTACTTCAGCAAATCGCCAAAAATAAGTATCCATATGCTCCTTTGTTGGTGGGAGGGGAAGAAAACTACTAGTCGCCAAAAATAAGTACATGCATGTATTTCTCTTGTCATGGTGGGGAACTTCTTATATGATTTTCATGTAAATATGGAAACTCATCTGCACCTTTCTTGACACGATGGGAGTAGTAATCACCACGATAAGTGTGCATCAATCTTGAGAACAGTGCAATCATCTTGAGAAGCTCGCAAATGTCTTGAGATGCATGTAACCATTTTGAGAAGGTCATTGCACAGGAAGCATGCCACTTTTTTGAAAAACATCTAATTATACTATACAAATTTATAGAAAGCTATCAATTATATTATATAATATACTAAAAAGCATGTAAATGCACCATGTAGGTAGATCGAAAAGAATGAGAGTACAGCGTGCAAAAGCACAAAAATGTATACAATTGGGCTGTGCTTTCCCCTTACAATATAAGGGATAATTCTTTCCGTGAGAGTATTTTGTTTGTCATATTTGTCTGCTTGTTGAATGATTTATATAGAAGTTTCATGATTCTACTTGACTTCATTAAGGTGTATTCTATTTGTGTCTTGATCTTTGAAATAAGAAGCTCGGTTTGTACTTTGATAACTTTTATAATTTTTTTTGGCCTCTCGCAGCTTCTTCCAATTTGTTGATTTATTTTGTCAGGTACCTTCAAAGAAGTGCGCCCACCACATGTAGGCCACAGAGTGATTATCATATTTTCAATACATTCTTTTTTGGAAAGCTTGAAAAAGCTTTATCTCAAAAGGTATACTAGTCAACATCAAAAGTAATCGTCTATTTCTTATGTATGCAAGAAATTGCTGATAAAATGCTTCATGACACTGCTTTTAATGAGATTCTGTGTGAATAATTAAGTTAACCTGTTCATCAGCACAAAGTGCTGGCATTTACTGAGCGCGGTCTTCAAAACAGAACATTTCATGATTTCCCCTTAATTTTTTTTCTTCTAACATGGAACAAAAAATGCTGCCAGCCCTCTTTGTTACGAGTCATAGACGCATTAATCAGAGATTTCTCCCGGGATGTTCAAATTTATCATGCTTTAGTTGCCTCTCTCTCAGGTTTCCACTTTCATTTGGTACTATTCTCCTAAAAATTAAGGATCATGATATTTTAAATTATCTTTTGAAGTTCCTATTCCACCATTGTATTGCTTCATCTCGATCAAATTAATTAGATAACCTTCGAAGATTGCAGCTTCACTAATATGAATGCTTGTATGCTAGTTTTTATCTGGACATGCACTCCTGTTTGTGTTCTTTACTTAAGGGACTTGGAAGGTCCTTTTCCCCAGGGATATCACTTAATAAAGTGCAAAACAACTCGAGCCATTTGTCACACAGTAACACTAGGACCAACTATTAGCTTCTCCATTTTTTTCTACAATCCAATCTGAAACGAGGTTGGTTTGTGCCAAAGTGGGCTGTGTGCCATCATTTTAAGTTGGTTGGTGCTCTGGGCTAGGTTATTCTTTAGAGAATACTTCAGAGCAAGGTTTAAAATTGTGCAATTAGGTGTTGAGATATTTTTTGTTCGTGAGGTGAGGCGTAAGCCTTAAGGTGTTTTGAGGCGTAAGCCTTAAAATTAAAAAATTGTTTCAAGTGAAAGTAAAGGTCAAAAGTGTTTTTTTTTTATATAATACCTAAATAATTTATTAAATGATGACATATTAACTTCCTATTGAGTTATGAATTAATAAATTGACATACATATGAAATAAAAATTGTACAATATATAAAGAAAAGTGATAAATTATGTGAAATAGAATTGCAATCCGAATATTATTGTTGCGGACTAGAATATACGCGGCGATAGAGTTAAAATACTTTTGTCTTAGCGTTGTACGAATATTCAGCACACAAACAGGAAAGGAAAATAAACATCAGGATTTTTACATGGAAAACCCGAAAGAGGGAAAAACCACGGGGCCACGCCCAGTCGAAGTAATTATACTAGTGTTTGTTTGTAATACAAAGGCTGATTCGTCCCACAAGTTAGGACGATCAGATTACAATCAATTTCTTGAAACAAAGTTACAAAGTTCTACAGAATTCTGGCGTCTCCCGAATATCTGGCAGAATTCCGACGTATTCAGGCGGCGGAAAGAACTCCGGCGATGGTCGAGGAGGAGCTGATTCTCCTCCTCCTTCTCTTCTTCTCTTCTCTTCTTCTCTCTCTTGCTTCAGTCCCCTCTTATGAGAAATGAGGGGTCTATTTATAGTTTTTATGGAGTGGCATGACTTGTAAATAGGTGCGAGATCAGGGGCGAACAGGGAGTGGTTGAATGGATGGCTGATATTGAATCCCTCGATCATACACCGTTCGTTGGATATTTGAAGGTCGTAGTGATGTCGGAATTCGGCGATCTTGGGCTCGTTGAATTCGTCTCGTCGAGCCGCTCGATTCGATTATAAGCTCGTTAAAATCGGAGACCGTTTGGCAACTCAAATTGTGGTACAAATTTTCCAACAGTGCTTCGGGTGCTCGATTTGGGCTCAGATGAGTTGAATTTGATGTCGTTGGGTTCGTATTTTCGAGACACTCAGTTTGACTGTAAGCTCGCTAAAATCGGAGTTCAGTGCTCCCGGATTTAATTTTTAAAGTTTCCAACTTGATTTTTGCCTCGAGATTCGTGCCCGATCAAGATAATTTTTGCATGACGTATCAATTATAAGAGTGAAACAATATTAAATATATAAATTGCATAAAACTATAAAAGTATCATATAACATCATGTTAAACTCCAATTTTTTTCTTTCTCAATTCTCTACTCATTTACATTTAATTTCTAACGAAAGCTGAAATAATTGGCAACTAAAAAATCATTTGCACTGTCATTACTGATGTGATCTTTATTTGAGTTGTCATAACAGATTGGTCTATCCCCTGCCTCATCTGGGGGAGTCGAATGCCTCCTAATCTGCTTCTTAATTTATTTCAATCATGTTTATCTTTTATAAATATTTTTCATCAACATAAAGATGAGATTAATTCTGTAAAATTTTTAAGGTGGTGGTGTGTGGCTTTCAAATGATCCTCAGTGATAACTATGACGATGTTGGTTGCGGCAAAGGCCACAGGTCATAGAGGAAGTTAAGAGAAAGTTGATGTAGCTCGAATGTGCACAAATGCGTGATTTATGTTAGTTTTAATAAAAAAATATATACAAATGGTGAGGCGTAAGCCTCACGCTAACGAGGCGAGGCGTGCCTCAAGGCAGGCCTCAGCCAAGCTGAGGCGCAAGCCTCATAAAGAAAGCTAGAGGCATTTTTCATTGGAATTGCAATGAGGCGAGCCTCATATTGCGCAATTTTAAACAATGCTTCTGAGTGAATGGCTACATTGATGCAGTTCATTACCATATAAATGCTAGTGCAAGTCATGACATTGTGTTAACAAAATAATCTTCTTCCATCATGATTTTTGTATTTGTTTGTTTTGGTTTACTTGCTGGTGTATGGTTGGTGACTAATCACTGTTTGAGATCTTGAAATGCTAGAGGCAATAAGTACAATGGAGGCCCACTCTAGAGATATGGAGAGGACCGTTGTCGCATGTGGTGAGTGTGTGTCTTGCGTGCACGCATGAGCATGGGGTTGGGTGCAGGAAAGTGGGGAGTGGACTTCTGTTTAAGAATCATGCATATTCACTCCGTTCTTTTTAAGTTTAATCGGGTTTGACATAGAGTCTAGAATCTATCTTCTTTAGGCTGCTCTGTTGTACAGAACTAAACACTCCCTATCCTTGTGTTAATGCATTGCTTCTATACATGTCGTTATTGTTTCCATTTACCTAATTGCACTTAGGACCATATTAAAAAAGTTACCTAATAGAAAGTAGTTTGCTGCCTTCAATCTGGTCTTTCAACCCAGCAATTTGATTGCTTGCAAAATTAGTGGCCATAAACTTTGTGCTGCTTCATTTGCTATTCAACTGCTGCAATTTAGGGTTTAGGGTTCTGCCGCCAACAATGCTAATGATCCTTACATGCCAATATTGTGGTGTCAGTTAACTGCCAATGCAGATAATTATTTCATTTGGAACTAACCCACTCTAGGCTGGTTGCTGTACTACTACAGTGGGAAATTTCTGTAGATGTTTCATGTGTGTGTCACAATAATGAGAAGCTAGCTGCAAGTTGCTATTTAGGGATTTAAGTTTCCTAATAAAATTTTTAATTGAAAGAGTAGAAGAAACACAAGAATATGTAGTTTTTTTTTTTTTTTTTTTGGGCTTAAACGGTTTAAATATTGAATTTCAGGATTCCTTTTAAATAGTGAAATGCAAATATGATAAAGAAAAAATTATATCACAAACGATGAGAAGGTTTTTTTGCCAATTCTTTCAGCTTCTATGAAAATATTAAATTTAATATATGTAGTTATTTTAGTTTTTTTTTTGGGGGGGTTTAAACGGTATATGTAGGGGGAGGTGGTGTTTAAACGGTATAAAATTTAAATTTCATGATTTAATTTATGTTTTATTCTTTTTTTGGGTTTAGATGGTATAAAATTTGAATTTTAGGGATTCATATTAAACAATGAAATTTAGATATTATAAAGAAAAAATTCATATTGCATGCATGCAATGAAGCAACTGATGAGATGGGTTTTAAAAAAAAAAACTGATGAGATGGGTTTTTTCCAATTCTTCATTTCTGTGAAAATATTAAATTTAGCCAAAAGGCGTTGATCTAAGCTTTGTGAATGGAAGTAATATAGCAATTTATCCCTGATAAATTCTTTGCATCATGAATTTTTGCACATCTATCTTTATTTAGTTTCTTTTATTGAAAATTACTTCTTTTGTTTAAATTAGATAGTTTGGCAATGAAATTTTAGTTAGGTACAGTACATTCCTAGTCTTGTTGTTGCAGTTCGCTTCTTTTGCTAACTAGATTTAATTATGAATATGGTTTTCAGGGTGATAGATTTCAATGTTTCTTGAAGTTGAGGCGGTGGTGGAAAGGAGTAAATATATTTTCTAAGGCATACATCCTTTTGCCAATTCATGGAAGGTGTGTACTGTGTTGTCATTTTGGCGGGATTTGCTGCCAAATCATTCTATTTGCAATCACTTGCTGGTATTAATATGCTAAGTTTTTCTTTTCATTAACCCATATTTAATATGAAAAGAGTTGGTCATGTTATACGAAGGCATTAAGAAATGCACTATTTAGTGTAGGTGCATTATGCAAATGTACCATACAAATGATTATGCATATCCTACAAATACATCCGTAATCATGTAAATGTATTATGCTTGTCACTCAAATGCATTATGTGCCATTTATACAGATGTGTCATGCCAATACTCAAGGTGCATTTCTGTTAATCATGCAAATGCATTATGCTAATCATACAATAATTATATAACTTCATAATGCATCATGCAAATCATATAAGTGCATTGTGCAAAATATACTCAGAAGCGTGTTACCGCATGGACCCCGACGAGTGTGACATGTTCACGTGATGTCTGAGGATGCTGTGCGGACCAAAAAATGATAATATACTACTAAAAACATAAAAAAGTATGTGCTTATCATTTAGATACAAAAATACAACATGGGCCCTAATGAGAGTGACATATACATGACATATGAGGATATTGTGCGGACTAAAGAAATAATGAATGAAATTTCAAACATATAGAATACATTATATAAGTACACTGACATACAAACTCATATCATTTAAATTAAAAATTTAAACCAACCATATGGACACCGACAAGCATGATATATGTATTGATGTGACATCTAAGGATGCTACGCAGGTCAAAAGTGAATTTAAGTTCAAGTCCAATTTTCCTTTTTGAATGAGCCGGAGTTGACACGACTTGAACTACCGAATAAATACATGGTTGTAGCACTGACCGGAGTATTTAATTTTATACATTTATATTAAGCCTTTAAGGTTTATTACAAAATAGGTTCACTTCTAAAAGCATATACTCTCAGAACTGACACTCGTTGAAGTTAACCGAAATATTTAATTTTATACGTTCGTACTAGGTCTTCAAGGTCTCTTATAAAGAAAATTCACTTATTAAAATGAATACCCCCAGTTCTTATATCTATACGATAACTTCAAGAATTAGGAGCTGAACTCAATCCTCTGTTTGCAAGCAAATAGAGTTGACAAGCTTTGATTAATGAAATGACAATACCCATAAATCATCCCCGATAATGACCTTGTTGAAAGCTAATCTCAATCGGAGGGGATTATACTTCTTAAATATATCATAAAATTGATCCTAAAATTAATCAGCATAATGACTCTTTCTTTATGATATAAATTTTCTAAAATAATCATTTTGTGATATCTCTTTTGTTACGACCCGAACCGAGTGTTTAGAATATCAAGTTGAGAAGAAATAGTTAGAGGATTGTTAAATTTCTTTGAACAATAGTTAAAAAGGTAAAATAAACTATCATCCAAAATTTTATAAAAAGTCACTTATTATCCATCTCAATTTAAGACATATATAATTCAATTGTAATCCATTTTATAAAAATCAATGAACTAGAGTCAAGTACATAGGGTCTTTACATACCTATTCCAGGCGCTCCTATTCTTATGCATACAAAATCTTTCCTGTCAGCTATCAAATCTATAGGAGTTTTATCTAAAATATTTTGTTTGATAGGTTGTGTTTTAATCTTGAAAGTCAATGTTTAATTATAATTTTATAATATAGTGATAAATAAATAAAATACAATGCATATAAGTTATCAGAAGTAATTATTAAACCTTTCATTTAAAAGAATTTAAACATTAGCACTGATAAGATAAATATCATTTTTTAGAAATTTTTTTAAATGTATATCTTTTAATATGTCATTCATTTTAGCAGCGCAGTCTAATATTTGCATGAATTTATAAACAATCATTTTCATTTTCTTTTTCGGGCATTGGTGCATTGCTTGCTCAACAAGTATCATGAGAAGGTGAACTTTTTTATTTATCATATATATATATATATATATATATATATATATATATATATATATATATATATATATATATATATATATATATATATATATATATATATATATATATATATATATATATATATATATATTAGTGCATTGCTTTTATTATCTTATTTTATTTTTTTATTTAAAATTGTATATTAATGATTTTCAATAAGATATTTTTACATTTAATATGTATTAAAATATGTTTAAAGTCATTTAATTCTTTCTTTTAATGAAGATTTGTGTTGCAATACTTGCAAGAATGCATATAATAGGTCATGCCAATTTAGTTTTGAAGATCAATTCTTTCACTTCGATACTTCAATTCTTAATCAATTCTTGCTCAATTCACAACCTAGATGTCATGTTCATGTTTATATCAATTTACTTCTTTAATTTGAAACTATCTTTATATTTAAAATTTTCCAATTAAATTAATAATAATCAAATTGATTAAATTTTGTTTTAATTCTGACCTTAATTGTATTCTCATCTCTTGCTTTTTTTACCTCAGAATTCTGACGCACTTGCTTACTCTATTCGATTCCACATAAGAGTCCTCTTGATTGCTTTTATTGTGTTTGCCTTTACTAAACTTCTTAGTTCTCTCTCTGTCCAAAGTAAAGTTAAAGGAGCCAAACAACATCAAAGGCAATGTCGGATCAAGCATCGTCAATAGTATCGAACATCATCAAAGACAATATTGATGATGAATGAATTAATCTATTACATCTTAAAAGAATAAAATATAAAATAAATTTGCTTTATTACCTTCAGTTATTCCTTCTCTTCATCGAATGAGATTGCATAGTCCGACCCTTCTTCTTTTTCTTCCCTTTCATTTCTACGTTGAACAGGAAACTCATGAAACCTCTTTTTATTTTTTTCTTTGTTGAACCAGGTCACACGAACTGTCCCTCTTCCTCTCAGTCTCTGACTTCATAGAACCAGATTTCGAACTCTTCTTCCCTTTCTCTAACTCCATTGAGCAGAGCTTGAACTCTTCTTCTTCTTTTCTATCTCCAACTCCACTAAACAGATCCCAAACTCTTCGTCTTCTTCTTCTCTGTCTCCGACTCCCGTGGAGAAGATCAGACGAACTCTTCTTCTTATTTTTTTTCTTTAGATCCACCAAATATATTCTAAAAACAAACACAGACTTCCTCTCTGTCGATTGCTTTTTGTATGTATGAGGAGACGCGCCCTCCCGATTATGCTGGAGCTAGCTCACATTCGCCTCAATTGTGTCCGCGCTTGCTCAATTTCTCTTGCTTTCACTCATTTGCTTGCTGGTTTATCTGTTTCATACCGGCTCATATAGATCATGTCATGGTGTATGGCCTCCAAATGTATTTGTTCTTTCATCTTCAGAAGAGTTGATGAAAGTTTAAATATTCTGAAACCAAGTATTGTGGGTATATTGGGGCTGGGCATTTTATTTAATTTTTTTTTCATCACAGTAAGTTTATATGCTTTGCTAAGTCTAGAATAATTTCAGGCTTGATCTGGGTTATTTTATTTTATTTTTCCACATTATTCTTATTTTCATAAGCATTGCATTCCACCTTTTGAACTTTAATGGAGGTCCAATCATTCCCCATAATCTCTAGATATGCTTTCCTTTAATAGTTCACTTTCATTATTAAGGTTTTCGCAGGGCTAATTTCCACAATCTCATTTTTTTTATTTCTTTCTTTTGATTCTCAATTTTAGTGATAATTATGGGATGGATTTTAAAAGGTAAATTAAATTTGGTGGCGTGACTTTCTTAACTTTCCTAGTTTGATGGGATCAGGCTAGGGTAGAAAACGTATCCATCATATCAAGATCAAGAATTATTTCTTTTTATTCCTGGAGTCTGATGCATCTTTCCTCAAATTGTTCATCATTTGTAAGTAGTGATGCCCAACTCTATTAGAATAATAATATATAAGGAGAAGAGAATGATATCAGTGGCAAAATTAGGATTCTAAATGAGAGGGGATGAAAGGATATAATCAAAAGTTACAAGGGGGTCAAAGCTTCTATAATATACTAAATTACAAGAAAATTTAAGGATATAATTTTAAAATTATATATAGCTACATAAATTTCCTCAAAGAGGATCGAGAGCTGCCCCTGGTTTTCAACTGGCCGTTATGGATAGCTAGCAAGGTTAGTCAGAGGTCTTGAATGGTAATAGAAACTCTTATAAGATTTTGAAATATGCATGCGATAGACACACTCAAATGATTTCTAAATGAAATAAAATTTTAGGGGATGCCAAATCACAACTTATAAAACACACAACAAAAATTTCATGGAGTCAGGGCATATTCGGTGCAAGTTTTAAAATGCCTAACAAAATAGAATAAAAAATTTGCATGATTAACTAATGCAAAAAATTATTCAGCAAATATGCTCCCAAGGAAATTTATTTCGATGTTAAATATAATGAAAGACAAGATAAATCAACCTGTAATGCAAATGTGATGCAGAAGTACGAAGTCTATACTAATGATTCATTAAATATTTACTATTAAATGTTGATAAACAAGCAAGTACTACTGAGTACAAATATAAGAACAATTAAGAAGAATGGAACAAAATTGAGAAGATCCAAGCACTATTGTTACATTAACTACTTTAGATGCCTAATTTTATGAAGAAATGAAAGAGACGATAAGCCAATAGTGATTTAAAATAGTGTGAGTTTAAAATAACAAGTGGCAATGCAAGGATAATTGAAATCAACTTATGCAAAAAAAATTTCCTCGCGTCGGTTTATTGCCTTTCTTAGAAGCCTTTTTTAAAGTGGTGTGTACACACACTCTGAAGTGCCAGTCACTTGAGTTTGAAAAATGCATAAGAAAGAGTATTAAACTCAGGTGAAACAAGCTTTCATTTAAATGTCATCATAACATGATTATACATAAAGTTGTAGATTGTTATTTTTAGATCTGAGCTAGAAGTAGTCCAAAAGCTGGGGTGGGGGTGGCGTTGATGTTCATTGCATGGGAAGGATGAAGTAATGGGTATCCAATGAATTTTTTGAGTAAGCTTTTAAATGATTTCAATTAGAAGGCAATGCAGAAATATGGTTTTCAAGGCAAAAGAAATAAGTTTTTCTTTTGAATGAAAGGAATAGGGAAGGGGCATTGTGATGTAATACCAGGAAATGAATTTAGAAACTTAACAAAATTTTGTTCAAGTCATGAAATTGCAAATTCAATTTTGTTCTCAATTGAAACTTTTCGGAGATCTTAGAATTTAACTATGGTTAGGCAAGAACTTACACCTAAATTAGCAAGACCAAGAAAATAACAACTGTAATAAATGTAAAGCAAACGAAAAGCCAACTAGAATCCCGTGGTTAACAAAGCGATTGTCTCACCTTAAGGCCACACTCATTCATCTACCTCTAGGTTCGTTGGGAGAAGAAGAAACATGCTAGTGACGAAACCACTCCGAGGATGGCGATGTCATAGATCCGTAGGGACGAAGAGGATGGCGCCGGACGTGGAGGTGGTGTGTAGCGAGGCCCTTCGATGATTCAAGTGTAGATGGAGAAATGATCGTCTATGGACTCCACTAAAGTTGGTAGGATCCGGGCCAAGTACTCCTCGACGGTGTCGTCGAAGTCAAACCCAACGTCAAAAAAAGGAGATCGGAGAATGTTCACACGTCCACGATTGTCGTATTCAAACCCGAAATTCCATTCGGGTTCCTCCATACAACATGGAAGTGGTGTAGAGCGGCACTGCGACGGAATCCCCAAAGGAGAAGCAAGGGGCCGGTGGGTTGGAAGCAAGAGGGAGGCCGGCGGTGGGATTCGGGTGAGGAGAGAAGAGAAATTTTAGAAAACTGAATTTAATTTCAGTTTTATGAGTTTAGGAGGGAAATAATACTAGAATTTGAATTCCCTAATGAATGCAATTAAGACATTAATTGGAAATCAATTTTGGTTGACCCCATAGATGAGCCGGCGGTAAGGAGAGGAGGGAGAGTTTTGAAAACTTAAGTTATTTTCAGTTTTTGTGAAAATAGGAGGGAGGATTATTTGCATTAATTTGTGATTTCAAATCACAAAAGGGATTTAATGCAAACTTAATGGGGGGGAGCTTGATTGGGGGCCGGCGGCATGTATGGAGGGAGAAGAGAATTATGGAGAGGGGAAAGGGGATTTAAAGCTTGATTTGATGACGTGACAAAAATCTTAAAACTCCAAATTAAATTGATTTGAAATTTTTTTACTCATGAAGACTTTCCATATTTGGATTTCCAAATTAGGAAACAATTCAAATTTCAAATCTCTAATTTGAGGTTGGGGAAAATATGGGATGATGCGTATGGGAGGAGATCATCGGCGAGGTGGTGGGCGGCGGGGTGGAGCTTGGCCGGCGGTGGGGAAATCCCTAGGGGCCGGCGGCAAGAGCATGGGGAAAAGGAAATTGGAAGAATTCTCTAGGGGGAAGAAGATTATGCAAACAAAGTAAATAAAAAAAAAGATAACTAGAGAACTCACTAAGAGATCTCAAGGGGAAGCACTCACCAAGAGAATTTCATGCACTCACAAAGAGAACAAAGCATGGGAAATTTTCATTCATTCAATAATCCAAATACAATGACAAAAAAGCCTTATATATAGGCTGACAAGAATAAAAAGCATAAAGACGAAAACGCCCTTGGGCTACAATAAGTACTACATCCCTCATAGGGGTACAAACGGAAACATGAAATAAACTCATTAAAAGAAAAGCTAAAGCATCACAAATAAAGGCTCTGAATCAAGGCCGTCGATCGTCGTCCCCGGCGATGGTACACATGTCGAAATCTGATGCCCTCATCACATTGTTTCTGTGGAGAAGATTGTTGTGGTGATCAAATAGGTGATGTGAGAATTAAAATTGGGATGTGTTGGTCAGCTTTTATAGTGAAGATTAATGAGTTGTCAAAAGGGGGTCAAATTTGGTCACTCTCCTAGGCTTAAGGCAAGGAAATGGCTAGGTTAGGCCCATACTCATATACATGCAACTAACAGGAACATGACATAGCACACACATGGTCCACAAATCAAGGCCAATTATAGATAAAAAATACTAAAATACAAGAAGATTTTAAAGACTTGATAATACAAATCCTTCAAAATAAAAATGCAAAAGAAAATAAATGTCACGACTTGGCTCGGAGACTCAAATTAATGAGGCGGGAACAGACAGTCGGACAGTCAACTAAATTTTCAATTACTAACTATTTACTATAAGCAGAAAGAGTCACTAAAACCTCAAATTTGAACAAATTGAAATAAATTTTCTTCCAGTGCGCCGCCTATAATACACATTTTCACCTCTTTTGCTCATTTTAGTTGATTGAAATATACATGTAATTATTTTTCAATAGGAAGAGTGAGTCATAGAGAACTCAATGAGTAATTCATGCTTCTAAATTACAGTAACGAGGCATTTGGAACAATATGCATTATTATTTTTCGAATATAAAATAATTTCATTTCAGGACTTTCAATAATATGCATATATCATTATTCATATCTTTAGACATCATTATTATTTTTCATAAATAATACAACCGTCATAGGAGTCACCGTCTAAAATAGTGCCAATGAAGATACTCCTTTTTCATTTTCTTTTCCTCTTCCTTTTTTCATTAACGTACACGGTTATGTTGAGTTCACAGCCAGTATTATAAGGGGATGTGCTCCATCAGTCAACATGCACATGCAATCATTCTATTTTAACATATCATTTATCTTCTTCAAATAAATTCATATTGATCTATATAAATACTAAAAAAAGTTTTACCCTTTTACCTTACACGAGACTCTCGTTTGCCCTATCCATCGAGTTCGCTTCCTTCCTTCTCTGTTTCTCTCGATCTCCCTTGCTTGTTGATCAATCTAGAACCCTAACTTGCGCACGCATCTTCCTTCTTCCTCCCTGTTTCCTTCTCTTTCTCTCTATTTCTTCCCTTCTCCTTCCTGTTCCTCTTGGCATAGTTTCTTCTCATTCAAAGCCCCTTCGGTTCAAAAGGAGGGAGTGAATCATAGTTATTCTCCACAACGAGCCGCTATTTTCCACTCCTATATGTGTTTCTTCATTCGTTCACGTGATCCAATCTTCTAGGCTCGCTCCCACTCACGATCGGCCCGCTCGCTTCACTCGTTGGATCGTGCATGTTCGTCTCGCTTCGTTCATCTGATAAATAAAGCTAGTTCAATTGGTCGTTGCACTCTCTTCAACTTCGTGGGTCGTTGCATGTCCCTTCACTGGTATGATGACAAAGCATTTCCTTCCAAATATAGGCCTGTTGTCATCAGAGTCTCCTCCTCCGTTACCCATTGACAATGAAATATCTTTCTACTTTGTAGATCCACCCATGTGCCCTCAAAGATGGGCATCTTCAGCTTTCTCACCTTTGGGTCTCCCCCGTTTCCCCTGAATCCTGTATAGCTTCCCATTCCTCGAAGAGGAGGTGCCCCCCAATCGTCACTCTCTTCTCTTCGGCGCTCATACCCAAATCCTTGCTCAAAATCCCCGCTTCTTCTTTCAAAATCAGCACCCCAGCGATCTAAATCATCCCCTCCTTACAAATTCAACACCCCTTCTTGCGTTGCCAATGCTCATCTCCTCCCTAGAAAGTGGTTCTATAGGAGACATTAGGTTTTCTCACTCCAGGATCTCCACTTCTGAATTTTACCTTCCCCTAAACGTGTTAGGGTTCCCACCTCTTCCATGGAAGTTGGTAGTTTCCTTTGCTTCCAATGTCGCTGGTTTGGGTTTGGCTTCAAGCAAATTTTTCAATGTCTTCCGCCACGACGAACTCTCCCTCCATCCTTTCATTGACGGATGCGATCTGATTTTGAAAATCAGCAATCTTCTCCTCAAAATTTGCTTTGAGTTGCCCAAGTTCTCCCTCTAAAATTTTCACTTTCCTTCTAGCCATTGGTTGACGTGTTCTGATACCAATTTGATAGGAAACACTTGTAGATCTAAAGTATTTCCTATCAATCTTCGAAAAACAACATGAATTCTCCACCAAAATCCACAAAAAATCACGAAACAGTAGATAATTTGTATTATTTGATGAAAGGGAAACGAAAAATACCAAGATACAATTGATCCTCTATTCGAAAGGAGGATCTTTCTCTCTCAAATCTCTAGACGCCGCTAGAGGCCAAACAAACTAAGAGATCTCAAATTTCAGCCAAATTCAAGATGCCCTAACCCTAGGAAAACCAACTATTTATTGCATACAACTAAAAAGTTTAATCTTTAAAATGCATACAATTCAAAAGGAACCCTCTAAACAGTCCCTACATTCATATTTCCCTCCCAAATCCCTCAAAAAGCCTTCCAAAACAGCTCCCTAACCCTTGTGGCTTGCATTCTGCGCGTACAGGAGGCGGACATTTCCGCCTCTGTTTGCGTAAGCCGGTCCCTTCAGACCGGCTGGACCGGTCTAACATGATGCTTCTCAATATTACTTTGTGCTTCCAATAGCCAAGTTTTTTAAGCCGAGTTATATCAAACATCTCAACATTGTTTTTCTTTTTAGTCCCTTTCAAGTTTCATTCCAATACAATTAAACTAATGGTAGTAGTGGCCACTTAAAATAAATGAAACATAATAAATAAGATGAAAGGGTTTGCCAAGCTTTGAATTATTGCCAAGGGGCTCAGCCAAGGATAGTTGGATCAATTAGGTTCACTTCAAGTTGCCCGGTCAGCATCAGATCAAATTCCTTTGATGATCCTTCATCACAAGTTGTACCCTTACTCTACAGATCATTGGTTCAAAGATGCACATAGGTGGGGTGGGTTGCACTTTTTGCAAGAGAGGGTTTGTTTAGCATGGGGAGGTGGGTGGAGGAGACTCCTTCCACTGATGTTTTTTCGAGATACGAACTCACTCACTGTAATCTAGCTATATTTAACCAAATAAATTTACAAATGTTGTCTTTGAATACCGGATGCTTCTTATTTATTTTTTTTCATTGTATTATTTTTAGTAGCAATTAGTATTTTTGGCAGAAATCAAGTTTATTTTGGTCAATTATTTGAAACAATTGAATCTGCCGATATATTTGAACCTTGGCTAGAATTTATTCAATAATGTGTATCTCTTCTGTCTGTATATATCTTAATGCTGTGATAGTATTTTTTTTAAGTGTGAGTTGAGCCCTTCAGTCAAATAAAGTGTTTGATCGATGGGAATTTGCTTTTCTTTGGAAGAGTTTAGTGTTTTCTGCTCGGCTTAACACTGGACAAGTTTTTCCTTTTGTTCTCGTGGAATCAGTTCGCATTGGAGCTTGGTGATCATCTGTAACCCAGGAAAGGAAGATAACTCTGGTACTCTTATACTTCATTTGGATTCATTAGGTCTTCATTCAAGCCAACAAATCTCTCGCATTGTTTCTGAGTAAGTTATGTTGCAATATTATGTGTTATTGTACTTTTGGAGAACTCATTTGAATTGTACTTTTTCTGACATTTGTTGATATGCAATCACTGGTTACTGCCACTAGTTCGATGGACTGTCTGAGTTTAACTTGAAAGTGAATGGATTTCCGGGATCCTTTCGTCTGATAACAGTTGTGGGTGTTCTTTTTCCATGCCTCACTTAAGTCAAAGCTATTAAGTGTTAAGTGAGCTCTCACTTGACAAAAATCCTGCAGAAGTCCCACTGAGCAATCTGACTGCAAGTAATAAGATTGTTATTGTTGCTAACTTTCATAAAATACTAAATATGCATACAATTATATATGTTGTTCTATAAGATGTTTCGCATGATGTTTCAGATGTATACAATCAATATAAGTCAATTAACTACAATGTGTTCTTTGATGTTCAACATCATTATGGTTCAGAAATTGTTTTAATATAGCTTTTTAGTTCTTTTGCCAATATCCATGCATGATTTCCATACTTGGCATGTCTTGCTAATAAATATGCATCATGCACGCTGGATATGAAATGCTTTTTTCTCCCTTATCATTATTGCCACTGTTAATCGAAGCACTCTAAATTCTGCATCTTTTGTTATTTATCAGACTGGAAAGTTCTTGTTAAACTGAAACATTTCTGAATTTTAGCTTCCTCAAAGAGGAGTGGAACTATATGAGCCAAAATCCTACTGCTGATTTTCCTTTCCGAGGACATATATGGCAACATGTTCCTCTCAGGATTGATAAGAAGAAAGTCATGGTACAGTATGGCATATATTAGCATATTGGCATTATTCATTTCTGAATTTTGTTCGTTGCTTTGTTCTTGTCATAGTCTAATTTTGAAGCCTAGGAATTGTTTTTTTTTTTTCTTTGCTTGGCTTTCATAGAGACCAAACTCTTCTAGTTCTTATTTCGTTTGGGCGGGGTGAAGGGAAATTACTGGGAGCCAATTAACATGGGAAGCATGTAACTTAGTAGGTGCAGTACATTTAGATCAGCAGCAGCTGTAAAATATCCCTGCATATTTATTGACAAGTTGCGTGAATGTTGACTATATTTTGCAACATTGCCATCTAATTTGGTTCTCATATTTTCTTAGGCTGGAGTGAGGAACTCTTGAAATGAATGTATCTGCAAAGATTATTCCCTTTTTTATCAATTATTGTTTTTATGATCTACAAGTCAAATAAGTTGAAAGAAAAAAAAAATGTAATGTTTACAAGCAAGTTATAAAGTCCTTTCCATACAATTTGGTTCTTGAATCGCCAGATGAATGCATCAGCAAACTTAATTTGTTTTACATCTTATCAAACAACCATTTGAATGATCTGCAGCTCAAAGAAGAAAGAAGGTTTGTTATGATGTCTAGTGATGCTCAAACTATAATCATTTTCTGCGTCTTTGGCAGTGTGCAGCATTTGATTATATTTTTTTGAAAGACGAAAAAAACCTTTAATTTTATTAACTTCCTCTAAGCCTTACTAGACTAAGGCTTCGTTTGAGACGGCTTTCTTCTTGCTTCTTAAAGCAGCTTTTTAGTACAAAATTAAAAAAAATTTAACTAGAAAGTTGTTTTAAGAAGCAGAAAGAAAGCCGTCCCAAACGAAGCCTAAGTTGCTAACTAAAATTGATGGCCTGTTGATATCAAACTATCAAAGCAATCTTTACAATTTTTCAACCTATGCAAAAGCAAAATATCCTGAGGTTTGCTGAGATTATTTATTAGATTGTATCACTTATCAGGAGCTAATAAAGCACGCAACTTTCAGGTCCCACAACAGAAAAACGAGTATGATTGTGGCATCTTCGTTCTTTACTTCATCAAGCGTTTCCTGGAGGAAGCTCCTCAAAGGCTGAGAAAGCCTGATCTTTCTATGGTCACAAATCTCAAAACTTTTTTTTTCTTAAACTTCGTTGAGTATATTACCATCTTCTGTTGCACTATTTTTTAACTCTTGCGAACTTTTGATTTACAGTTTCATGCAAAGTGGTTCAAACCTGCAGAGGCTTCAATCTTAAGGATAACAATTCGAGATTTACTTAATGAAGAATTCAGCAAGTCCATGATTCCCATAGTAGAATCATCATTGTGCTCTAATACATGGGATATTTCATGAAGAAAAGCTCTCAAATAGAAACTTTTTTTTTTGCAAGTACTATGGATGGATAAGGATGGTTCGTAGTTCCATAATTTTGTAAGTAAAGTCAAGTTGCAGAACTACTAGTTAGATCAGATAGTCATTGCGGAGTTATATAGATTTTGCCATACTACTGCCCTGCTGCATAGTCTATATAAAATGGCTAGAGGCCATTCATGTATATATCATAGAAAAATCCGCTGCTCAGATATATGCTGCTTTAGTGCATCTTTGATTTTACTTCTCTTTGGTGAAGTTTATTTGAAAATTGTAGGTTTTGTTTGGGACGGCTTTCTTTTTGCTTCTTAGATCCATACACAAATTTAGGTCCTGCGATTGGACCTAATAATTCGCCCCTTAGACGACCCCAGCTGAAGTCTCTCTCTCTCTCTCTCTCTCTCTCTCTCTCTCTCTCTCTCTCTCTGTTCGCTCGCAAGAACTGCACGCAAGAGCCGAGCCCTCTCTCCCTCAATATCTCTGTAACGAAGCCCCAAACCTTCGGCCCGGCCTGCCGCAAGCAATCCGTGCGACTCCTGCCTGCATACGTGCTCCAGCCCGCACGCAATTGGGAGGTTGCAGAAATTTTGAACACAATTTTAAACAAATTTTGTATAGCTAATTAATTATCATTACAATAATTAAAAAACAGGGTCTGCATCACTAAGTTGTGCAGGATTTTCCAATCAATTGAAACTTACCAAATAAGTGAGGGGGAAAATGTTTCAATTCGCATAAGCCATTAAACAAATAATAATGCACCCAATAATGGCTTACAAGGTAGTTGCCTGTGACAATCAAATCATAAAACAATATTAAATCAATCTATATCTAACAATGTATGTTGTTTCGATGGCAAAGAGCTCAGCCTGAAATCTTATTGTTCCCGCATATAATCCGATTGTCACTTTTGATTTCTAAATTCAAATGTCGGAAAATGCTGCGTAGATCAGGGCGAACGCCTAATCACAAATCTGTAGAGATATTTAGTTTTAAGTCCATATTAGGGCTTCAAAGACTATCTAGATGAAACTCATCATAAAACATAAGCTCTTAATTTTAATGCTCACATATTATCCATTGTTGAACCTGATTCTCTATTAGTGGGCAAATAGAACTGACTACATTCAAATAACTTATTATTTACCACCCAGATGAATAGATGATGATCATATTGACAGAAAATCTCAGCTGTAGGATACCCTATTTTCAAAATTCTCAAACCTTAAAGAAAAGCACAAATCTTTCAAAGTGATTTGTTGTCACCCTGATGATGGTCGTGTTGATAGAAAATCTCAACCGGAGGGGACCCCAATCTTTTAAGATACCTCACAAATTCCTACAAAATGCAGATATTTTCAAATGAAAATCATATCACCTTGATGATGCTCGCATTGAATATAAATCTCAACCAAAAATGTCAATACTCAAATCCTATTAAAAAATTATATTATCTAAAAATAAGCCTTTTAAAAAATTATGTTTAATTTATATTTTATTAATAATTTTATCTTTTAATAAATTAGATTTTAAAAAATGTAAATAAGAAAACTAAAATTATTTTTAAAAAATCAAAATCAAAAACTGATTTTATCTTTGAATTTTCTTTTGACTATAAAAAAATTGCGGGTAATGCCGATTGATGAAGTGACCTTAAGCATTCCTAGCGGTATGCAAAGAGAGGTCGTGATGATATCATCTACGTCCATACCACTCCTCATGAGTAGATCCTGCATCCAACCACCCCTTAAATTATTTTGATGCTTTTTAAATATCTAATAATATTAGTTTTTAAATTTTAAATATCTAATATACCCTCAAAATTTTACAGTTCTAAAATTAAATTATTCAAAAAAAAAAAAAAAGGGAGATTTACATACATACCACTTAATACTATGATATTTACATATTTAACATCTAAAACTTTAATATTACATACATGCCACCCATAGTTCATTTTCATATCAAATATGAGTGATAAAAATAAAATATATGAGTGGTAGGAAAGAAATATAAGTCGTATATTTGATATTAAAATAATATAGGGTAGTATTCATGTAATATTAAAGTTTTAGGTGTTAGATATGTAAATAGGATGTTATAAAGTGATATGTATGTAAATTTCCCAAAAAAGAAAACTATTTTAAGAAACAATAAAAAATTCATTAAAAAAAAAATCATAATCTAACACAATTTTAGAGATCACATAAAACCATTTTTGTCTCAATCCATAAACAAAGAAGATTTCTCATATTTTGTAAATACAAATTACTATCTCAGCATGTGGGCAAGCAAATAAGCCAACACTAAAATTATGAGAAGAGAAAGAAATCCGGAGATAAATAAACAAAAGTCATTCACATGTTTTACATAATGCTACTGGCTTGGCTCCATAAATACATTTCCGGCCACCGAGCGCTGTGAACTGTCAACAGCAATTAGACCATCAACAAAGAACCTCAATAAAGCATTTTTCATTACAGAAAGTTAAGGGCCTTTATAGCTGCCGAAGCAGGGAAGGCATCCTTGTTGCTGGCCAATAGGGATCATTCCACCACCCTTGGATGTGTCGATGGCTTCCAACATGGCGACCACATCGTCCATCTCCGGCCGCTTGTCGGGGTTCGCATCCCAGCATCGCTTCATCACATTTGCTAGAGAGTTGGGGCAACACCTTGGTATCTCAGGCCTCAGGTTCTGCACAAATTGCAGAATACAAGTTGCAGGAGAAAAATATATAAGATGGTTGTCATATAAATTATCAAGTGGCATGCATTTATAGAAACATAAACAAAAACTGAGAAGAGAGAGAGAGAGAGAGGAGTTAATTTGTTTTTCCCTCACTTCATCTTCTTACATGTATGTCATAAACAAAAACTGAGAAGAGAGAGAGAGAGGAGTTAATTTGTTTTCCCTCGCTTCATCTCCTTCATGTATGGCATTTGATATTTTAAACAAAGACCATAGAGTATTACTATGAGCTCCTATGGAAGGTAATACTACTCTTCCAGTAAGGTAATACTATTCTTTTAAGTAATTTATAATTGAAATATTTTTCAAGCTACTTATGATAATTTCAGATGTCATAATGTTACAATAAGAATACTTAAATGAAGTTATCAATTTACTAAATCTAAAATAACATTACCATACGAATTGAAATTTGTATAAATTAAATTAAAAAAAAAAAAAACATATCACGAACTGTAAATTATCTGCACTTAGTGCACATAAATTCTTAAAAGTAAGGATAAAACATACAAGGGAAATCAGAAAAAAGGCCTTTTTCAAACCATTGAAGAAAGGAAATGCCGTTATGTGCTTACTCTTAGTGTATGGATCAAATCTAGTAACCTTTACTATTGTAATAATGTTCATCTCAAGTTTTTTTGTTAATCAACAATAAAAAGTGTAGAACAAAAGAATTCACTAACCTGTCGAACAACTGCAGATGTGATCTCAGAGAAAGTGAGATCAGGATAGGGCATGTCACAGCAGTACATCTCCCAGAGGCAAATGCCAAAACTATACACATCACATTTTCTGTTGTAAGGATTTCCATTTAGAACCTGCAAATGTATTATTAATCTTCAATCAGCTAAAATAAATGGAAATATCTAAGATAATGCCAATGATGATAATGATGACTTGGAAAAATGATTAGTTTTAAGAATAAGAAAAATAATGAGTAATGAGTCATTGAAGGTTGGGAGAACATATTCAGGATTATCACCTATTGACTAATTAATATCCACATTGACAGTAAATGATAAATCAAAGGCAACCAAAGTCGATCTGATACGTGGTTTTGGTTGCAACTATAGCAAAAAATGATAACAGTTTTTCTCATGACTAGTTTAAATACCCATTGATTAAATGCAGGTAGCTAAATTTCAAAAAATAATAAACATGATAAAAATGCATGATTAATAAGTATTATAACATTAAAAAATTCAAAAATTAATTAATTTTCTTATTTATAAAAGAAATTTTGAAGTTGACTTGGTAAACATAGAAGTTATATTAAAAGCATAATATATATAATTTTCTTTTATTCTATATATTTATTAGTTTCTGGCGTTGAATAATTATAATCTTTTATAGTAAATGTTAATAAATATAATTTAATTTCATGGACACTAAATTGATGTTGCTAGAATTTAAAAAAAAAAAACAAAGAACATACAACAACAACAACATCAAGCCTTTATCCCACTACGTGGGGTCGGCTACATGAATCATTTTTCTCCATTGTGTCCTATTAAAAGTCAAACTCTCGTTTAAATCTAATAAAGAAAGGTCATTCCTAATATTTTCTAACCAAGTCTTTTTAGGTCTACCACTACCTTTCTTAACATAAGTCAAATCTAATACCTCTACTCTCCTAACCGGGTCATCGGAAGGCCGCCGTTTTATGTGACCAAACCATCTAAGGCGACTCTCTCTAATCTTATCTTCTACTGGAGCTACTCCAACCTTTTCATGTATATGCTCATTTCGTATCTTATCTCTAAGGGTAAAGTCACTCATCCACCTGAGCATCCTCATCTCTGTCACACTTAACTTAGTATTATGCTTCTCTTTTAATGGCCAACATTCGGCACCATAAAGCATTGCAGGCCTAACTACCATCTTATAGAATTTTTCCTTAAGTTTGACGGGTACATTTCTATCACATAACAAGCCCGATGCCTTCCCCACTTCAACCATCCAACTTGAATTCTGCTGATAATATCCCCATCTATTTCACCATCACTCTGAATAATAGATCGAAGATATCTAAAACGTGTACTCTTATTAATGACTTGATCGCCCAAAGAACATGACTAAAATAAAAATTAATTAATATTATTTTGTAGATAAGGTTCGATGAAAATAATGTGAGTAATAAATTGCTTGATCCAAGTTTATATGAAAGAAAAAAAAAATTTAAGGGCACATTAAACTATTTTCCTCTAGAGAAATTAAAGTAAAACTACAAGACAAAATTGAAACAAAACCAAATAATTAAATGTAACCAAACCATCTAAGGCGACTATCTCTAATTTTATCTTACACTGGAGCTACTCCAACCTTTTCACGTATATGCTCATTTCGTATCCTATCTTTAAGGGTAAAGCCACTAATCCACCTAAGCATCATCACTCTGCAACGCTTAACTTAGTATTATGCTTCTATTTAATGGCCAACATTCGGCACCATAAAGCATTGCAGGTCTCACCACCATCTTATAGAATTTTCCCTTAAATTTGAGGGGGACTTTTCTATTGCACAACAAGCCCGATGCATTCCTCCATGTGGGCTCCGAAAATTCGGCCCCGGCCTCCGCTCGCTTTTCTTATTCGGCGAGGGAGTTTTAACGAAATAAGTTCCGAGGTAAATTTTGGAAGGCAGATGGGTTTGTAGATAAGACACTACCCAGAGATTTCGCCCTCATTTTGTGAGGACTTTATGATCTGAGTTCTGGTTTCCTATAGGCGCAAGCCCCTATAGTTAATTACCCCTCCCGATCACGAGAGAGAACTTTCGATTAAGGCTAGTCGTCAATCAGATACGTAGAATATACGTGTTATCTGGCATATAGTAGCAGCAATGGATTTGGATTTGGAAATGTTTGAAGGTTTAGAATTTGAAGGGTTTAAAGATTTGAAATTTAAAGGTTTAATATTTAAAATAGAAATTTTCACCATCTAGCACTTAAAGCGGATGGTGGGGGAATGGATGATGGACCCGATCAAGATCCCATGGTTCCGTCGTCCCGGGCCATCGTGGTCCCTGGTCTACTTAGTCAGAGGAGGTAGTCGACCCAACCTGACAGAAGGATCCTTGTCGGCAGCCATGGGTTGCTTCGTCCAAGGGGACCTTGTAGACCGGGGTTGAATGTTTGTCTAAGGGGACAAATTTGAATCCACCTTAGCTGACAGAAGGCTTTGTGCCCTATCGATCATATCCTATTGATTCATATCTCAAGGATTTAACGCCATTAAGGAGCGTATTGGCTCTGACCATAACCGCTATCTGTGGTGCCATTTGGCGGCAAAACCACTCGGTTCAGAGGGCCCCGGGTCATAACCGTTTACCTGCAGTGCCATTGGCGGCGAAACTGCCGGTTAGAGGACACGTACCACGCCCTTACTGGCAAGAGGTTGTTTGAGAATGGATCCTAGTGATATTTTCGACTAGGCATTTCGCTCTTTGTGAGTAGAAGTTGATTTTAATTTGTCCACCTCGACAAACTGTTGCGGAGGGTGGATGGATTTTTGCTTTAAGTGCATTGATGGATTTATTTCATTTTTAAATATTTTTGGGATTTTGGAATTTTGTGGATTTTTGGATGGAGCTTTGGATATTTGGAAGATATTTGAAAATATTTGGGAACCCCTCCGGTTGAGATCTGCATTCAACACGGCCATCATCGGGGTGTTTGGGGTCATTCCTCTTTATGGATTGAACCCTGTCAACTCTGTCAGGCTGTCGACAGAGGATCGGGTTTCTCGTAGGCTTTGTGCCTTTTGTTTAGTGAATTCTCTTGATTTTAGGCTTTGAAGGCCTAAAAAGAATCTATTTAGACAAATACACCGGTCGCTACAACCGTGTATTTTGTTAGGTAGTTCGAATCTTGTCGACTTCTATTGATCCGTATAGAAGGATCGGATTCGAACTTGAATTCACTTGTCAACCCGCGCAGCATCCCTAGGCGTCACGTGTGTACCAATAACACGCTCGTCGGGGCCCTTGCGGGTTTTATAATTATTTTTACCCCTTTTAGTGTACCTATGTGTATACAATTTATAGTGCACGTGCAGGGGTATTCTGAAATAGTTGTGGACGCCTTCTGTCTGCTTGTACGAATATTGCAGATCCGGTGGCGTGGCGTAGCAGCTTCTGGATAGAATTATTCGTTGCTTCGTACAGGTAGACTGTCGTGCACTATTTATTGATTTTTGTAGGCGGGTCATAGTGCACTAACTAATCTCCTGCCTTGGGTTGTAGAAGCTTGTAGGAACTCATATTCTTTATGCATTATGCTATGATTTCGGTCTTTGCAATACAACCATTACCGTTGGAGGTAGATATTCATCCTTAGACTGAAGTTGACTACAGGATACTGCATTTACTGTAGTCTTTATGTATCTACACAAGGGTGGATGTTGTACATACATTTGTCTTCGTAGAGAGATCATATGTGTTGCAGATCTTCTGTAGTGACTTATAGGAGTTCGTATTGTTGCTTGTGAGCGAACCGACATTTCACTTCCATTTGAGAATGAATGACCTTCATTCATTCATTGACCTATTTATTTGCAGGGGATACATGCCTTCTACGACGACCTCCTGGAAGTATTTTGTAGAAAATCCATTGCTTCTGCATCGAATCCACCCTTTCACCAATCTCGGGTGGTTTGATGATTGCACCTGCTTGTAGGAAGGCGGATCATTCATCATTGGTCTCCCGTATCGCCATCTCAATCAACAGGCATTGTAGGGGAATGTCGTAGGAGTTCGTTGCATTCATCTTTCGTGTGCATCAAGATTTCATCTCCTACTTGCAACTTGTTGTTAGCTTGGACGACTGTGCACTTAGATCTTGATTTGTTCATTCATCCAAAGCTCATTTCTATGTATTCCATTGAACCCAAGTTCAAGGTTCAACTCATGCTTGAGTCTTGTGTGTTGTTCTTGAAAGTTCAAGTTCTTTATTTCTCATGTCAAATTTGGATCCAACTTGAGTTCAATTTGAGTTCCCTATTCTCCACATCTTGTTCCAATTTGAGTTCAAGTAGTGAGCTTGAGTGATCTTACTCAATTCATGTTAGAGTTCACTTGAGTTTGAGTTCTATGTTCGGGTCCCCTGATATTGCACAATTCGAGTTCCAAGAACAAGTTCAAGTGCTTGTTCAAAGTTTTCTGGGATCTTTTGAGGTACAATTCCATGTTCAAATGATTTGATTTTGACTCCAGTTTGATTTCATTTGGATTTGATATTTAGAAATCATTTGAGTTTTGTTCTGATTCAGGTCCACAGTTCACTGTTCATTTGAATGCAGGCTCTTGTTCTTTTCTGTTCATACAAGCCCTCTGCTCATTTTAATTCAAGTTCTGTGCCTTTTTGTTCGAGTACAAGTCTTCTGCATTGTTGCCCAAGAAGGTCTTCAAAATTGTTCAAGTCTTTGTACATTTCAGTGAAAATTTCGGCAGCACCCCGGCATATCCCCCGTTTGGGGGAAAATTGGGGAGCTGGGCCTTCCCACCACGCTACTAGAGCGTGTATGGTAGGTGTCCGTAGACACCGCGGCCGTACAAAATTTCATCCCACCACGCTACAAGAGCGTGTATGGGGCCTTCAGCAGTACCCGTACAGTAGAACAGCAGTAGCGTACCAGAACAGCAGTGACTCCCCACCACGCTACAAGAGCGTGTATAGGGCTCTCCCACCTCGTCGTATGCTTCGCACCGGGCTCCCTCCTACCGTGCTACAAGAGCGCGTATAGGTGGTTCCCCGGTCCGCTGCAAACGTCGAGGATGGGATTTGGAACATCATACCTTTGCGTAGCAGTCGTCGGCGGTGTCGGTGTCGAGGTCGAGGTCGAGAGCCGTCCCCACCACGCTACAAGAGCGTGTATAGGGCTTACCCGCCTCGTCGTATGCTTCGCACCGGGCTCCCTCCCACCGTGCTACAAGAGCGCGTATAGGTGGTTCCCCGGTCCGCTGCAAATGTCGAGGACGGGATTTAAGTTAGAATTTTATACCTTTGGGCCCGGCGACGATTGTCGGCTGGAGGAGGTGGCTCGCGGATCGAGGTAAAGGGGAAGGCATGCTTCTACATTAATATTATTATTATTATTATTATTTTAAATTAATTTTAATTAATTATAATTAATTACTCTTTTAAAATAATTAATTATAATTATAATAATTAATTTTAATTAAAATAATTAATTATACTTAATTTTAATTAATAATAACTAATTAAAATTAAAATAATTAATTTTAATTAATTATAGTTAATTATTATAATTAACCATAATTAAAATAATTAACTAAGATTAACTTAATTAACTTTAAATAATTATTATTAAAAATAATTAAATATAATTAAAATATTTAACTGTAATTAATTATTAATTATAATTAATTATTCTTAAAATAAATTAATTATAGTTAAAATAAATTAATTTTAATTAATAATAACATATAATAATAATAAAAATAATAGTAATAATAAAAACTTCTCTCCCTCAATCTCTCGGTTCAGGGGATTACAGGATTTGGCCGGAGTAGCGTGCAGAAGGGAGAGAGTTACCTTCACTACCAGCGGGTTCCCGTTGTTGTTCCGATCAAAATGTCGTAACTTCCGGTCCGGCTAGAAGGGGACGGCGTCGGACGAGCGAGTGAAGTCGAACAGCTACGAAGGAGGCGGGGAAGCACCTGACAGCCAGCGAGCCCCTGTCTTGCTTACGATCAAGCTGTCGTAACTTCCGGTCTCACAAAGAGGGGAAGTCGTCGAGAGAAGTCGAGTAGATCTCACGAGGGAACTGCGAGAGGGAGAGAGAGATCGTGGGAGCAGGAGTCGAACAAACTTCACTGCCAGCGAGCTCCAATTCTTGCTTCCGATCGAAATGACGTAGCTTCCGATTCGACTGGAAGAGGAAGTCGTCGAAGGTGCTGAGTCGAGCGGCCACACAGGGATAGGAGGGATCGGAGAAGAGGAGCGAGAGCGACAGATGGAGAGGGAGAATGAGAGACCGAGAGAGGGAGAGATTCGTGTGAAGTCGTGTATAGACCCGTCGTTGACGCACGAAGCCATGATGCGGGATGTCCGAATGCAGGATTTACGGGATTTCAGCGACGACGTGCGGAGTTCGGCGCCGAACAGGTACGAGAGAAACATTTTTTTTCTTTTTTTTTTTGTTTTATACGGCGGCAGGTCAACAAATGCCCCCCAACAAATGTGGTAGGCGTCTGGAGCGGGCCACATTTGTTGCATGCTGATTGACCCTGTGGATTTCTAGATATTTATTCTAAATGTCATACAAGGGTTTTCATTTAGTGGATCTCCAAAATCTGTTTGGATGTCACACTGGAATTTTCGTTTAGTGGATCTCCAAAAGTTGTTTTGGATGTCACACTACTCTCTTTTAGTGGATCTCCAAGATTTTATTTGGATGTCACACTAATCTTCTTTCTCCATAACGCTTCTAGATGTATCCATAGATGGTTGATATCTTGTCGAAATTTTAAATATTTATTTGGGGATCTCGGCATATAGCACGATGTCAACCCAAATAAATATTTAAAATGCCCCCAGTCTTTAGGGACATTTGTAGATGTCATATAGGGTGCTCATTCTGCAGCTTTTGCTAGCGTCCTGAGATTTAGATTCCTTCTGTCCCGTGCTTTATGCTGCAAACTTGGTGAAGGATTGTCTGATTTGTCTTTGTTGACTTGTCAGAAATTTTGTATTCCTTCTGCCCTTTGCTTCTAGCTTTGGCGGGCTTGATGAAGGAGTAGATGTCAATGACCTAAACCCTTAGGCTTGTATTAGGTCGATGGCGAAAAGTCATCGGTCCAGAGCTTTGTGCATAGCGGACTTGTTGATGACAGAATTCCCTTAGTTCAGCTTATGGCTTTTCTTGAACTTTGGGATAGTTTTCTTCGGTCCTTTGCTTTGTGCTTTGGTGGACTTATTGAAGAAAAGTTCCTTCGATCCTCGCTTTGTGCTTGACGGATTTGTTGAAGGATTTGCAGGTTTTAGATTTAGTTGATAGTACCGAATGTAGGTAGTATCTTGATCCTTAACCACTTGAGAAGACTTTAATCTGAGTTACTTGAGTTCATCAGATCGGGGGAGCTGGAATTTGACAGCTCTTCGTCCTCTGGTTGCTGAGATGGGGGTCCTCTACTGCGGCCTTTCTTATGGCTTGTTGAGTAGATGGAGCTGCCAGCGATCCGGCCATATTTGAGCTTGTTGGATCCGACCTTTTACACCCATTCAGTCTTCAGACTTGAGCTATGGGAATTGCGCTTCCCAATGCTGATTTTGCTGAAGTTGACAGATTTGGAGTCATCCTTCATGGTTTTTAGATTTTGGAGACTACGAACATTCAGTAGTTGCTCGAGACTCATTCTTCCTTTAGAACTTTGATTCTCCGGTCATTTTGGAGAACTTTGCAGACTACGATCACTTGGACTTGTCGAGTCAAATTGGCCTTCGTTCTTCCTACAGTCCCTACTGACGGGTTGACGAAGTGGGGGTTCCGCTACTACTGCCTTTCTTATGGCTTGTTGAGTAGACGGAGCTGCCAGCGATCCGGCCATTTTTGGGCGTGTTGGATCCGACCTTTTACACCCATTCGAAGCTTAAGCTTCAGGCTGTTGAAATACTTCAAGCTTTTCCGGCTCAATTTGTAGGAGTGTGTAGCCACAAAAGTCTCTTTCTTGACTTTTGAGTTTTGGTTTTGTTGGAGAAAGTGTTGTCTCGATCTTTAAGAGATCACCTGCATAGGCTTTAAAAAAGAAGTCTTTGTATTCTTTAGCACAAAGTAGCATTTGAATTGATAATTTTAAATATTTATTCGGGGATCTCGGCATGCAGCGCAATGTCGACCCGAATAAATATTTAAAATGCCCCCTGTCTTGCAGGGACATTTTAGAGCAGAATAGAATTGGAATCTTGAAATTTTAAATATTTATTCAGGGATCTCGGCACGCAGCGCGATGTCGACCCGAATAAATATTTAAAATGCCCCCAGTCTAATAGGGGAATTTTGAAATGTGTTCTCATGACATAAGAGAATTTCAAAAATATAGAAATGTATATGCTAATAAATAGACATGAAAGCATAATACACTAAACATAGCATTTCATGCGTAGTATTTCTTCAGGTAACGACCATTGATCGGCGGCATGGGCCTTTGACCATTCAGATCGATAAGTTGATAAGCTCCTCCTTGGTACACCTTCTCGATGACGAAAAAAGGTCCTTCCCAGTTGGAAATGGCAAATTTGCCACCAATTTTCTGTGCGGGATGATTGGTCTTCTCTGCACCAGGACCAATTCTCCTTCAAGCAGAAATGATCGAGGACGCACCATTCGATCAAAAGATGCTTTTGTCATTCTTGCTCGATAGATCTCCAGGTTCTGCTGAGCTTGTAACCTGATTTCATCGAGAAACATTTGCATCGAGCTCCTCCATTCTTAGACTGGGGAGCATTTTGTTCTTGAGTCAGCTCATTCTGGACAGCAACTCGAAGAGATGGAAGTTCAACTTCTAATGGCAGTACAGCTTCAACTCCGAATACTAGAGAGTAAGGAGTGGCTTTGGTTGGCGTTTTGTAAGTTGTACGATACGCCCATAACGCTTCTGCCATTTTCGTATGCCACTCTCTTTTGTTCTTGGAGAGAATCTTTTTTAGCAATTTCACCAACGTTTTGTTGAAGGCTTCAGCCAAGCCATTTGCTCTTGGATAATATATAGAGGAATACCGCCAATCGATTTTGTGCCGATCAACGAACTTATAGATTTTTGTACTTTTGAATGCAGTACCATTGTCTGAGATTATGCGGCGTGGCACACCAAATCTGTAGACGACATTATGGGTGAAGAAGTTGATCACATGCTCGGATGTAACTTCTTTGAATGGGACTGCTTCTGCCCACTTTGAGAAGTAGTCGGTTGCTGCCAAGATGAAGCGGTGTCCTGCTGATGACGGCGGATCTATCGGCCCGATAATATCAGTACCCCAACATTCAAATGGCCAGGATGCTATTGTAGGGTGCAGCGGATTTGGCGGTTGATGTATAACATCACCGTGGATCTGACACTCATGGCACCTCTTAGCATGATTGATACAATCTCTGACCATGGTTGGCCAATAGTAGCCCATTCTTTTAATTTTGATTGCCATCTTGGGACCTGATTGGTGTGCTCCACAAAGTCCTTCGTGAACTTCTGCCACAACTTTATCAGCTTCTTTGGTCCCTAGGCACCTTAGCCACATTTGATCGAAAGCACGTCGATACAATGTGTTGTTGACAAATGCATATCGTAGCGCTCTCTTCTTGATTTGAGCAGCTAGTGATTTGTCTGTTGGCAATTTACTTTCTTTAAAGTAATCAATGAAAGGCAGTCTCCAGTCATCTTCTTCCTCGACCTCTAGACAATGCCACCATGATTCTGAAGTTGACTGGCCTTTCGTCTTTTCTTAGGAACTTGATGTTCTTCAAGTTGATCTTCGAGATCAACTGTTGGGGAGGTTGAGGATCAACTGGAGTTGTATCCTGCTGGCTTGAATTTGGTATTCCCTCTGCCTGCGGGAATTGTAATAATGCTGGCTCTAAGACCCGTCGATTGTGCACCATAATTATTATAGGCCATTCGTCGTCCATATTCGCCATTTCTTTAGCCAATTTGGCAAGAGAATCGGCTTTGGCATTTTGACCTCGGGGAACTTGAGTTAGTTTGACAACTGGAATTTGTTTCATAAGCTCAAGAACTCGCCGATGATAACAGGCCAACTCAAACTTGGTGATTTTATAAACTCCCAACACTTGATTTACAACAAGTTGAGAATCACCAAAAATTTGGAGATTTTGAATTCGGACATCGATTGCAATCTCCAATCCAGCTATTAGGGCTTCATATTCAGCCTCATTATTGGTCCGAGGTTCAGTCAAACTGAACGAAAATCTCATTATGCCTCCCTCGGGTGCTACAAAAATGATTCCAATTCCAGCTTGAGCCTTTTCAAGATTTGGAGGCCGAGCACGCTTTATTGACGATGCTCCATCAAAATACATTTCCCATACTCGTAGCATCTCATCTTCTTCAACGTTCATGATCTGCTCGTCAGGTAGATCATCGTTGAGCGGTGAATCTGCAGAGATAGGATGTGCTGCAAGAAAGTCTGCTAACACCTGCCCTTTCACTGCCTTTTGAGGGACATATGTGATATCAAACTGCAGGAGTATCACTGCCCACCTTGCCAAACGACCTGTCAACGCTGGTCTTGTCATCAAGAACTTCAACGGATCGATCTTTGATATCAAGGTGATTTTGTGAGACAACATATAATGGCGGAGCTTCTGAACTGCAAAGATCAGGGCCAAGCAATGCTTCTCGATTGGAGAGTAGCGGATTTCTGCTCCTATCAACCTCCGACTGATGTAGTAGAGTGCATTCTCCTTGCCTTCTTCATTATGCTGGGCTAATAGTGCTCCGAGGGACTCTTCTAGTGCTGCCGTATACAGTATAAGAGGCTTCCCCGGGATTGGCGCGCCGGAATAGGAGGATTCAACAGATATCTTTTGATGCTGTCAAATGCTTCTTGGCACTCTGCGTCCCATTTGAAACGGACATCTTTCTTCATTAGCTTTGAAAATGGCTGGCACCTACCCGATAGATTTGATATAAATCTCCGAATGAAAGCCAGTTGTCCTTGTAAGGAGCGGAGTTGACGAAGGTTCTTTGGAGGTGGCATCTCCACGATCGCCTTGATCTTGTTGGGGTTGACTTCGATTCCTCGATGTCGAACAACATATCCCAGAAATTTCCCTGAGGATACCCAAATGCACACTTGAGAGGGTTCATCTTCAGATCGTACTTTCTGATCCTTTCGAACACAATTCTCAAATCATCAATGTGGTCTTTTCGGCCTATGCTTTTAATGACCAAGTCATCTACATAGCATTCGACCTTCTGATGAATCAAATCATCAAATATACGAGTCATCGCCCGCTGGTAGGTGGCACCAGCGTTCTTCAGGCCGAATGGCATAACTGTGTAGCAGAATATGCCTATAGGCGTTCTGAATGATGTATGTCTTTCATCTTCATGCGCCATTTTAATCTGATTGTAGCCTGACGATTCGTCCATAAATGAGAACATATCATAGTTGGAAGTGTTGTCAACTAGAAGTTCTGATACTGGGAGCGGAAAGTCATCTTTCGGGCATGCCTTATTGAGGTCCCTGAAGTCGATGCAGATACGAATCTGGCCATTCTTCTTCTTTACAGGGACGATATTGGCATCCAGTCGGCATATTTTTCTCTCGAATGAAGCCTGCTTCTATGAGCTTCTTCGTTTCTGCAATCACCTGCTCTTCAATCTCCAATCTCATTCTCCTTGGAGCTTGCTTGACGGGTGCTGCATCAGGCTTGATGGCCAATTTGTGAACTGCCACATCAGGGGATAAGCCAGGCATCTCAGCATATGTCCAAGCAAAACAGTCCCTGAATTCACATAGTAGCTCTTTTATTTTTTCTATTTGATCTTCTGGTAGAAGAGAGCTAATAAAGGTTGGGCGAGGGTCTTCCTCAGTTCCCAAATTGACTTCTTTGAGCTCGTCCATCGTAGCAGCTTGTCCACCATCTTCCAGTTCTTCTGGTGCAGGCTCAGCTTCTACGGGTTTATCATCATAAGCATTGGTTTCATATGTTTCTTCAGCACCATCATCATCGGATTTGATTTCTCCACATGTGATCGCCCGACAAATCTCCTTCCGGAGGAATTTTCTTTTGATGAATCCAATACCTTTATATGTGTCTGTATCCTTCTGCCGTAACGGACGCGGACTCCTCCCATACCAGAGGCCTAAGCTTGTACGGAGCTGTCGTTTGGTAGTAGGAATATTGATTTGCTTTCGTAGCATTCTTTGAATATTTTTGGTACTGAATTTGGGTAGCCTCGTAGGAAATAATTCCTCGGAGTCGATGAGCATGCAATCCCAGTCATGATTCTCCTCTTCATGAACTCCCGTGGAATATAACACATTCTTTGGCACAGTCCCATTTTTACGGGGAGGCAGATAAAGAGTGGAGAGTTCTTCAATTTTATGAACCTCGCGCGAAATGATTTCCTTGAAATGTTGCAAGGGAACACGTGTGACTACGAGTACGCTGTCTGAAATTAACAGACTGTCTATTCTTCTGGAGAACACCCTCTGCACTGAATTCATATAGATTGAGTCGTAGTATAATCATCATTTGAAAATTCAATCTGCCTACTCCATTCATCCGTGGACTGGCATACTTTTTCGAGATTTGACAGGAGTAACATCATCTTCATCCGTGTCACTCCCAAGATGAGGTACATGTTTCTTTTCTTTATGAATGATTTGTGATTTTGGAAGAGTCGGCGCTGCCTTCTTTCTCCCCACACGCTTCTTCTCATCTTCTTGCTTGGATTTCTTTGCAGCCTTAGAATTTGATGCCCTAGCCTCAAGAGAACTTGACGACTTTTGCTTCTTTGGCATGAAGTACTTAGCATCTTCATAAACTGTTACTTCATGTACTGCAAAGGGCTGAATATCGCCAGAGATCCTGAATTCTTCTCCTTCTCTGAGATACTTCATGCACTGGTGTAATGTTGAAGGGACAACGCCGTATTCATGCAGCCAAGGTCGACCCAATAGCGCCTTAAATGAGGTGTCCGCATCAATCACATGAAATTTAGCTTCCGTATGGAGTTCCCCAAATACAAGAGGAAGCATGAACGAACCAAGAGTTTTTCTGCCCCTTTCTCGTTAAAACCATGCACCATCAACTTGTCTTGCCCAAGATGTTCCACATCGAGGCAGAGGGATCTCAGTGCCTTAAGGCTCATAAGATTTACGGAAGATCCGGGATCAATCAAATTCGACTGATCATCATACCGTCGCTCTCTGCCGTAACATACAGAGGGCGGTTGTGATCTGCCGTTCCAAGCATCATATCATCATTAGCAAAGGTGATGAGGGGCTCATTTCGAGCTTGCAAGACTTCCGTTAAGTTGCGCTCAGCAAAATATGCCTCATATCTTTCGGGGTCTTTAAGAGCTTGGATCAAAGTTTCTCGAAGGTCTTTAGACATCAAGAGGGCATCATATATGCTGAGTTGTGCTGGAATCTTCCTCAAGTGGGATAAGATATTGTAATTTATCCCCTTAGATGAAGTCTCTTTCTTCTTGGAGTCATTTAGGATAATATCTTCATTGACAATTATCTCTTTTCCTTTATCTTTGTTAGGAATCCCCTTCTTTGGTGGAGGCGGCAATATCTTGCCACTCCTCAACTGCACCTGGGCCACCTCATCTGATTCAGACTTGTTTGATGAAGCATTCTCTTCAGAGTCAGCCATTGTTGTGTCTGGGGATTCATCTGTAGACTCGGAATCGTCTCCCAACTTCACTTGTTTCATTTGTGATTCTATACTTGGGTCTGAATCTTCATCATCTGGAAAACATAGATCTTCTGATGGGGACATCGGTTGGAAAGTCTACCGTCGACGTGGTCGTAGATCGACGGCCACGATCTGCCCGATGTATTTCTGATTATTAGATTGGTCATCTTATTTGATGTATTTTTTTTTTCTGCACTTTTCCCTTTTTTGCCCTTGCTTGAGGGATTGAGTCTTGTAGCCCCTCGAGGGTATTTTAGTCTTTTATTTTTTTCATGACATTGTAATGGGCTATATATAGCCTCTTTCTTGTATTTTGATGGTTAATGAATGAATGATTACAATTTCTTCTTGCATGAGTCTTCTTGGAGCTTTCGTTGTAGAAGCTTGAGAGAGAGAGGTTAAGAGCTAGTGGAGCCTAGAGAGGCCACCCGTCGTACCCAACAACCACCACCGGTGGTTCTTGTTTTTTCCCATCTTCCCTCTACGCTTACCTTCCGTTTCCCCCCAAGTTAATCCTCCACCACCACAAATCGTCGCCTATTATTTTCCTCCCGAAATTTCCCCTCTTCCAAGGAATCCATCATTTTCCCCTTCATCCCGCCCGCCACCACCTTGGCCGCCGGCCTCTCCGCCGGCCACCACCCCTCCCGTCCACCCATCACCGGCTTTCCCCGACCACCTCCATGAATTTCAGATTTTGAAATCAAGGTTGAAGTTTCCATATTTGGGCGACGGCCAAATTAGGAAAGTTTCGATGACGTGGCAAATTCAAATTTTGAATCTTTTGGTTTGATTTTGAAATTTTTCGTCATTAAATTCCTCGCCGAGCTAATTAGGAAACGCTTATTCATTTTCCC
>CM028357.1:48666041-48864035 GCA_016618105.1 Dendrobium huoshanense | reverse complement strand
CGCTTTTCTATTCGCGAGGGAGTTTTAACGAACTAAGTTCCGGGGTAAATTTTGGAAGGCAGATGGTTTGTAAGATAAGACCACTACCGAGATTTCGCCCTCATTTTGTGAGGACTTTATGATCTGAGTTCTGGTTTCCTATAGGCGCAAGCCCCTATAGTTAATTACCCCTCTCGATCACGAGAGAGAACTTTCGATAAGGCTAGTCGTCAATCAGATACGTATAGAAATACGTGTTATCTAGCGTATAGTAGCAGCATAGGATTTTGATATTGGTAGAAATTTGAGAATTTGGTTTGAAAATAGTTGGAGAATTTGGAAAGTTTGGATGTTTGATATTTAAAAAAAAGGGAATTTCATCATCTAGCACTTAAAGCGGATGGTGGGGGAATGGATGATAGACCCGATCAAGATCCCATGGTTCCGTCGTCCCGGGCCATCGTGGTCCCTGGTCTACTTAGTCAGAGGAGGTAGTCGACCCAACCTGACAGAAGGATCCTTGTCGGCAGCCATGGGTTGCTTCGTCCAAGGGGACCTTGTAGACCGGGGTTGAATGTTTGTCTAAGGGGACAAATTTGAATCCACCTTAGCTAACAGAGGGCTTCATGCCCTATCGATCATATCCTATTGATTCATATCTCAAGGGTTTGATGCCACTAAGGAGCGTATTGGCTCTGGCCATAACCGCTATCTGTGGTGCCATTTGGCGGCAAAACCACTCGGTTCAGAGGGCCCCGGGCCATAACCGTTTACCTGCAGTGCCATTTGGCGGCGAAACTGCCGGTTAGAGGACACGTACCACGCACTTACTGGCAAGAGATTGTTTGAGAATGGATCCTAGTGATATTTTCGACTAGGCATTTCGCTCTTTGTGAGCTGAAGTTTATTGAATTTGTCCGCCTCGGCAAACTGTTGCGGAGGGCGGATGAAATTTGCTTTAAGTGATTAATGGGTTTATTCAATTTTAAATATTTTTGGGATTTTCGAATTTGAGATTTTTGTGGAGTTTTTTTGGGTTTTTGGATATTTGAAATGAATTTTTTTTTTTGGGAGACAATTAAAAGTATTTTGGGAACCCCTCCGGTTGAGATTTGCATTCAACACGGCCATCATCGGGGTAGGGTCTTTTTCATTTATAGTTTGAACCTTGTCAACTCTGTCTGGATGTCGACAGAGGATCGGGTTTCGTAGGCTTTATGCCTCTGTGAGTGAATTCTATTGATTATAGGCTTTGAAGGCCATAATATGAATGTATTAAAATAAATACACCGGTTCCCACAACCGTATATTTTTTGATGGTCCGAACCCTGTCGACTTCTATTGATCCGTATAGAAGGATCGGATTCGGACTTGAATTCACTTGTTGACCCGCGCAGCATCCCTAGGCGTCACGTGTGTACCAATAACACGCTCGCCGGGGCCCATGCGGGTCGAGATCGTATTTTCCCCCTTAGTGTACCTATGTGTATACAAATTACGGTGTAGGTGCAGGGGGGATTTCAAAATACTTTAGTTGTGCAAGTAATTGTAATTTGAATGCACACAATATTTCATTTGAGAGATTATGTACGCCTTCTGTCCGCTAGTACGAGTGTTGCGGATCCGGTGGCGGGGTGTTGCAACTTGTAGACGCCTTCTGTCTGCTTGTATTTGTGATGCAGATCCGGTGGCGTGGCGTAGCAGCTTTTGAATAGAGTTATTCGCTGCTTTGTACAGGTAGACTGTCGTGCACTATTTGTTGATTTTCGTAGGCGGATCATAGTGCACTAACTAATCTCCTGCCTCCGTCATTAGTTTCTTTGTATGTTGATTGGAGGAATCTCCTATACTTTCTTGCATGTTGACTGATATCAATTGCGGAAAGATTATGTGTCATTTTGAACTTGATGTTTGTGTATTCATCATTGTAATCCATATGTGTTTTGATCAATTACTGCATTCTATTACACACATTTCAATATATGCGGGGATCGTTGCAAGTGCTTGTATATTAGCCATTGTTGGTTATAGAACACTATATATTCACTGTTTTGCCAATAATCATCGCTTGTAAATATTTTATCGCGCTTATAATGAACTTCTTGCATCCATCTTTGACTTATTATAATGATTCCAAATCACTTGATGTTACATTTCTTTGATGGACCATTGTGCTTGCGAGTTGATCGTCTTTAATAGAAAGACTCCATACATATGACTATATATTAATGCTAACCATGAGGTGTCGATTGATACTCATTTGGATGCATGTCTCTTTCAAACATGTCATTGTCTCCACCATAAGTTTCTTGCATATGTTTGTAGGATCTTGATTAGTGTTATTACAAGTCTTTGATCCTCAATTACAAGAAGAATGGTTGTGTTACAAGTTTCTTCACCATGCTCATAGCTTGATTGGTTGAAGATGATAATTTGCTTTAATCTCATGAATGGACGTTCATTTGAATGTTTTGGATCATTGATTGGCACCTTGACCATTCTTCAAATCAAAATTTGTTATCGTTATTCATGGCTTATAACATGTAGGATGATCCTCATAAGTTCTTCATTTGCTTATGGGCAAATTTTACTCATTAGAAATCTTGGCACAAGTCCTTATAACTTGGTTCAAACCAAATTCATCAGTCTCATGTGATTTTGGCAAGTTCAAGTTCTCCACATTCACTTGACTTCATCATGGTTCAATTCTTTGAGTTCAAAGTCTCCTGTGGTCCTTGTAGAGTTCAAGTTTGATGTCCACGAGTACAAGTTTCAAGTTTTTTGATTCTTCTCATTTGATTTTCAAATCAAAAGTAAGTTCAAAGGTTCGCGAGTTTGAGTTCAAGATTATGTTCATTATGCTTAAGTTATGATTCATTTGAGTTCAAAGAGGAGCTTAAGTTCAAGTGGTCCTTGTAGTTGTCCCAAACTACAATCTCAAGTCAATGTTCTTCGCATGAGTTCAAGTCCGAGTCCAAAATGAGTTCAATCAAGTTAAATTCTCATTTAGGTTCAAATTTTGGTTATTTGAATGCGTCTCCACGAACTCCTTGTATATGCTAAACAAAATTTCTAAGTCATGGGTTCTTATTGAAAATTTTGGCAGCACTCCGGCGTCGTCCCCGCGTAGGGGGCTGCATCAGAGTGTGTAAGGCCTTCCCGCCTGCCAAGAAAGGCAGTCACGGTAGGTGTCGAGTGACACCGCGGCCGCAGTATTAACCCCCGCTCGCTAAGAAAAGCGGTCACGGGGTCTTTGAGCGCAGATTTAAAATATGACATTTTTCCCCGCTAAAAGCAGTGACGGGTACTTAATTAAACAATTTTTTACAAATAACAAATTTCCCCGCCTGCTAAGAAAAGCAGTCACGGGTACTTATGTTTTCATGCATACGAATTTCCCCGCTCGCTCAGTGCGTCACAGGTACTTAAGTTTTTCCTCGCCCGCTAAGAAAAGCGGTCACGAGTACTTATTTCATGCACAAAAAGTAAATACTAATTTTTACCTTGGGTGTGCAGCAATCAAGGCGGCGACGGCGGATGACGGCGACGTAGGAACCTGCGATGCATAATTTCAAATTTTTTTACTTGTGCAATTTAATTAATCATATTTTTATTTAAAAAAAGAAGCTAGAGAGAGAAAGAAAAGGAAGAGAGCTCTCTTTCTAGAGAGAGAAAGAGAGGGAAAGAGAGGGAAAGAAGGATTTTTGGTGGAAGGGTTTAGGTGTGTAGGAAATTGGGGAGTGAAGTTAGAGAGAGAAAATCTCTCTTTCTCTAATTTTTAGAGAGAGAAAGAGAGAAGGAAACTCTCTTTCTAGAGAGAGAAAGAGAGGGGAAAGATGGAATTTGAGGGGAATTTGCGTAGAGAGGGTTTAGGAGGTACAAGGAAGTGAGAGGAGCGATTAGAGAGAGAAAATCTCTCTCTTCTCAATTTTGGAGAGAGAAAGAGAGAGTGTGCAATTGTTTTCTCCCTCTAGGGAAGGAATTTGGAGGTATGGTGGAGAGGGAAGATGTTTGGGGTGGAGATGGAGCTATTCATGAAGAGATTTTAGAGAGAGAAAATTTTCTCTCTCTAGGTTAGAGAGAGAAAATGAAGGACGAAATTTTTTTTTGTTGGAAGGGTGTAGGAAGTGTAGGGAAGTGTTTTTGTGAAGGAATGTATGTGGTTTGGTGAGTGGAAGTGAGAGAAAAAAATAATTAGGGTTAGGGTTTGGTGTAGGTTTTGAGAAAAAAGGTTGGAGGAGGAAGAAGAAGATGAAGGAGAGGAAGGAGAAGGGAGTAGAGGAAGAAATAGAAGAAAATGGAAGGAAATGTGGAGGGAAGAAGAAAGAAAAGAAAAATGGGAGAGAAGAAGAAGAAGGAAGGAAGAAGAAGAAAATGGAGAAGAAGAATGGAGGAGGAAGAAGAAAAGAGGAGGAAGAGAAGAATTTTACCTTGCTTGGAGGAGGAGGGAGGAGGCCGGCGGTTGGATCGCAAGAGAGGAGAAGGAGTTCGCAAGAGGGGCGGCCTTGGCGTGAAAATGAGCGTGAGTGGCGTGAGGTTCGGTATGAGGGAGTTATGAGGGTTATTTTAGGGATTTTTGGAATTTTTTATTTAGAAAAATTCATTTTCTTATTTAAAACCTCTCTCTCTCCCTCTTTTTCCAAAACTCTTTAATTAGATTGCACAAAAATAATAAAAAAAATTTTAATTTTGCATCGAGTTGGTCGTCGCGTCGTCGCTCGCATAAGTCGTCGTCTCGATTCGCGCGCCCCAAAATTAAAATTTTCGCCGACCGTCGACCCCCATCAATATGGGTGTCAATCTTAGCTGTTTCCGTTGCTCCGGACGCATCGGCGCTGTCCGTTTCGCGAACAGAGATCGTCTCGGCGATTTTGAGTTTTTGGTCGACACGCGTCGGGTGAGATTTTGCGCGATTTCGAGCTCTTTCGCTTTTGAAACCCTCCTTGCGCGGTCGACTCGACTCGACACTAGTATTAGGGTCAACAAATGCCCCCCAACAAAATATGGTGCGCGCCTAAAGCGGACCATGTTTGTTGTACACAGTTGACATTGCGGATCTCCAAGATTTTCTTTGATGTATCAATAGATGGTTGAGATACTAATTTCTTTTGCCCTATGCTTTGTGCTGCGGACAATGATGGAGAATTTTCTGATTTGTCTTTATTGGCTTGTCAAGTGATTTTTATACCTTCGGCCCTATGCTTCTAGCTTTGGCGGGCTTGATGAAGGAGTAGATGCCGATGACCTAAACCCTTAGGTTTGTATTAGGTCGATGGCGAAAAGTCATCGGTCCAGAGCTTTGTGCATAACGGACTTGTTGATGATAGAATCCTCTTAGTTCAGCCTTAGGCTTTGTGTGAACTTTGGGATAATTTTCTTCGGTCCTCTGCTTTGTGCTTTGGCGGACTTGTTGAAGAAAAATTCCTTCGATCCTCGCTTTGTGCTTTACGGATTTGTTGAAGGATTTGTAAGCTTTGGATTTGGTCGATACTATCAAATGTAGCTAGTATCTTAATCCTCAACCATTTGAGGAGACTTTAATCTGAATCACTTGAGTTCATCAGATTAGGAGAGCTAGGATTTGATAGCCCTTTGTCCTCTGGTTGCTGAAATGGGGGTTCCTCTACTGCGGCCTTTCTTATGGCTTGTTGAGTAGATGGAGCTGCCAGCGATCCGGCCATATTGGGGCTTGTTGGATCCGACCTTTTACACCCATTCGGGCTTCAGACTTGAGCCATGAGAAATGTGCTTCCCAATGCTGATTTCACTGGAGTTGGTAGATTTAGAGTTTTCCTTTGTGGTTGAGGATTTTGGATCCTATGCACATATAGTAGTTGCTCGTGACACTTCCTTCTTCCCACTGAAATTTTGATTCTCCGATCAATTAGGAGAATTTAGTAGACTACAATTACTTGAACTTGTCGAGTCAAATCGGCCTTCGTTCTTCCTACAGTCCTTACTGACGGGTTGACGAAGTGGGGGTCCGCGCTACTACGGCCGTTCTTATGGCGTATTGAGTAGACAGAACTGCTAGCGATCCGGCCATATTTGGGCGTGTTGGATCCGACCTTTTACACCCATTCGAACCTTAAGCTTTAGGCTATCGAAAGACTTCAAGCTTTTCTGACTCAATTTGTTGGAGCGTGTAGTTACAAAAATCTCTTCCCTGACTTTTGAATCTTGGTACATTGGAGAAAATAGAGTCTTAAGCTTCTTGAAGATGACCTGTATATACTTTGAAAAGAGTTCATTGTATTTTCCTTAAGAGAATATTTGCATTGATAATTTTAAATATTTATTCGGGGATCTCGGCATGCAGCGCGATGTCGACCCGAATAAATATTTAAAATGCCCCCTGCTTCAAAGGGTCATTTTAGAATAGAATAAAATTGGAATTCAAAATTTTAAATATTTATTTGGGGATCTCGCCGTATAGCACGATGTCAACCCAAATAAATATTTAAAATGCCCCCTATCTCGCAGGAAGATTTCATATAAATCTTGTATTTTGAGATTTTAAATATTTATTCGAGGATTTCGGCACATGGCACGATGTCGACCCGAATAAATATTTAAAATTCCCCCAGTCTTATGGGGGATTTTTATGAGTTATTTGAAATGCATTCTTGTGACACAAGAGAATTTCAAGATGTAAAGCATATATGTTAGTAAGCATGTATAAAATACACAGCACAGTAAACAAAATATTTTCTTGGGCAATTTTACGCGTAATACTTCTTTAGGTATCGACCATTGATCGGCGGCATGGGCCTTTGACCGTGCAGATCGATAAGTTGATAGGCTCCTCCTTGGTACACCTTTTCGATAACGAATGGGCCTTCCCAATTGGATGCGAATTTGCCACCGATTTTTCGATGTGGGATGATTGGTCTTCTCAGCACCAGAACCAATTCTCCTTCTTGAAATGATCGATGGCGCACCATCCGATCAAATGATTTCACCATCCTTGCTTGATAGATCTCCAAGTTCTGTTGAGCATGCAATCTAATCTCATCGAGTGCATCAAGTTCCTCCATTCTTAGGCGAGCATTTTGTTCCTGGGTTAGATCATGCTGAATTGCCACTCGAAGTGACGGCAGTTCAATCTCTAGTGGCAACACTGCTTCAACTCCGAATACGAGTGAATAAGGAGTGGCTTTGGTTGGCGTTTTGCAAGTTGTACGATAGGCCCATAGCGCTTCTACCATTTTTGTGTGCCACTCCCTTTTGTTTTTTGTGAGAATCTTCTTCAACAGTTTCACCAGCGTCTTGTTAAAGGCTTCTGCCAAGCCATTCGCTCTTGGATTGTATATTGATGAATACCTCCAATCAATCTTGTGTCGATCAACAAACTTGTAAATTTTGGTGCTTTTGAATGCTGTGCCGTTATCTGAGATTATGCGGCGTGGTACACCAAATCTGTAGACAACGTTGTGGGTAAAGAAGTTGATCACATGCTCGGATGTGACCTCTCTGAATGGAGCCGCCTCTGCCCACTTCGAGAAGTAGTCTGTTGCTGCCAAAATAAAGCGATGCCCGGCTGACGATGGCGGATCTATCGGTCCGATTATATCTGTGCCCCAGCATTCGAATGGCCAGGATGCTATTGTTGGGTGCAGAGGATTTGGAGGTTGATGTATAACATCACCGTGGATTTGACACTCGTGACACCTCTTAGCGTGGTCGATACTGTCCCTCACCATTGTTGGCCAATAATAACTCATTCTTTTAATTTTAGCCGCCATCTTGGGACCTGACTGATGTGCACCACAAAGTCCTTCGTGAACTTCTGTCACCACTCTATCAGCTTCCTTGGTCCCTAGGCATCTTAGCCACATTTGATCAAAAGCTCGTCGGTATAACGTGTCGTTAACAAATGCATACCGCAATGCTCTCTTCCTAATTTGTGTGGCAAGAGATTTATCTGATGAAAGTTTGCTTTCTTTGAAATATTCGATGAAGGGTTGCCTCCAATCATCTTCTACTTCAACTTCTAAGCAATGCAACCATGATTCTGAAGCTTGACTAGCTTTACGTCTCTTGGCTACATGATATCCTTCTGGATAATTTTCCATAATAATCTGGTGAAGAGGTTGAGGGTCACTCGGAGTCGTATCTCGTTTGCTTGAATCTGATACTTCTTCTGCCCGCGGGAATTGCAACAGGGCGGGTTCCAACACCCGACGGTTATAAACTCCGATATATATAGGTCTCTCCTCGTTGGTATTCGCCATTTCCTTGGCCAATTTGGCCAAGCAATCTGCTTTGGCATTTTGTCCTCGGGGAACTTGAACTATTTTAACATTTGGCACCTGTTTCAGAAGTTCAAGGGTCCGCCGGTGATAATGAGCCAGCTCAACCTTACAAATCTTGTAAATGCCCAAGACTTGATTTATCACAAGTTGAGAGTCGCCGAAGATTTGAAGATTTTGAATTTTGATATCGATTGCAATCTCCAGCCCTGCTATTAGAGCTTCGTATTCGGCTTCATTGTTGGTCCGAGGTTCAGTCAAACTGAACGAAAATCTCATTATGCCTCCCTCAGGTGCTACGAAAATGAGACCGATGCCGGCTCGGGCTCTTGCAATATTTGGTGGTCGGGCAGGCTTAATCGATGATGCCCATCGAAATACATCTCCCAGAATGGTAACTTTTCGCTTTCCTCGACCTGCATGATTTGCTCGTCAGGCAAATCATCATTAAGCGGGGAGTCTGCCGGGATAGGATGCGCTGCGAGAAAATCTGCCAAAGCTTGTCCCTTTACCGCTTTCTGTGGCATGTACGTGATATCAAATTGTAGTAATATCACTGCCCACCTGGCTAAACGACCTGTCAACGCTGGTCTTGTCATCAAGAACTTCAGCGGATCGATCTTTGATATTAAGGTAATTTTGTGCGAAAGCATATAGTGGCGGAGCTTCTGAACTGCAAAGATTAATGCCAAACAATGCTTCTCAATTGGGGAATAGCGAATTTCTGCTCCAATCAACCTCCGACTGATGTAGTATAACGCATTTTCCTTGCCTTCTTCGTTATGCTGGGCCAACAGTGCTCCGAGGGACTCTTCTAATGCCGCTGTATATAATATAAGAGGCTTCCCCGGAATTGGTGCCGCAAGAATGGGAGGGTTCAATAAATATCTCTTGATACTATCAAATGCTTCTTGGCATTCATCATCCCATTTAAAGCGGACATCTTTCTTCATCAACTTTGAAAATGGCTGGCACCTACCCGATAGATTTGATATAAATCTCCGAATGAAAGCCAGTTGTCCTTGCAGCGAGCGAAGCTGTCGAAGGTTCTTTGGTGGTGGCATCTCCGTGATCGCCTTAATTTTGTTGGGGTCGATCTCGATGCCTCGGTGTCGAACAACGTACCCCAGAAATTTGCCAGAAGAGACTCCAAAAGCACACTTGAGAGGATTCATCTTCAGATCATACTTTCTGATTCTTTCAAATACAATCCTTAAGTCATCCAAGTGGTCTCTTCGGTCCACGCTTTTGACAACAAGGTCGTCCACATAGCACTCGACCTTTTGATGTATTAACTCATCAAATATACACGTCATTGCCCGTTGATAAGTGGCACCAGCGTTCTTAAGGCCAAAGGGCATAACTGTATAACAGAAAATCCCGATGGGCGTCCTAAATGATGTATGATTTTCATCTTCAGGCGCCATCTTGATTTGATTGTAGCCCGACGATCCATCCATGAAGGAGAACATATCGTAGTTGGAAGTGTTGTCAACTAGAAGTTCTGATACTGGGAGCGGAAAGTCATCTTTTGGACAAGCCTTATTGAGGTCCCGAAAATCGATACAGATACGAATCTGACCGTTCTTCTTCTTAACAGGGACAATATTAGCAATCCAATCAGCATATTTTTCTTCGCAGATAAAGCCCGCTTCTATAAGCTTCTTTGTCTCTGCAATCACCTGTTCTTCGATCTCCAATCTCATTCTCCTTGGAGCTTGCTTTACAGGCACTGCATCGTGCTTGATGGCTAACCTGTGAACCGCTACATCAAGGGATAAGCCGGGCATCTCGGCATATGTCCACGCAAAGCAATCCCTGAATTCACATAGAAGCTCCTTCATTTCTTCCGCTTGGTCTTCTGATAAAAGGGAGCTAATGAAGGTTAGGCGAGGGTCTTCTTCAGTCCCCAAGTTGACTTCTTTTAGCTCATCCATAGTAGCCGTCTGTCCACCATCTTCTAATTCTTCAGGTGCAGGCTTGGCCTCTACGGGCTGATCATCATTGGTATCAACTTCATATATTTCCTCATCGTTACTATCATCTAATTTGACTTCCGCGCATGTGATTGCTTGGCAAGTCTCCTTTTGGGGATATTTCTGCACGATGAATCCGAGACCTCTTCTTGCAGCAATATCTTTCTTTCGTAATGGACGTGGATGTCTTCCATACCAAATGCTCAGGCAAAAGCGAAGTTGTTGTTTAGAGGTAGGAATGTTGATTTGCTTTCGCAACATTTTCCGAATATTTTTGGTATTAAACCTAGGCATTCTCGTAGGTATTAGCTCTCCAGAATTAACGAGCTTACAAAACCAGTCGCGATTTGATTCTTCTTCGCGCTCTCCACCTTTATAGAATAAACTTCCTGGCCCGCCCCTTTTTCTATGAGGTGGCACATAGAATGTTACAAGTTCTTCGATATGATGTACCTCCCGGGGAGTAATTTCCTTGAAATGTTGCATGGGAACGCGCGTGACTACGAATACGCTGTCCGAGATTGACAAGTTACCCATCCTTCTTGAGAATACACACTGCACATTGCTTGTATAGGTAGACTCATAATCATAGTCAGAATCTGAGTATTCAGCCTTCTTTTTCCCTTTGGCAATTGACTGACATGCCTTCCAAGATTTTGTAGGGGTGACCTCATCTTCATCTGTGTCGCTCCCTAGGTGCGGTACATGTTTTCTTTCTTTAATAGCGATCGCCGCTTTGGAAAGAGTTGGTGTTGTCTTCTTTCTCCCAACCTGCTTCTTTTCACCTTCTTGTTTTGGTCGCTTTGTAGTTTTAGTACTTGATGCCTGGACCTCAAGAGAGCTCGATGGCTTCTGCTTCTTTGGAATGAAATACTTGGCATCCTCATAGATTGTAGCTTCGTGCAATGCAAAAGGTTGGATGTCACCAGAGATCCTGAACTCTTCTCCATCCTTAAGGTACTTCATGCACTGATGTAGTGTTGATGGGACAATGCCATACTCATGCAACCAAGGACGACCCAGGAGCGCCTTGAATGAAGTATCTGCATCAATCACATGAAATTTGGCTTCTGTATGAAGCTCCCCAAATGTTAGGGAGAGCATGAATGATCCTAGGGTCTTCTGCCCTTTCTCGTTGAAACCATGCACCATTAGCTTATCTGACCCGAGATGCTGCACGTCGAGGCATAACGATCTCAGTGCTTTCAAGCTTATAAGGTTGATGGAGGACCCAGGGTCGATCAGAATTCGGCTGATTATCATTTCGTCGCTCTCTGCAGTAACGTACAGAGGGCGGTTATGATCTGCCGTCCCAAGCATCATGTCTTCCTCGGAGAAGGTGATGAACGGCTCGTTACGGGCTTGCAAGACTTCCGTCATGTTACGTTCAGCAAAATATGCCTCGTACCTTTCGGGGTCTTTGAGAGCCTGAATCAAAGTCTCCCGAAGATCCTTAGACATTATCAGAGCATCGTATATGCTGAGCTGCGCCGGGATTTTCCGCAGATGAGATAAGATATTGTAATCTATCCCATTGATTGGAGTGTCTTTCTTTTTGGAGTCCTTGGGGATGATATCCTCAATAACAACTATCTCCTTCCCCTTATCTTTATTAGAGATTTCCTTCTTTAGCGGAGTTGGCAACACCTTACCGCTTCTTAATTGCACTTGCGCTATTTCATCTGGCACAGGCTCATTTGATGGAGCATCTTCCTCAAAGTTGGCCATCATAACATCCAAAGACTCATTTTCTAATTCAGAATCACCCTCCAATCTCACATGCCCCATTTGTGACGCTATATCCTGCTCGGACTCATTCTCATTTGGAAAAAATATATCTTCTTCCGAACTATAGTCCATTGATGATGCCACAAGACAGGTTTCAGAAGTTGTTTCTTCGACGCATTCTTCTTTTGTTGGAGTCACTGGTGTTACTGAAATAACCCGGCAAGTTTCCACAGGAAGAGAATCTTCACCCGCTTCTTCTGCTTCAGCCACTTTAAGCTTTGACATAAAGTCAGCGAGCTTAATGGGATGTCTAACAGTTTGGTAATATTCATCCAAACTGTCAATGACCCTTTGAGTTGTTGTTTTCTTCTCCTTAAGCTTCTTTAGTTTGGTCCTTCTTTTGGAAGACTGTACTTTTTCGGATTTTAAATAACCGGCTTGGTTGGGATATTGCTTAGAAGTTGATGCTCGTGCCACAGGCATCCCTTTCAAATCCAGCACCGGGTGGGTAGAAGATTTCCACTTAACAAATGGAACTCCTTCGAGTTGTTTTAACATTTTTACAGTCTTCTTGGAGACCGCAGTCTCCCACTTCCCTTCTTGGGCTGATTCCTTTTTGTTTCTTTCTTCTTTAGTCGGGGGTACGGAGGAGGACGTAACCACCCGAGTTGACTCTTTTCTAGGATGTGCCAACACATTATCCGACAATGTGACTTCCCCTTTCTGATATTTTTTTTCCAACCAATCCTTAAAGATGTAGCAATCTTCAATAGGATGACTAAGTACTCGGTGATACGGACAATAGTTCGGGTCACCAGTATGTTTCGATTCTTCGGGCCTCTTGCACTCTGGCAGTTCTAGGCCAGCTTTTAACGCTTGTCGAAATAATTTGGCAACACTCTCCCTCTTAAATGAATATTCTTTATTCATTCTTTCCTTGAGGGACGGGAACGTTCGATCACCATTTCCCGCTATTTGCCTCGGGCGTTCTCCTCCACCCTGAAACATTCGTGGTTTGTCATTTCCCCCAAGTGTCAACTTTGGTTGGGGGTTAGGGTTGTAGACTTGTTTCGGCTTATCTTCATACTGTATCGGTTGCTTGCCTTTATCTACATTGTAAGCCACTTGTTTTCCTTTATCAACTCTGGAGAAAAATGTAGAGTCGGCATCACCCCTTCTAGCACCTGAGGCTTTATTCTTCTTGAGCTTATCAGAGTGATTTTCTGATTTTGATAAGTTCAATTTTTCGAACTTTGCCACTCTGTCCAGCAAATCCTGAAATGTGGTGATGGTGGCCATACATAAGAATGGTTGCATCTTATCATCGATGTTTCCCATTAACAATTGCACGGCATGTTCTTCTTCTAATTGCTGCTCACATTTCATGCTCAAATTTCGCCAGCGAGTTATATATTTTGTCACTGACTCATCCCTCCTTCGTTTATCTAAAGCGAGATCAGCGATTGTTATCTTTTCGGTCGCGCTGGCGAACCTTTTCACAAACATGGCTTCTAACTCTGCAAATGTTCTCACAGAGTCATTCGGCAATTCAGCATACCATTCGAACGCAGTCGAGGTTAAACTACTGACAAATTGTCTGAAGAGTAGAGCGTCAACACCTCCCGTATTACCACATGTGGCTTTAAACTGAGCCAAATGCTGTTTGGGGTTACTATTACCATTGAATGTGTTAAACTTCGGGACAGAATACCCCTTTGGGTATGACACCTGGTCAAATTCAGCAGGATATGGACGGCCTTTGCTCACCAATTTTTCTGCCTGATCCAAAGCTATGACAGCTTTAATCTTCTCATTGATGATTGTCTCCAACTGTGCCACTGTCACAGGCTCGGATGTGCTTGCTACATTTTGAGGAGTAGGTTGGCGGACCAAACGATCATTCTCAATTCCTCCTTCATGTGAACCTCGTACTCCCGACACTTGGGGTACAGGATTAGCTGGCGGATTAGCAAGACCACTACTTGTCGCCTGATGATTAGTTTGCTGAACAGGTGTAGGATTAGCAATGATATTTCTCTGCATCATCTGCATCATCATAGTCATTTGCGTCATCATCTCAGTCATTTTGGCATTTAACTGAGCAATTTCTTTATCCTTTGCCTTCATCTGACGATGCATCTGCCTTTGTGCCTCAGCTAGTGTGGTAGCATCAGGGAACAAAGGATTTTCTTCGAATTCCTCCTCTTCTTCATTCTCCGAGGAGTCAGCATCTCTACCGGCAGTGGATCCAGCCCCATATTGCCGCTGGTATACCCGCAAAGGCGGTCGTTCATCATCATGTTCCACCATATAGACCACTTCAACTCCCATGGTCTCTTCATCATCTTCATCATCATCTTCTTGTGTACGGATCTCCGAGCGGCGTCTCCACTGAATCTCCGGTTCATTACTTGGTACAAAAAACTCTTCGATCCGTGGGCTGCGATCGAAGTTAGTTTCCTCTTGGGATGATGCAGTTGGTGATGATGGGATCCCCTGGAGGATTCTCGGGGTGTCGACTATCAAAGGAATGATCAATTGGGACCTTCTTAGGGACCCATTTTTGATGACTTTTGTTAATGGGAGCGGATCTCTGGGAGGCTGCACCAGATGTCACGCCCGTACTTGTTTGTTTGTCAAGTGCTCTTCTTTCATATGGTTTTGACCTCCAAACTTGTTTGTCCTTTTGCTGGGCCCTTTCGATGGCGGATTCTTGGACACATTGTCCAAGTGTCACACCCCGATGTGCTTCCTGCGAAGTTGACTTAAATTTTCCTCGAGTCACCAAAGGTGGCAACTCTCTTGGTGGAGATCTTCTGGCCTCAATCACCACTGGCCTTTGGTATTTCTTTTTCATCAACCCCTTTTCTTTCACTGTTTTCAGGACCCTATGCACTTTGGCGGACAAAGTCTCAAGTTCTTTCTTCTTTTGAGGAGCAAGGGCTTGGGGTTGTTGCTCCCAAAACGATTGTTTAAGCTCACCAGTAGAGCTGTTCCGTTTTACCCATTTCAAATTCTTAAACTTGTTCTGGGTAGGAACACTCGCTTCTGGTTCCTGAGCAGGTAGTGTGGATGGGTGGACTTGTAACATCTGCTGAGCTCGCAGCTCAGCGTTCATCCTTCTCCTTTGCCTTCTTGATGGCCTTCCTCCAGATGAGGAGGCCTCAGCATCATTCCTTCCAGGCATAGATATCCTAGTCGGCAGAGTGGTGGTAGCAGCAGGAATCACAGAAATTTGTTTACCGGCCATGACCCTTCTTGTTGTCAGGATTTCAGAATTCGACAGCCTTTTGAAGACTGAGACCCTCTTCTGGGGGAACTCATTAGCATTAACAACCCGGGCTGGTTGTGGTCGTTGTGGCACTGGAAGCATGCGACGAGCAGCAACATCAGCAGTATAAGGCCTCCTGACAGGCTTTTCAGTGTTAATGCCGTATACTGGAACGGCAGCAGCGCTTGCAGTAGCTGCGGAGAATTGTAGCCCACCAAATTGAATGGTGGCTCCGGAGTTTCCCGTATTAATGATAGCATTTGCTAGTTGGATGTTGGCACCACTTCCTAGCTGAACGGTGAAAGGAGTGTTCTGGAGGTCCATTCTGCACAAAATGAAAGATGGGGATTAGTAATCAAGATCTGATATATTCCCCCATACTTTCAAAGCGCAGGGACTCGACAGAACGAAATGATAAACATATAATCCTTATAATTTCAAAATACTTTTTAGAGAATTTTTAATGAGTTCAATTAAAAAGACATTTAACCCTTAGCTCATCAAATTTTGTTGCTACTATAGCTTAAATATACGACAAGCCAAAGATGGAAAGAGAAACCAATCCCCAGCGGAGTCGCCAGAAATCTGGGGGCGACTCCGATTGTTGGCTTTTGGCTCTACCGGGACCTTTCAGTGATGGATCTTTGGATACAGGGACCAAATGTCACATCCTGATGTTCACCGTACAGAGCTCAATATTATCATTATATTTTTTTTTTTTTGCTACTACTATAACACTGAGACAACTAGCCAAAGATGGAAAGAGAAACCAATCCCCAGCGGAGTCGCCAGAAATCTGTGGGCTCCGAAAATTTGCCCCGGCCTCCGCATCGCTTTTCTTATTCGGCGAGGGAGTTTTAACGAACTAAGTTCCGGGGTAAATTTTGGAAGGCAGATGGGTTTGTAGATAAGACACTACCCAGAGATTTCGCCCTCATTTTGTGAGGACTTTATGATCTGAGTTCTGGTTTCCTATAGGCGCAAGCCCCTATAGTTAATTACCCCTCTCGATCACGAGAGAGAACTTTCGATTAAGGCTAGTCGTCAATCAGATACGTATAGAAATACGTGTTATCTAGCGTATAGTAGCAGCATAGGATTTTGATATTGGTAGAAATTTGAGAATTTGGTTGAAAATTTGGAGAGAAAATAGTTGGAAATTGTGTTTGATATTAAAAAAAAGGGAATTTCACCATCTAGCACTTAAAGCGGATGGTGGGGGAATGGATGATAGACCCGATCAAGATCCCATGGTTCCGTCGTCCCGGGCCATCGTGGTCCCTGGTCTACTTAGTCAGAGGAGGTAGTCGACCCAACCTGACAGAAGGATCCTTGTCGGCAGCCATGGGTTGCTTCGTCCAAGGGGACCTTGTAGACCGGGGTTGAATGTTTGTCTAAGGGGACAAATTTGAATCCACCTTAGCTAACAGAGGGCTTCATGCCCTATCGATCATATCCTATTGATTCATATCTCAAGGGTTTGATGCCACTAAGGAGCGTATTGGCTCTGGCCATAACCGCTATCTGTGGTGCCATTTGGCGACAAAACCACTCGGTTCAGAGGGCCCCGGGCCATAACCGTTTACCTGCAGTGCCATTTGGCGGCGAAACTGCCGGTTAGAGGACACGTACCACGCACTTACTGGCAAGAGATTGTTTGAGAATGGATCCTAGTGATATTTTCGACTAGGCATTTCGCTCTTTGTGAGCTGAAGTTTATTTGAATTTGTCCGCCTCGGCAAACTGTTGCGGAGGGCGGATGAAATTTGCTTTAAGTGATTAATGGGTTTATTTCAATTTTAAATATTTTTGGGATTTTCGAATTTGAGATTTTTGTGGAGTTTTTTTGGGTTTTTGGATATTTGAAATGAATTTTTTTTTTTGGGAGACAATTAAAAGTATTTTGGGAACCCCTCCGGTTGAGATTTGCATTCAACACGGCCATCATCGGGGTAGGGTCTTTTTTTCATTTATAGTTTGAACCTTGTCAACTCTGTCTGGATGTCGACAGAGGATCGGGTTTCGTAGGCTTTATGCCTCTGTGAGTGAATTCTATTGATTATAGGCTTTGAAGGCCATAATATGAATGTATTAAAATAAATACACCGGTTCCCACAACCGTATATTTATTTGATGGTCCGAACCCTGTCGACTTCTATTGATCCGTATAGAAGGATCGGATTCGGACTTGAATTCACTTGTTGACCCGCGCAGCATCCCTAGGCGTCACGTGTGTACCAATAACACGCTCGCCGGGGCCCATGCGGGTCGAGATCGTATTTTCCCCTTAGTGTACCTATGTGTATACAAATTACGGTGTAGGTGCAGGGGGGGTTTCAAAATACTTTAGTTGTGCAAGTAATTGTAATTTGAATGCACACAATATTTCATTTGAGAGATTATGTACGCCTTCTGTCCGCTAGTACGAGTGTTGCGGATCCGGTGGCGGGGTGTTGCAACTTGTAGACGCCTTCTGTCTGCTTGTATTTGTGATGCAGATCCGGTGGCGTGGCGTAGCAGCTTTTGAATAGAGTTATTCGCTGCTTTGTACAGGTAGACTGTCGTGCACTATTTGTTGATTTTCGTAGGCGGATCATAGTGCACTAACTAATCTCCTGCCTCCGTCATTAGTTTCTTTGTATGTTGATTGGAGGAATCTCCTATACTTTCTTGCATGTTGACTGATATCAATTGCGGAAAGATTATGTGTCATTTTGAACTTGATGTTTGTGTATTCATCATTGGTAATCCATATGTGTTTTGATCAATTACTGCATTCTATTACACACATTTCAATATATGCGGGGATCGTTGCAAGTGCTTGTATATTAGCCATTGTTGGTTATAGAACACTATATTATTCACTGTTTTGCCAATAATCATCGCTTGTAAATATTTTATCGCGCTTATAATGAACTTCTTGCATCCATCTTTGACCTTATTATAATGATTCCAAATCACTTGATGTTACATTTCTTTGATGGACCATTGTGCTTGCGAGTTGATCGTCTTTAATAGAAAGACTCCATACATATGACTATATATTAATGCTAACCATGAGGTGTCGATTGATACTCATTTGGATGCATGTCTCTTTCAAACATGTCATTGTCTCCACCATAAGTTTCTTGCATATGTTTGTAGGATCTTGATTAGTGTTATTACAAGTCTTTGATCCTCAATTACAAGAAGAATGGTTGTGTTACAAGTTTCTTCACCATGCTCATAGCTTGATTGGTTGAAGATGATAATTTGCTTTAATCTCATGAATGGACGTTCATTTGAATGTTTTGGATCATTGATTGGCACCTTGACCATTCTTCAAATCAAAATTTGTTATCGTTATTCATGGCTTATAACATGTAGGATGATCCTCATAAGTTCTTCATTTGCTTATGGGCAAATTTTACTCATTAGAAATCTTGGCACAAGTCCTTATAACTTGGTTCAAACCAAATTCATCAGTCTCATGTGATTTTGGCAAGTTCAAGTTCTCCACATTCACTTGACTTCATCATGGTTCAATTCTTTGAGTTCAAAGTCTCCTGTGGTCCTTGTAGAGTTCAAGTTTGATGTCCACGAGTACAAGTTTCAAGTTTTTTGATTCTTCTCATTTGATTTTCAAATCAAAAGTAAGTTCAAAGGTTCGCGAGTTTGAGTTCAAGATTATGTTCATTATGCTTAAGTTATGATTCATTTGAGTTCAAAGAGGAGCTTGAGTTCAAGTGGTCCTTGTAGTTGTCCCAAACTACAATCTCAAGTCAATGTTCTTCGCATGAGTTCAAGTCCGAGTCCAAAATGAGTTCAATCAAGTTAAATTCTCATTTAGGTTCAAATTTTGGTTATTTGAATGCGTCTCCACGAACTCCTTGTATATGCTAAACAAAATTTCTAAGTCATGGGTTCTTATTGAAAATTTTGGCAGCACTCCGGCGTCGTCCCCGCGTAGGGGGCTGCATCAGAGTGTGTAAGGCCTTCCCGCCTGCCAAGAAAGGCAGTCACGGTAGGTGTCGAGTGACACCGCGGCCGCAGTATTAACCCCCGCTCGCTAAGAAAAGCGGTCACGGGGTCTTTGAGCGCAGATTTAAAATATGACATTTTTCCCCGCCTAAAAGCAGTGACGGGTACTTAATTAAACAATTTTTTTACAAATAACAAATTTCCCCGCCTGCTAAGAAAAGCAGTCACGGGTACTTATGTTTTCATGCATACGAATTTCCCCGCTCGCTCAGTGCGTCACAGGTACTTAAGTTTTTCCTCGCCCGCTAAGAAAAGCGGTCACGAGTACTTATTTCATGCACAAAAAGTAAATACTAATTTTTACCTTGGGTGTGCAGCAATCAAGGCGGCGACGGCGGATGACGGCGACGTAGGAACCTGCGATGCATAATTTCAAATTTTTTTACTTGTGCAATTTAATTAATCATATTTTTATTTAAAAAAAGAAGCTAGAGAGAGAAAGAAAAGGAAGAGAGCTCTCTTTCTAGAGAGAGAAAGAGAGGGAAAGAGAGGGAAAGAAGGGATTTTTGGTGGAAGGGGTTTAGGGTGTGTAGGAAATTGGGGGAGTGAAGTTAGAGAGAGAAAATCTCTCTTTCTCTAATTTTTAGAGAGAGAAAGAGAGAAGGAAACTCTCTTTCTAGAGAGAGAAAGAGAGGGGAAAGATGGAATTTGAGGGGAATTTGCGTAGAGAGGGTTTAGGAGGTACAAGGAAGTGAGAGGAGCGATTTAGAGAGAGAAAATCTCTCTCTTCTCAATTTTGGAGAGAGAAAGAGAGAGTGTGCAATTGTTTTCTCCCTCTAGGGAAGGAATTTGGAGGTATGGTGGAGAGGGAAGATGTTTGGGGTGGAGATGGAGCTATTCATGAAGAGATTTTTAGAGAGAGAAAATTTTCTCTCTCTAGGTTAGAGAGAGAAAATGAAGGACGAAATTTTTTTTTTGTTGGAAGGGTGTAGGAAGTGTAGGGAAGTGTTTTTTGTGAAGGAATGTATGTGGTTTGGTGAGTGGAAGTGAGAGAAAAAAATAATTAGGGTTAGGGTTTGGTGTAGGTTTTGAGAAAAAAGGTTGGAGGAGGAAGAAGAAGATGAAGGAGAGGAAGGAGAAGGGAGTAGAGGAAGAAAATAGAAGAAAATGGAAGGAAATGTGGAGGGAAGAAGAAAGAAAAAGAAAAATGGGAGAGAAGAAGAAGAAGGAAGGAAGAAGAAGAAGAAAATGGAGAAGAAGAATGGAGGAGGAAGAAGAAAAGAGGAGGAAGAGAAGAATTTTACCTTGCTTGGAGGAGGAGGGAGGAGGCCGGCGGTTGGATCGCAAGAGAGGAGAAGGAGTTCGCAAGAGGGGCGGCCTTGGCGTGAAAATGAGCGTGAGTGGCGTGAGGGTTCGGTATGAGGGAGTTATGAGGGTTATTTTAGGGATTTTTGGAATTTTTTATTTAGAAAAATTCATTTTCTTATTTAAAACCTCTCTCTCTCCCTCTTTTTCCAAAACTCTTTAATTAGATTGCACAAAAATAATAAAAAAAATTTTAATTTTGCATCGAGTTGGTCGTCGCGTCGTCGCTCGCATAAGTCGTCGTCTCGATTCGCGCGCCCAAAATTAAAATTTTCGCCGACCGTCGACCCCCATCAATATGGGTGTCAATCTTAGCTGTTTCTGTTGCTCCGGACGCATCGGCGCTGTCCGTTTCGCGAACAGAGATCGTCTCGGCGATTTTGAGTTTTTGGTCGACACGCGTCGGGTGAGATTTTGCGCGATTTCGAGCTCTTTCGCTTTTGAAACCCTCCTTGCGCGGTCGACTCGACTCGACACTAGTATTAGGGTCAACACTAATCTTATTGTTAGCGTAGGAATTTTGTTTGAAAGCTACTTACTTTGCATTTTATTGATATTCTACGTTATTTTGATAAATCAAGCATTTGGCAAGTGGTTTAGCCTAAGCGTAGGCACCCCTTTCTCATCTTAATTTGCTAATAGCTTTAATCATACTTGCTCTTATCAAGGAATCGTGCAAATTCTTATTCCATCCATTTAAAAGCATTTAGTCCTACATCAATTGATTAATTGATTAAATAAATATTGAGCTGCTTAAGCCTCTTTCTGGTATCTCTCTTGTATCATCATACCTATTAACATGCTTCTTCTTTCTCTTACTATGTACTTGAATTGACGGATCCTGATCAAATGATCCCACACCCCTATCATCAATAACTTGTTTCCATTTAAATTTTGGGATATGATTACAAATCGCCGATGGATTTTTGAGAAAGGAAAGATGAAGGAGATGTAGAGAACCTTGAACTACCTTGAGAGAAAGGACTATAATGCATCTTGAACCATGGATGAAGATCCTAGAAGAATCCAATGAGAAGTGCTCTCATCAAATAAATGTATAGGGATATAGATCCTTATTATAGCAGAATCAATATAATCTTTTTTGTATTGTTATAGTCAAGTGAAATACATTTAATAGACTTCCTATCGCGCTTCTAAGAAAAGCCATCATGATTATTCACAAAGAATAATACACCAGATTGTTGAAGATATATATATATATTAGGCCTTTTACTATTTAACTGCTAATTAGATGAAATATTCACAATATTTCTTACAGTTCTATTAATAAACAATAGTATATGAGCAATCAGCCAAAAAATTATGATTGTTATTTTTAGAATGAAACCTACTTTAAGCTATCTCAAATATGTGTTAAGTCAATTCTTTCTTTCAGCCACACTGTTATATTCTAGAATACTTATCCAAATAAATTGTCTAAGAATTACACACTCCCACAAATAATTTAAGAACATTTTTTACCTATACTCTCCACAACCATAAAATCTCAAGCAAAACATTTTAAGTTTTAATAAATTTTCAGCTGAAGTTTTGAATTGATAGAATTTTTTTAAAACTTCGTATTTATGCTTCATAAAGTAAAACGTAAAACCAGAAATATCATTAATAAAAGTGTCTATTACATACTGGGACAAGGGTTGAGCTTCCTCAACACTTATCTAAGTGAACAAACTGTAATGGCTTAGTAGTTTCGGTATCCTTCTCTTTGAAAGGAAAGTTGTGCATCTTGCCGAACTAGCATCCATTACACATAACTCTAGTATTCAACTTCAATATATGCAGATCAAAAACCAAATTCTTGCTTTTAATTTGACTAATCTTCTCAGAATTCACATATGTCAATCTAGAAAGCCACAAATCAACAACGACATGCTTTACAACTTTATCAACATAAGAATTCCCGGCATACACGACATCAGCTTATGAACTTAACTGCCAATGATAAACTTAATAAAAATATTTGCATTGGCAAACATCCATACTTTATCAGACAAATAATAAAACATATCCTTTATCGATTATTTAAGTAACATAAATCAAATACTTCATGGCAAAAATATTATATGAATGAATAAAAATGATCTAATATATGAAAAAAGAGATAATTTGATAATATTTTTTATAGGATAAAATAAATCATATGTAGTATTGTAGTGTCAATCCGCTTCCGCTTCAAGTTCACCACCCTCCGTTCTGCCTTCAGCCTTCCGCGCTAGAGCCCAGAGCCCGTCGTTCCGCCTTCCACCTCTGACATGCAAGCCGCTCGATGAGTAATTGAATCGAGCGGAACTCGAGCTTGATAATCCAACGAGCTCGAATTTCTACTCGAGCTTGAGTTAGAAACTCGATAAGCTCGACTCGCAAGCACAAGTCGGATGGACTTGTTTGCACCCCTACATAGAATTAAGAAGAATATCACACTACTTTAGGTTTCTCAATCTCTTGAATTTGCTTAAGGTGTTCCTCATCTCCAATGACTTTGGAGCATAACCATAATTTAAGCATCTTTGATTTGTCAACTAATTCTTCCACCTCGATTGTTGGGATCATCTACCGAAATGGTAATCTACACCAGCCAATACCCATTGATCTCAGTTGATCAAGTATGACTTAAAGCAATCCTTCCAAATGATGTAATAAGGGTTTTTCAACATGGGAATACCTAGGTGCAAAAGGGCAGAAGAAAGTTTATGATGCCATGATCATGATCCTAGAAAAAAAAAACAATATCCTTAGGCGTGAAAGCAATCAAATTACTGGATCTAGTCGTGAAGTTGGAGATAGTAGCCGTGGTATATCACCAAGCAAAATATCAAACTCTAATGCAATGTTGAAAAAAGTCGCCAATTCAAGTTTTCATAATCAAATAAATAAAAGCAAATTTTCAAATAATCAATCAACGGAAAAGACGAACCAATAGTTTACCAAATAGAAAGATATCTCAACAAAGGAAATATAAATAGTAGGGAATAGTAACTCCATGACTGCATAAGAAGAATTAGCATAAGCTTGCATTTGTTCATCACATGGAGTAGTATTTCCGGATAATTTGGATTAAAGCCGGAGAAAATTTTCTGTATTGAATCCAACTATCCAAGTAAGAACTCACTAGTTGGCAAGAGTTCGAAGCAATAAAATGTTCTTATCAACTTGGCTCAATTATAAAATTGATTTTGCACCTCTTCATATGGAGGAATTCTAACTTATCACGTAAAAAAACATAATGAGCCAAATATAATATAATAAAAAAATCCATATAAAATAAAGCAAAATAAGAGGAAATTTCATTTTAGGAAGAACAGTCATTCTAAAAATATATGAAGGCATAAAATCTCAACAAAAATGGCTCATATTCAAAACAAAAAAGCAGTTTGAAGTCATACTCACATGCAATACTTTATTATCAAATTAAAGACTCTTCCATGTTACCAAGCTTCTTCAGCATAGCGAACTTCAATAGTGGGTGCATATGTTGGTTAGCTACTTATGAATTATGATGTAAGCTTTTTATGTCTTACAAGATAAAATCAGTTAAATAAGGATATTTATCCTTTCCTTGTGCAGGTATTAGACTTGTATGGACCCTGGAGGAGCCTATAATGCCACATGATTTTAATCATTATGCATAAGAGCATATCCTCATAGAGCCCTTGAAATTATTAGTCTTTTTCAATATAAGTCTAATTTAATGGATTTGTTCTTTCTGATGCAATTTTTAAAGCACAATATGAAAGAAGTAATGACCAGAAGGATGACATTGGCTAATATATCAGAGAAAAAATAGGCAATCTCAATTCACAATTAAGGGCAATAGACCATTGCGATAACCCGAGAAACCAGATCAATAGACTGATAAAATGTGTGTTTTGTTTAAAACCGAAACTTAAGGAATGATAGAAGCTCAACTAATGGTCAAACTCATAACATCCGTTATGGTTCTCAAGCAACCACATGTAGCAATACATACCTTAGTTACGTTGGGATGATCAAGCTTATGCCAAACAGACACTTCCTGGGTAAATGCTGCTCGCAGTGAAGCGATTTCAGCTTCTGTTCTGCTGCCTTCCTCTCCCCAGTCCAGTAACTTAACTGAAATATAAGACAAATATTTTAGATAAATGAATACAGAAAAGTGCATCTCTGTTTTGCAATTCTTTCACTCTATAAAACAGAGTCTAAATAAATCTAAAACCTCTCATCTGACCTCTACTCAGTTAACACATATTCTTAACTCCATGTTAATCAAGTTAGTTACTGATCCAAGTGGATTAAATCATAGTAGCTTGTAATATAGTATAAGTAGTAGGAGAAATTACTTAAGAATAAAAAATAGCAGTAGTAGAATGGTAATATTAGCATTGTAAGTAATACTACTACTATTGTAACTACTGCTAATCATCATCATTAGCCAACTATTTGGGGTTGGCTTTATGAATCATTATTGTTCATTCGTTTTCCTAAGTATTGTTTAAGATCTTACGCATATTCTTCATAAATATTTTTAAACAAATATCCTTGCCACTCAACTATTATGACAATACTAGCATTACACTATAGTAACAGTAACAACATCAGTAATTATATCTTTGCTACTGTTACAACAACGCCTCATGTGAAACATGTATGAAAACAAGAATTTGTTTTGGAAATTAATAATAATTTGAAAAGCTTTGCCAATTGTAAACCTTATGTTTCACCAAATTAGTTTCCTTAATTTCAATTAGACGTCATGTAATAGCATACGGTTACAAGCTCGATTAATAGGATGCTCACAATATAACAGCAAAATAAGTCAAGTAACACTATGGCAATGATAACAAAAATCCACGACTTAACAATTAGAAATGCTCACCTTGAGTTCCCTCACTCTCGCTCATGAAAGTGGTGCTTTAGCAGAGAAAGAAAACAAACAACCCTAGAGAAGCCACCAAGAGACGAGTGATGCTTACAGTATTGTTTGTCGGATAGGTAGCCGGAGGAGGGGAAGTAGATGGACGGCCGATGATTCGCCAATTCCCGGTCGGATGATGTTCTTCGATGGAAGGCACTAATGTGAAGAGAATGCGATCCACGCAGTTGTCCACGGTATCGTCAACGTTCAAGTTTAAGTCAAAGAAAGGGGATCAAAGAAGATCCGTTCATCCTTGATCATCATACACAAACCCTTGATCGTGTTCCAGATCGGTCATTCATGGAGGCGACGTCGGCTTGAAGATAATCCTTGTATGTGTAAGGCTTAGAGGAGGAGAGAAGTGGAAGGAGTTTGGAGAAGATGAGAATTTCGGCTGGGGTTCGGAGGGGGGTTTGTTCTTTGGAATTCGTGAGGGAAGTGGAGGGAAATAGCTTAAGAAAAATCTGAAATTTAATTCCAGATTTTCTAGGGAGGGAAGGATTAATTTTGAGTTTCAAAATTATTCCCAAACTTGGACTAGAAGGTGCAGCGGGTAAGGAGCTAAGGGAGGAGATTTAATTAGGAGTTAATGAGCAAATTGGAGAGAGAAAAGGGGGAGGAGGGGGTCGGCCCTATAGAGAGGAGAGATAAATGTCTAGGTTCAATGCATATGGGCCATATGTATTAATTGGATATTTGAATTAAATCTGAATTTAATTTCAGATTTAATGTAATTGGAAAGCTTCCTAATTAAAGATTAGCAAAGAGGAAAGTATTTGAAATTCAAATATATAATTGATTTCAAATAAAGATACTTTCCAAATTGATATGAGTTATTTTAAGAAAGTAATTAAGGGAGGTTTGAATTTTGAAATTCAAAATTCATGAGGGTTTGGAAGGGTGGCCGGCAGCTAAAGGGGCCAATGGGAGGCTGGCGGCTATGGGATTGGATAGCCGGCCGGCGGCTAGGGGTATGGGGGTTTCGAGTAGGGAAGAAGCAAAGGGAAAGGTGGTGAAGGGGAAATCAAGAGGTGGTCGTCGGTATGGGGAAGAAATAAGGAAAAAGAAATAAGAAGAGAATAGAAGAAAGGTAGAACTAAGAGCCCAAACCTTCCGGCGGCTGTCGGGTATTACGTTGGCCCTCTCCTAGGATTCTCTCTTTTCTCCGAAGCACACAAGCAACAAGAGCAAAGAAAGGTTAAAATTTTTTTATTGATTCATCATTTACCTCATACAAAGCAAAAGATCTCGATATATAGGCCTCAATAATAAAGAAAAGAAGAAATAATCAAATGGCCTCGGGGCTACAATAAGGACTCAATACCCATAGGGGTAAAATAGGAAAACTGAAATGCAGAATAAACAAAACATAAAATGCATCAAAAGTAAAGGCTCTGAATCGTAGCCGTTGATCTACAATTTCGTCGATGGTACACATGTCGAAATCTCTGGCTGATGCCCTTATCACCACCACAACAAGTACAACATAATAGTAGAAGCAACATATATAAATAGAATGATAGTATAATAGTATTATATTGTAGTAGTGGTATTAGTAGTAGATTTGTATCATAATATAATAGAACAGAAGTATCATACCATTACCTACTAATATTATAGTTGTGATGGTTTATAGTACTAGTGATGGAGGTCTGGTGATGCATCATTTGATAGGATCCTTTCCTTGATTTGCTCTTTAGAAATGTTCAATGTTCATTTTTATTCACCCTTATTTATATAAGAATTATTTTAATTTGAATGATATAAGATAATAAAAATGAGCATTTTCTTCTCAAACAATCCAAACATGATCGCTAACATCCTGAAAAAGAATAAATTCTTCGTAATTGAGAAATCCTTAATAATTGAACGAAAACTATAATTCTCCTCCGTCAATCCATCATACAAAATTTGGTGTAAAGTATGTCTTCACCTAAACTCAAAATATTTATATGGCAACGTTTCAGCCTATTAAGATAAACCGTAGTGGTCAAAATAGAATTTTGTAGGTTAAGTGCAACATGTAGCACATAATTCTTAAATTAATAAAAATGAATTCTTTAATATTTTTTATCAACTAATTATATATATATATATATATATATATATATATATATATATATATATATATATATATATATATATATATATATATATATATATATATATATATATATATATATATATATATATATATATATATATATATATATATATATATATATATATATATACATATATATTCCACTTGCATCAAATGGATCTAAGAATGTTCATTCAAGTTCAATACTTTTGCTATGTGTTATCATTAGTAGAACAATGGATGAGTAATGAAAAACAAATGATAGATGGAAGACTATAATTATCAATTTCTACTGTGCAAAGGTCAAATGCAACTTAAGTGATTAGGTTTGTGCACTGGCGGAACCATATTATGCTTAATTGCCCCCCCTTAAAAAAAAAAAAAATTTATAAGAGTAAATAAAAAAAAACTTTATAGGAGAGTAAAAAAATTTTTTGCCCCTCCTAAAAATTTACTTTTGTCTCCCCTAAAAAACTCTTTTGTCCTAACTTGACCTAAAATATCTATATATTTCTTCACATTTAGTTTTAATATTCTCTTTCATGCTTTTCATGACAGTTTAATTATATTTTTTTCTTTATTTTTCTTGCTTAATTTTTTTAAAAACTTTTCATAATATATATATATATATATATATATATAATTAATTTTTTAATATTTAATTAATTTTGTGTTGTATTTTCCCCCCCTCAAAATTGAAGCTGGTTCTGCCCCTGGGTTTGTGGATATTGTTGGGACAAAAGCTTCTAGAATTAAAGTTGGATATAGATGAGACAATAGCTTCTAGAATGACATAGAAAAGCCAATAGCTTCTAGAATTAAAGTTGGGTTATTTAAATTGAAAGGAGCATAAAGAGTGCCCATGTGATGTCATGGAGACTTAGACTTAGATCATTAAAAAACTAAAATTAGAATGGTTGTATTATGGTTCAAAAGTCGGGCCATCATTGAGAATTTAAGTCAAATTTCATAAAAAAAATAGTGATAAGAATATTGGTTAAATAATAAAGGGTACATTGGAAAGGGGTTACTAGAAAGGCATTGGATCAGAAAATATTGAAGATAAAATAATAGAAAAATATTAAAGTACTTGAAGATAAAATAATAGAAAAATATTAAGGTGGTATGGACGTATAAATTGGTGGGTGTGCAACACTTATATTTGTGAAAATTATAAAGAAAAAAGAGACGAAATGCAACAACTAGAAGCTGTGTAAGAAACCCCTGCAACCTAAAGCTAGCAAAAAATGTAGCAAGCAACAAATATGAATTTAAAATAAAACCAAACTCAATTAGTTGGGATAAGGCGAATGATCATATGAAACAAAGCATAGATACAAATGACCCATGTCATCAAACAAGAACATGAATACAAAGGAAGAATAATACTAAGATAATTTATCAGCCAATCAATCAAGAGAAGAAAAATAAATGCTCAAAAAGATGCATCCTTTTGGGACTTACAGATACAAACAGAAATATAATAGCCTAAAAAAGATTCAAACAGGAAAAAAAACCAATAATTTTTTAAATTCAAAAACATTTTGCAAAGAAAATTTTTTTCATTGCATGGAAATATGGAAACAAAAAAAAATCTCCTTGTGATGGCTTCGGCCAGATAAATAGAAGAAAAAGCACCGAGCTTTAGTAGCTGGCCCCTTCCACCAATTTCAACTTGCATGTGAACATCTAAATGGTTCATTAAAATTTTAAACGCATTTTCCCATCCAGACATATATGTTAGGTACGCAATATGTATAATTTTAAGTTATATTCATAGGTCTAAAAGAGAAAATTTTGATTTATTTTCTAATAAAATTTCACAGAAATGAATTTCTTGTTCAATAGATTCAAGTTAATGTCTTTCCCTTTTCAAGTCCCGCTTGTTGCACCGTGATGTCAGCTTTCCACACCTTTTCCCCAAGGTTGAAAGGAGATAGTAAAGCAATCACAGGATTCACAAAAACAACAAAATATAAAAGCGAACAGACGGGCAGCTGAAATCACATGAAAGTTAGGAAAGAAACAATACCTCATGAGACTCACGGGATTGCAATTTCTTCCCGCTTTTTAGAGCAAGAGATAAGGCGGCAGTTTGTGTATACATTAGAGCAGCCCATATCTCCAAGCAATTAAAAGGTTCAAGTTGGGAACTTCACTGACTCAAACTAATTACGCCCAAATAAAGGGGGAGACTTTTCAATATTATCCATCAACGAGCTTACCTGGACTTGCTCGTTGGAAACTTTCTGTTTGCACGAGAAGAGTCGACCTTTTTATGTTTTACGAAAGAATAATTGTAGTAAACTGACTTCAATAGTTATTAAATAAAAAAAGAGCAAGACGAGGAGGTGCCCTTAGCCCATGCGCCGTGCCGTTAAACTTCCACAGTGACTTAGCAAGGAGGAACTAGCATCACAACGAATATGATGCAACAACACATTTCACTGGAAAACAGAAGAACTACTATATGCTAAAACAAGAATAGAATGAACATTTGGGGTAGATTATTTTTTCTTTAAAAAGAAATGAATTTAGAAAACGGATACAGTCATTGTATTAATTTCAGCAAATCATCAAAAGCTATCAGCAATAAAAGAAGAAGCCCTAGCGGTAACAGAGAGGATAAGCAGAGACAGGGAGACTTACTGGCGACGTCTTGGCCATCGTAGACGCCGCGATGAACAGTGCCGAAAGTGCCGCGGGCTATTAGACCCTTTACAAGGAGCTTGGCCGGATCGATCTCCCACTCCTCTCTCTCCCTCCTTCCCACGTCTTCTTCTCCTTTCATCTTCTTCTCCATGGTCAACGCCCTGTTCAGATGCCTCTCCAGCTGCTCATCAAGGCTCCGCAGATCAATCTGATCCGCCCGGACAAACCCTCCGCCCCCATCCGCCCCTTCCTTCATCTCTCTCTCTCTCTCTCTCTCTCTCTCTCTCTCTCTCTCTCTCTCTCTCTCTCTCTCTCTCTCTCTCTCTCTCCAAATATATTGTGAAGACGGTCTCTGCTTCTCTCACTTTGTCTATAGATACGGATCGAGGCTGCGAAATCAGGCGGGCTTCTTCAACTTCTTCTCACATGTTGTCGCCTCTTCTGCTCCCGATCGCCTGCAAGTTCTTCAAGCTCCAACGTCTATGCTGCATGTGGGCACATGGGATGCCTGCTGAGGGCCAAATGCTCTGGCTTTTTTTTTAATGGTGCGATAAATCGTGACCCAGTAGACACATCTTCGACGGCCACTCCGTATTCTGGTTCTGGGGATCTTTCTCTCTCCTATGGAACTTTTTCTCAATGATTGAAAATAAAATGGGACCAACCGGGCGAAAATAATTTTTACATAATTGGATGTTTTGTTTGAAATATTTTGAGCGTAAAATAGATTAAATTGAGAGATTTTAAACTTTTAATATTTCATTTGATATAAAAGTAAAGTAAAATTAAATTTTGATGTATTAGAAATTTGGGCGAAAGTTTTGTGTCGGGTAGAAGTTTGACGGAAGTCTGAGGACGAGCGGAAGTCTCGCATTGGGTTGAAATCCGACGACGGTCGGCAACTATGTGGAAGTCCGGTAGAGGTCGGCGACTTGGTGGTAGTCCGACGACTGTTGGGCTGAAGTTCGGCGGCGGCAAACGCCGGGTGATGGTTCGACAACGGTCAAGCTAAAGTCCGGCAGAGGTCGGTGATTGGGCGGTGGTCCAGCAACGATCAAGCTAAGACCAACGGCGGTCAACGGTTGAGTGGTGTTTCGACGATGGTCGGGTTAAAGTCCGGTAGAGATCGGCAGCCGGGTGGAAGTCTGACAGCGATCGGCATCCGGGTGGTAGTTTGGCGACAGTCGGTCATCGGGTGGTGGTCCGACAACGGTCAGGCTGAAGTTCGCGCGGTCGTCGGCCATCGGGTGGTGGTCCGAAGATAGTCGGGATGAATTCTGGCGGCGATCGGGCAGAAGTTCGACGGTAATTGATGGTCAAGCGGTGATTCAACCACAATCGATGGGGGTTCACTGGCAGTGGTGTTGGAGCTCTTGAAGACTTGGAGCTCTCTCCAATCTCTAGCACAAATGTCCCCTTCATGTAGAGAGTGAGGATGTATTTATAGATTTTCATGAGTGGCACACCCCATAAATATAGAGAAGATCTTGTGCAGGTTCGGAGTGCTCCATCGGATGGCTCGTATTGTTTCCCGGTCATAAAGAGTTTTTCAACTGTTTAAGTGCCTTAACGATGTCAGAATTTAGCAATCTTGGGCCCGTTGGATTCGTCTCCCCGAGCTACTCAATTTTTGACTATAAGCATTCCATATTTGGATATCATTTTTTTCATCCAAATAATGATTTGATTCTTCCAAATGTGGTTTGGGCTCCCGATTTGAACCCATTTGGGCTCGGGTTGGACCGATTTTGGTGCCGTTGGGTTCGTCTCTTTGAGACATTTAGTTTGACTATAAGTTTGCTAAAATTGGAAATCACATGATCATGAATTTAATTTTGAAAGTTTTCAACTTGAATACGCCTCGATTTGCGCTCGATCAAAGTAATTTTTGATGACGTATCAATAATAAGCATAATGGGCCAAATATATCCACAATCTATTTTCTTAAGAAAATATATTTGAAAGTTAATTTCATACCGAATTATCTCTATTACATGACAATATGAGTTTAACCTAGGGGTGTCAATATTTGACCCGACCCGAAAACCTGACCCGGACCCGACCCGTTTGATAAACGGGTCGGGTTCGGGTTCGCTTATATGACCCGTTTGAAAAACGGGTCGGGTTCGGGTTGACCCGGCGGGTTGACTGGTCAACCCGGCAACCCATTTATTTTAAAAAATTTTGAATTTCCCACCGTTTCCACCCTCCTGCCCGCTGCCCACCTGCTCGCTGCCCGCTTGCCCCGCCCCGCGTGCCCCGCCTGCTCCGCGCTGCCCCGCGTGCCCGCCTGCCGCGCCCGCGCCCCCTGCTGCCACTGCCGCGTGCCCCGCTGCCCGAGTCGCGGCCGAACCCTCGCAAGTCGCGGCCGAACCTGCGCTGCCGAACGGCCCGAACCCTCGCGGCTCGCGGCCTTGCCAGCTCGCCTAGTTGCCTGTCGCCACTGCCGGGTCGCGGGTCGTGTCGGGTCAACCCGGCAACCTGGCCAGGTCAGGTCCGGGTTGCAATGTCCGACCAGTTTACAAAAACGGATCGGATTCGGGTTGACCCGTTTAGATCCGGGTCAGGTCGGGTTCGACCCGAACCCGACGGGTTGACCCGAATTGACACCCCTAGTTTAAACCCTCACTCAAGAATCAGACAAACTTTCAATAAGGAGCTTCTTAATCGTTTCTTTTCTCACCAACTTCTCAGACTTTAATAATCATAGGATTCTTATGATTGGCCTATAATTAAATTTTATAATGATGATCACTACTTGATAGTTATCGTCTGTTTAAGATTAGTGATATTCTTTATTTGTTTATTGATGTTTGAATATATAGTTCACACCAAAACCTAAATTAATGACGATATTATATGTCATATAACTTGTTATGAATACGTTAAATTCTTATTCAAATCATGCAGAACCTTGTTCAAATGTTGTTTAAATTTTTTAGCAAAGTTTGAATAAGGTTTGAATAGGCATAACATTCAAATAATATTTAAACAATCTTGGAACATGATTTACGCAAGGTTCGAACACTATTAAAATAAGGTTTTAAGTGTCGTGCCTCGGAATCAAATTTAAAAGTATTGTCTATTTATTTTTTAAATCATCTACCAGAGTTTTTATAAATCATTAATATAAATTTATATATCCAGTGGAAGCATTTAAAATCATATCGATCATAATATTTCACTATATTCATTCTCCACAAATAATATACAATAGTCAAGAGATCAGTTACAATCCATAATATATCCCAAGCTTTTGATTAGAAAAGTATAAAAAATATAAAATAAAATCAAAAGAGAAACTTGAGAATCTCTGTTAGTCTCACTCCAACTGATTATGAACTCCTCACTAGCCTGAAATCAATCCATATAATGAGCTAAAAAGCCCAGCAGTAACTCAAATTCATTAAAGCTTCCATTACAAACTTAAAAATTAATATCAATAAAGAAATCATAACTGAAATGTGCCAATATAGTATGTCTTATCTATTTTATATATTATCAATCAGATGTATCATATATAGTATTTGTACTCATTATGATTAATCCATCAATTTTATATATGTATGTTATAATTCTATCCATCAACATTATCAATACATACATGCTTCATTATATGAGTCAATAAGGTAAAATATCCAGCTTTAATATGATATTTATCATCTTTTAACCACAACTGCTTTCAAGTTGATCATCAATCATATCCATCACAATTATTATTTATCAATAAATCAATTATCATTACATGTGACTTTTAATAATCATTAAAAACCATTACTCTCTACATGTGAGTGTAATCAGACATTAATTATAGGCTTCAATCAAGATAACACCACAAATCATCTTTAAAGAAAAGTTTGTCGGCTCACCCTCCTATGCATGATGTTCTATTTTAATAGCTAGCTCGAATTAATTATATTATTAACAACCAGCTTTCCTTGCTTTCATGAAATGAGTTTTAATGTATAAAATGCTCAATTCTATAAAATAAAGGAAAGTATGTATATCAGACTATAACTTCAAAAAATCATAGCTTTTATTTTACCTTATGAAACTTAATTATATTATAGTCAAAATATTCATACAATCTATATTTATCATATCATATATAAAAAGTTACACAATAAAAACTCAAAAAAATAGGAGAAAATATATTTTTTATCAATTTAGGAGAGAATAAATCCATCAAACTCAAAATCATTGAAAATTAAATGAGGTTTAAGTTGCTTAGAATGATTAGAAGAAATCTCCAAATAAAATTAATGGACGAAAAAGCTCCGAACAACCTTCTCTCTCATATATATATTAGTTGCTTAGCATTACAACACTCAGACTCATGGCTACAGTGATGTATCGAATCAAGAATTTTAATAGAACAGTGACTCAAACACCGCAGTGGTATTTCATGGCGCTGCTTTGCTCTTCAACTTAACACTGCATTGCTGAAAGCGCAGCATTGCCACGTTCTGGTTCAAAGAAAATTTTAGTTTTTTAAACGCATTTCGTATTTTGGGTTATCATAGAATATAAGTGTTTGAATGAACTCATGATTTATTGCTTGCACTGAATGATGAATCAATTATTAATACTGGTTTGAATGGATTTCTTAATTTTGAATCGTGTTGATTTATTTTTATGAATTTATGTTTTTTTTTAGTTATTTTGTTTAATTTTTGCTCATAAAAATGTCGATGATAGCATTTTTCTAAGGTGTATAGATTGTAACAATTCAAAAATGTGAAAAGTATTTTAAAATGAAAATATATGTATATAATATATATATATATATATATTAAACTATAGCACTTCAATGTTGTACTTTGTATCGATGTGACGCTATATTTGAAAGTATGGTAGTGTTAGAAATCATTGATGTGACTTGTCAGTCTCTATTCTATAGTAATTCTGAATTCAACATGCATCACTATGACGATGGGTCTGTACGCTATGGCGCTAGACCACTAAAAGTATATATTAAGCCATCCCTTTCTCCCCACCATCATGACTTGCTCGGGAAGGAAGAACGTGAGAGGGAGGAGCAGGAAGATATAGGGAGGAGAGAAAGGCTTTCAAGCATTTTCATCTATAGATTTTGTTCAGAGATTTCTTCTAATCATTGTTAGTAACCCAAATATCACTTTATTTTTCAATGATTTTGAGTGTTATAGAAAATCAATAAAAATATATTTTCTCTTGATTTACTATACTTTTATAGTATAATTTTTTGTATATGATATATATAAATATTATGGACATTTTGATTGTAATATTATCGATTTCTAACATGTGAAATAAAAATTATGATTTTCTAAAACTATATGTTACTTATAGATCTTCATGTATTTTACATATTCGAGTGATTCATATTGCATTTTATATATTAAAGTGCATTTCATATATTAAAGATAGATAGATTGATATATGGTAAGTGTGGCATTTGGATAAGAAAAAAATGCTAGTTGTTAATACTATAATTAATTAAGGTTGGTTGTTAAACATAATACCCTATATAGGAGGGTTGGCCGATGGGTTTTCCTTTAAAAATGATTTGTGGTGTATCCTAATTGTAGCTTGTAATTGATAATAAATATCACCAGCGGGCAGAGAGTGACGAATTTTTATTGATTTAATGAAAGCCATATATAATGATAATTAATTTATTAATAAATTATAATTGATTTAATAATAAATGATATTTATGATTGATATGGCTGATGATCAATTAGGAAGTGGTTGAGGTTAAAAAGGTGATGAAAATATCATATTAACACTAGATGTCTTGCCTTACTGAATCATATAATGAAGCATGCATATATTGATAATATTGTTAGATATATCATAATGTGTACATATACATGTATTAATTGTATATGATATATATGATTAATAATAAATAAAATTAATGATATTGACACATGTAGTTTATGATTTCTTTGCTGATTTATGAGTTCTTTTAATATGATTGCTTTATAGATTTACTAATTCCTATATCGACTATTTATTCATTGAAATAATTTCTTGCTTTTGTTATTGATCATTTTGAGACTTACAAATGATAACTAGTTATTAATGAGATTGAATGCTATTGACTATATTGGCCGAACTAAGCATGCATATTAATTCTTCAAGCATTATATTAGAAGTTTTAGTTAATTTGGATTTTTACTGAGCTCATTATATAGATTTTAATGATTTTAGATCATGGAAGTCATCGTAATTGTGTGGAGTGAGATTATTAGAGATCCTCAAGTTTTTCTTTTAATTTAATTTTGATACATCATCAAAAATTTATCTTGATCGGGCACGAATCATGAGGCAAAATCTAGTTGAAAACTTTTGAAATTAAAATTGGGACCATCCGAACTCCGATTTCAGCAAACTTATAGTTAAACTGAACGTCTCGGAAATAAGAACCCAACGACACCAAATTCAACTAAATTTGAGCTCAAAAAGGTCCAAATCAAGGATCCAAAGTGCTATTGGAAGGTTCAAACCACAATTTGGTTTACCAAATGGTTTTAAAACGTGCCATGCTTATAAATGAATTAAGCGGCTCAATGAGAGAAATCCAATGAGGCAAAGATCATGGAATTTTAACATCATTAAGACCTTCAAATATCTAACAAATGATCCACGATCAAGGGATTCAACATCAGCCATCCATCCAAATCACCTCCCATTTACCCTTGATCTTCCTCCTATTTACAAGTCATGCCACTCTAGAAAATTTATAAATAGTCCCCTCTTTTCTCTTGAAAAGGAACTCCAAACCAAAGGAAACAAAAGAGGGATCGAAGATTGCTCTTGCCTCATTGCACCTCCTCGACCACCGCCCAGAGTTCCGCCAGATCACCACTTGAAGCCCATAGTTTCGCCGGACCACCCCTTGATGTTGGAGTTTCACCGGATCACCACTTAAGGCCTAGAGTTCTGTCAAACCACCTTAAGGCCCGGAGTTCCTCCAGACCACCACTTGACGCCCAAAGTTCCACCGGACCACCGCCTAATGCCAGAGTTCCACCGAACCATCACTTGAGGCCCAGACTTCCATCGGGCCACCACTTGAGGCCTGCAGTTTCTCCAGACCACCACTTGAGGCATAGAGTTTCATTGTACTATCACATGACGCAGGAGTTCCGTCGGACCACCACTTGAGATCCGGAGTTTCGCTGGGCCACCCCATGACTTCGGAGTTCCGCCGAACCAACACTTGTGGCTCAGAGTTTTGTCATACCACCACTTGAGTCCTAAAGTTTTGCTAGGCCACCACCTGACACTAGAGTTCAACTAGACCACCACTTGAGGCCCAGAGTTTTGTCGGACCACCCCCTAATGCTGAAGTTCTATTGAACCATCACTTGAGGCCCAGAGTTCCATCGAACCACCACTTGATGCCCAAAGTTTTGTCGAACCATCCCCTGATGTTGGAGTTCCATCGGACCATTACTTGAGGCCTGAAGTTCCACTAGACCATCACTTAAGGCCTAGAGTTCTACTGGACCACCACTTGAGGCCTAGAGTTCCATCAGACCACCAATTGAGACCCGAAGTTTTGTTGAACCACCACCTAACATCAGAGTTCCTCCGGACCACCACTTAAGGCCCAAAGTTTTGTCTGTCCCCGGACCACCCCCTAATACTAGAATTCTGTCAAACCATCACTTGAGGTCTGGAGTTTCGTTTGACCACCACTTGAGGCTAAGAGTTCTGTTGGACCACCACTTGAGTCCCCAAAATTTTGTCAGACCACCGCCTGACACCAGAGTTTCGATGGACCACCACTTGAGGCCCAAAGTTTAACCGGACCACCCCCTAATGTTGGAGTTCCGCCTAACCACCACTTGAGGCCCAAAGTTTCTTCAGACCACCCCTGATGTCGAAGTTCCACAGGACCACCACTTGATGCCCGGAGTTCCACCAGATCACCACTTGAGGCCCAGAGTTTTATCGGACCACCCCTTTATGCTATAGTTCCACCAAACTGTCACTTAAGGTCCGGAGTTCTTGTCACGACCCAACCCGACCAGAACAAATCCCTTCGCGTCGGGCCGCAACGAATATCTTGAAAACTAGGATCTAGTTTTGGAATTTGCTTCAAACTTTCTTCCAATAACCAAAACATACAGAAAACACAGAGCTACTATGAACATCCAAACATATAGAAATTCATCTATCATTTTCTTCTGTCATCAAAATAATCATGTACAATACAGTGCATGGCTACAAACAGAAAGAACAGAACAGGAAATCCATGACTGTACAAAAATTAAAAGTATAAAATACCTAATCACTGATCAGATACAGAACTGCTAGTCCAAGACTTCCTTCCCTTTCCCAGAACCTAAAAACCAAGCAAAAAATAAGGATGAGCTAACAGCTAAACAAGATTACATCAGCCAATCAAAATCTCCAGAAATCACATCAGAAAATACATCATAAGTAATTATTCAAATAGCCGTACAGAATTCAGATAATCGGACAAAAATCATATAACAGACAGAATATAGATTTCAGATACTTGAACAGAAATCAAATAGCTGATAAACAGAAAAAACTGAATTAATTCATATAGCATAATATTCAAATCAGAACTATCATCAAATCGCAGAGTCAAACAGAATCGTACAAATTTCACATATTAAAACATATCACATAACACATATCAGATTCCCGGACCCTGACAAAATCTCTATGGATTCTGGCCCCTCATGCCTCCCTTCCCTGACACTGATAGAATCTCAACGGATTCTGACCCATTATATCTCCCTTTGTGCTTATAGCACCAGAACATAACAGATATTCAGAATTTTCAGAACAGGACTTATTTTCAGATTTTCCTGACACAGACAGAATCTCAAAGGATTCTGGCCCTTTATAACTCTCTTTTGATATCACAGCACATCAAAACATTCAAATCAGAAATTCGGATTACATCAGAAAAACGTCAGCGGCATAATGGCAGTATACAGAATTTACACAGAATTCACATATTCAAAAATTTACCAAATTACCATAGATAATAGAAAACATCATTTCATGACTTTCATAGTACTAACGAAACATTTTTCAACATCCTGATAATTCGTTATTCAATTAAAACACTGTAGAATTTAAACTAACCAGTGAAAGTCTTTCAGAAAATACTCAAAAGGTGCCAAAACATTATCTCAGAAATATACCAAAAGTTACACAGTAAAAAGTTTATCAGTGCGAAATGAAACGAGATATTCGCTAACGGAAACAAACTTTGAAACGAAAAAAGTCGTAAAAATCTCATTTCTGAAAATTGAGAAAGACAGAATGTGTCTTACCTCGAGTCGGTCAACTTTCCCAACTATGGCGACAGATGAAAACGGACCGAAGTCGCCGAAAAATCACTTTTTCTTCTTTTTCCTTCAATTTTCTCTCTTGGGCTTTTCTCTCTCGTCAAAAATATCTCAATCCAATATATATCCAAACAGATCGTACGGGATGATCCTAAATCGTCCCGGGACGATCTGCCATCTAGACAAACGTCGTTCAGACACGAACAGTAATCGTCCCTGAACTGCTTGCTCTCTGGACAAATTTCGTCCCCAGAAGATCCAACTTTGTCCTGGACGATCCTGGAAGGAAAACATGGACAACCGGCTTTCACAGTTCTACTGGAATACCGCTTGAGGCCCGAAGTTTTGTCGGACAACTCCATGACGCCCATGTTCTGCTAGACCACCACTTGAGGCCCGGAGTTCCATCAAACTTCCACTTGAGGCCCAGAGTTTTGCCAGACCACCATTTGACGTTGGAGTTCTACTGGAGCACCACTTGAGACCCGGAGTTCCATAGAACCACCACTTGACACCGGAGTTCCGCCAGACCACCATGCAAGGCTCAGAGTTCCACCAGACCATCTCGTGATGCCAAACTTCTATCGAACCACCGTCGGACAACTAACAAATGCTCGTACTTCCAAGATGACGGACCACTAAGTGACGCTGGACTTTCATTTACCCCCAACTTTAACCATGCGGTTGACACTTGTAATCTGACTTTCCTCGAGGGTGAATCAGCCCACTGTAATCTATCCAAACACTAGTAGAATCATTTCAACTGGATAAGGCCCCGTGGGTTTTCCCCCTTTCCAGAATTTTCCAAATAAAAAATCTTTTTTTCTCTGTGTGTGAGCTGGATATATGTATAACGCTAAGTTGTAATATTATAACTCTATCACCGCGTATATTCTAGCCCACAACAAATTTATTTTTTTATTCTTTTATATTCATGAGGTTAGGATAGATTAAGAATTGTAAGTAATCTCTTGGCTATTGTAAATATAATTTTGGGGAATGAATAGTAAAATATTTTGATGTATATGATTTTAGTTATTTTTGCTCAATTGATTTATATTGACAAATTCATAGAAGCTCTAATTGATTATTTAAGTTATTAAAATATATAATTCTTTCAAATTTGATCTTGGGGTGTGATAACTTACCTTATTAAGATTGGGTCAAAACAGGTTAAATGAAATACTGAATCTGGAAGTATTATAACTCTCCAATCCTGAAAAAATGACAACCTTAACATTTTAAAACTCAAAATTTAAATTTTTGGATTGGATTGGGATATAATTATTTAATCTCATGCTCCTTTTTTTAAGTAGCATCAATTTAGGTTATATTCTTCTACTAAATTTTTGCCATTTGAATCTGTTTATTTCTTAACCTTATAACATCATAAATTAGAATATTTTTTTTATTCATCTTTGTAGCTCAGATTCGCACATATCTTAATTTCTTCAGTAGACCTACGATTTCGAGAATCAAATATCCATTTCTTCATATATGACACATGAAATACATTGTAAATTTCAAGCATATTATATGATAACTTTAACCTATAGGCAAATTTTCAAATCCTTTCAATGACCTCAAAAAGTCCAAAATATCTTGGACTCGACTTTTCTTTCTTTCCAAACCTGTTGATGCCCTTCATCGACCCGATTTTCACGTGTATAAAGTATTCTATTTGAAATTTCATAGCTTGATTCTTAGCATTAAATATTATTTATGTCTATCATATACAACTTTTAATTAAGGCTTTGAAAACTAGACCAGACAATGAACCAGAATGAGAGTTGTTCGATGGTTCAATCGGGATAACTATAAATTATATGCATCAAAATCTAATCTTGAAAGAATTATCTCTTTTATCTTTAATTTAATTTACCAGAACCACTAATTTCTATTTATACAAATAAATCCAACAAAAATAACTATATATACATCAAAATAGTTTTATACACATTCCTCAAAATTTATATATAATAACCACATACTCGTTTTATAACATCAATCTACCTCCTATCACTCCTATTACAAAATAATAAAACTAAAATACACAAAATAAAATAAAAACTTGGAAAACCTATTCAGCCTCACTCCACAAGGTCCTCACATCTTCATGAAAAATATATAAAAATTACATAGTGAGCTAACAATTTAGTAGGTTAGCATAACCTACAACTACAATCAATACAATGTAACAAAAGCATAATTCATATAACCATTCAATCCAAGCAACATAATCATGTAACCAGTATGAACAAGTGGCAACATATAAACAATGTCATTTTATAGGAGCAATAGAAATCAATATAAGCAATATAACTTGCAACTCATAACCAATGATTAATAGTCATATAAAGAATCAATATGTTCTGTCATTTCTACACTCATGCCACAAATAACATAGCGGGTATGTTAGGAATCTATGCATGTCTATTAATTCTACTTTACTTCAGTCTCTATAGCATTTTTAAGCTAAAACACAAAAATATTGTGCTCTCCTAAAATGCATTTTTACATATTCCTAAAAAACATATTTGTACATTTCCTCACAAGCAAAATTATAACCTACCAAAAAATTATAACATATATCTTAGAAGTTATAAATCATAATAAATATTTTTTATAAATATCAAATTTAAAAAATAAAAAATAAAAAAAATAAAAAAAAGTTTCCATAAAAAAAAGTAAAATTTTTAATATTTTATTAAAAAAACTAAAAGATATTTTGCATCTACAAAAAAATGTAAACTACTTTTACATTTTTTTAAAAGGGAAGTTAGGGGCATAACCCAATTCATTAATAAAAAATGAAATTATAAGTATAAAAAATTGCAAAAAAAACAAAAAAAAAAAAAAGAATTGAAGCTACAGCCACAACAAATGAGCCATGGTCAACAAAAGATGTAAAATTAATTTTATAATTTAATAAAAAAGTAAAATAATTTTGCATTTTCAGTAGAAAATATAAAGTTAATTTTTATTTATGCTCTTTTTTAAATAAAGTTTAAAGTATGTCTCTTTTTCTTAATTATATTTAACATCCCTTTTTTTTTTTTTTTTCTAATTTGCGTCCAAAGGCTTCCACAAAATTGGTATAAAAATATATAAGGACAATTTTATTGGCGTTCACTCATTTTTATTTTTTATTTATCATTTATTTATTATTATTATATATATTTCTTTTTTTACATAAGTAGTACTGCCTAATATTTATTTTCTTTAATACGCAGAAAAAACAACAGCCAAGCGGGCCGCTACAATTCTCTGTTCATGGTCTCGATGACTCAATCCGGTTCGAACGCGCGCCGACCGCCGGAGGGCACCTGGACAAACGAACTGATTAAAGATTAGCCTCCTCCCAAGCTCTTAGTGCCTTGATTTCTTCCCCATGGCGATTCCACGATGTTCTTTTTCTCTCTCATCGATGTCTTTTTTTTGTTGGCATCCTCGTCTCTCATCCCCCCGGCAAACCTTCACTAGTGATTGTCGACGGCTGGTAAGCGCCTCTGCAATCTCTTCGGAATCAGGTGAGGCTTCTTGATCTCCCGCTCCTTCTTAACCTAAGGCAAGTTAACTGTTACCTGGACCTTTAAATGAATGCTTTACTCTTAGTAGGCAGTCTTACGCGCTCAAGAACCATGCTTAAAGACATGAGTCTCGGTGAACTTGAAGTAAGCATTCTGTTCTTTTATTAATTGCTCCCTATTTCTTTGCTCTACTCCATGTGCTACTGGCTACTCAGGAAAGTCTTGTTTCGCCGTTATAGTTCAGATACAAAATTTTCCGTTATTTTTTCTTGGAAATCTCCCATTCTTTTGGGCCAATGGAATTTGATGTTAGGTGTAGCCCCGAAACCTATTTTTTTCCCCGCCTGACATATGATCCATTGGGATGATTTTGATTTTCATTTCATAATCTGTTACTGTGATTATGGGAGTTTTATAGTTATAATGATCGTCATCATCGTCATTAACATTATCACAACTATTTGCAGCAGGCTTGATGAATACCCCTCCTCCATCCATTCTTGTTGAGTTTTCTGGTGATAGCATGTTGATTGTATTAAGAATTTGTTATCCTTAGTAGCATTGTCATGTGAAAATTTTTGTAACTGGTAGTAAGAGGAGAAGCGTGTAACCTGAAGGAATTAAAAATTGCAAGCTTTAAGATTCTTAAAAGAACATTTTGTTGTTATGAATATTTACCATGTCCTTGAAGGTTTGTAAAAATATATGTTTTTGGATAACTTATCAAAAATTTGCTCGTAAAATAAAGGGCAGATCCAAACTTCAAAAGAAAAGAGAGCATAGTGTGAAAAGTACATAAAAGTTGGTATTTCAATTTATTCAGACTTGTTGATAAGGTTTGTATAACTTCCCTTTTAAATTTCAGGAAAATTATAATATTGACTTTTGACTTGGATATGGAAACCCCTAGATCATGAGTACCAATGTATAATGCCATTCTTACCTTAAAGAGCTTTATTTGCGTCGACTAAGTCAAAATTTGAAGGAACAAATATTACAGTATTTAATTCAATCACTTTTAATTGGCAGCATAGTTTATTTATAATTTCATGTTTTTTAAAGAAGTTTCCTTTCACACATTATGAGTTTATGACAGATAATATAGATTTTGTAGTTTTCCATTATCAGTTGCATAACGGAATAGCCCAATTAGGAAAACAAGTTACAATTAAAATAAATTAAAACGGCAACAAAGCAGCAATCCAGTAAAAAACTAGAAAATCCATGAATACAATTTTTGAAAGAAAATTTTCTTGCCCATGGTGAGCGTGTTTTTGGAGAGTGCTCTAATACTAGTAGTATTTTTAAATTTAAAATGTTCTCTTATACAGATAGAAGAGAACATTTAAATTTTAGAAGCACAAGTGGTTGCTCTGCAACTAGAAGAAATGTTGTAGCATTGGATAGGAAGCACCATGATTGAGTCTCAAATGAAATTTTATGATGCTGGGCCAGCCTTTGACTAACCTTGCTCTTCGCCTACCATTTTTTGTATTGATTCTTTGGGAAGGGTAAATATATTGTATTAATTGATGAAGGTGGAAGGAAAATACCAAGATACAATTGATCCTCTATTCGAGAAGATGATCTATCTCTCCCAATTTTTTAGACGTCGTTAGAGCCAAAGAACGCCAAGCATCAAAACAGAAATCAGCAATAATCCTCATGGAAAAACCCTAACCCTAGTGCAAAACCTAATTTAAAGCAAACACAATAACCCCCCCTCTGAAAAACTAAATAGCCCTTAATTTGCCTTAGCCACCCCCTCCTTTTCCTCCAAGATTTATATCAAGGGGTGGGACCTTGGTCCGCCTTGAATAAAATTGAGCCGGCCCCTTGCCTATGGTCGGCTGGACCGGTCCAACATGGACCGGTCTAACAATACCCCATTCCCAAAGAATCACCTTGTCCTCAAGGTGAAAGGACGGGAACTGATGCTTCACTCTCTCATATGGCTCTCATGTGATGTTGTAGTTCGCTAGGCTCTTCCATTTAATCAGAACCTCCTTAGTTCCTTCTTCTCCCCGACGAACCCTCATAAACTCTAGTGTTTCTAATACCACCGTCAAATCCTCTGTTAGTGTCATTGGTAACTCAGAACTAGTTGCATGATTCCCAATTGCTCTTCTCAGTTGTGACACATGGAACATGGGATGTATAGTCATTGTTCATGGTAATCTCAACCGATATGCTACCGCTTAAATCCTCTCCAATATCTCATAAGGCCCGAAGTATCTTGGGCTTGGGGTAAGCTTCTCATTCCTCCTGTTGGCGATTGCCCTCTATCTGTAAGGCTGCAGCTTAAGAACACCCTCTCCCCTACCTCAAACTAGATGTCCTTCCTATACTCATAAGTCTGTTTCTTCATAATCTTTTATGCCCTCAACAGATGCCTCTTCAATTTTTCTAACACCCTATCCCTCTCCTCTAAGTATTCTTCTATTTACGAAATTGAAGTGCTACTATGCCCAAAGTTTACCAGGTGAGGTGGATCTCATCTATACAACACTTTGAATTGGGTCATTTTAGAGGCAAAATGATACGAAGTTTTGTACCAGTACTCTGCCCATGCTGACCACTTGGCCCAAATTCGAGGTGTTTTCAACACAAAACATCGTAGTTATGTCTCCAATCTCCTGTTTACCACCTATGTCTGCCCATCTGTTTGATGGTGGTAGGCGTTGCTCCTCTTCAGTATTGTCCCTGGCAGTCTGAATAACTCCCTTAAAAAATGACTGAGAAACACCTTATCCCTGTCAGGTAATATAAACTCTGATATCCCATACAATTTGGCCACGTCCCTGATGAAAGTTGATGCCATTGTCATTGTCGTGTAAGAGTGTTGTAGGGGAATGAATGAGCATACTTGCTCAGTCTGTCTATTGCCACTAGAATCACTGTGAACCTTTCATATTGGGATAACCTATCTATAAAATCCATTGAAACGTCCTCCCACACCCGATCTGGTAGAGCTAAGGGTTGCAATAATCCTTCTGGAGCCTTGGCCATGTACTTGTTCCTCTGACAGATCTCACAACTGGCTATCAACTCCACATCTTTATGAATCTCCTTCCAATATAACTCTGTGTCGAGTCTCTTGTAAGTCCTCTGCACCCCAAAATGACCTCCAACAACACTCCCATGGAACTACTGTAACAGGTGTGAAATATGGACTGATGTCCTGGGCATCACAAATCTCCTCTGGTATAGAAGCCTCCCCCTTCTAAAGAATAGGCCTGGTGACTACTCCCATCATTCCATAAATCTACAATAACCCTCCTCAGCTCCTCATTCTATGCACTCTCCTCCTTAATGGCCACCCAATTCAACATCAGAGGTATCGATACATCCATCTCCTGTAGCTCCCCTATATATCTGGAAAAGGCATCCACCCTCTTGTTCTCTATCCCAAGCCTATGCTGAATTTTAAAGTCATATCTTAGTAACTTTTGACAACCACCTATGGTGCTCTTCTGTCACCATCTTCTGCTCCAACATGTACTTCAAGCTCTGCTAGTCTGTCATGATAATAAAATGTCGACCAAAAAAGTAAGGTTGTCACTTCTGGATGGCTAGCACAATAGCCATCAACTCTCTCTCATAGACTGATTTAAGCTTAGCTCTAGCTATCAACACCTGACCGAAGTAAGTAATGGGTCGGTGGATCTGTAAGAGTACTGCTCCCAAACCATACCCTGAGGCATTCATATCCACTACAAAAATTTGAGTGAAATCTATTAGGGCCAAGAACGGTATGGTGGCCGTGGCCTTCTTCAACCTCTCAAAAGCTGTTGTGCACGCCTCCCCCCACAAGAAATTTTTCTTCTTCAACTGTTTTGTTAGTGGCCAGGCGATGATGCTATATCTCCTCACGAACCTCTTATAGTAGCCCGTTAGTCTTAGGAATCCTCTCAACTCCCTATTATTCTTTGGAGGTTGTCATCTCAGCATGCCTCAATCTTAGCCTGATCGGCGGCCACACCCTCCTGAGATACTACATGTCCCAAATATTCCACCTTGGCCTGTGCAAATAAACATTTTTTCAATTTGGCCCTCAGCTGCTGCTCCTATAACATCTCTAGGATCGTCCTCAAATGCTCCCAATGTTCTTCATCTAACCTATTGTACACCAAGATATCATCAAAGAAGACAAGCAAAAAACTCCTGAGATAGGATCGGAACAACTTGTTCATGAGGGACGGGAAGGTGGCTGGGGCATTAGTGAGGCCAAAAGGCATCACTAGGAACTCATAATATCCCTCATTCATTCTGAAAGCAGCCTTCAACACATCCTCCCTTTTCAATCGAATTTGATGGTACCCTGACTTCAAATCTATCTTGGTAAAGATAACTGGCCTACTTAGCTCATCTATCCCTTTTCAATCGAATTTGATGGTACCCCCACTAACTCCTCCTTCAGGCTTCTTCCTTGGGGTCTCACGAAGGTTGCCCGGTGTCGAACCCTTATGTGCTAAGAGAGTGGTAGTCATCCAGTATGAGCCACCTAAACTGTCGCTTATGGCTCCCTTCTCTTGGTGCTTCTGATCCTCAACCGGCTAAGCTAATTCCATAGCTTCTCCCAAGTCACAAGGTCTCATGACTCTCATTGTTGCCTGTATATCTGATTTGAGCCCCTTCATGAAATTCTTCTCTAGAAAAGTCTCAGACAGTCAATCCAGTCGACTCGCCAAGTACTCAAATCTCTTGTGGTATTCTTCCACTGAGCCTTCTTGTATTATGGCAAATAACTGCTCATAGAAGTCCCCTTCCTTGCTGGTTCGGAAATGTTCCAGTAAGCACTCTTTGAATTCCCTTCAACTCCGTATGGGCCGTCTCATGTCTCTTCATAGGTACCAAGCCAACACCTTCCCTTTCAAACATAGGCTAACTACAATCAATTTCTCCTCTTTTGTCAACACAGTATGACAAAGTATCTCTCTACCTTATAAATCCACCCATGTGCATCTTCCCCTTCAAAGATGGGCACATTTAGTTTCTGAACCTTCGTGTCTCCCGCATCTCCCCTGAATCCTCCATAATTTCCCCTTCGCCAAGTGGATGGCCCTCCCCAAGTGTCCCCATCCTCCCTTCCGCATTCATACCCAAACCCTTCTTCTATTTCCCCCCATTCTTATGTCAAAATTAGCACCTCTCCAGCCATAATCCTCCTCCCTTTTTTCCCAATGAGCACCCCTTTGCTCATCTCCCGCATATTCACGCTTCTCCCCATTCCTATCGCCTCTCTACTCCCTTTGAAAAGGCTCCATATGGGGCCTTCTCCCCTCTCCCTCTACAATCTCCACATCATTGTCATCCCTACGAATTTCAGAATTTGTATTCTCCCTATCAGCCCTCTTGCCTCTGATAACGCCGTTTGGTTTTGATGATTCCAAATTTTCTTCACCATCTCCTAAAGATCCGAGAACTTGCATTCTATGGAGGAAATTCTATGCTCCACCGTCGCTTTGATTTAGCACATCTGCCCCTCAAGCTGTTATTCGAATGCATCCACCTTCTTGGTCTTCATCGATACCTAGATTTTTGTTAGACTAAAAAATTTGGATCTTGATCCTAAAAAACAGCGAAAAAAACATTTAAATAGATGAAATGGAGTATGCATTCAATTTAGTGGTGATAGACCACAAGATAATAAATTGCAATCATTCTGTCAAAACATTTAAATATAAATTCTCTGGCAAATTAAGACAAAAGAGAGAGAGTAATCTTTAGGTTTTTCATCTATTGAAATATTTGACTATATTCATCAGGTAGTTGGTCTAAACCTCCACCTCCTTTACAAATTTGTCATTGCATTTCAGTTGATTTCCAGGCTTCATAAAATTGAAATGGTGAGCGGCACGTGAGTGGAAAGCTAATTGCAACAAGTATATGTTAGAGTTCCTAAATTTGTTGAATACAGAGCAGCCAATGCACTGTAATTAATTATACTTGTACTTTTAGTAAACTGTGATTCATTCTTCAATGTAACTACGATGCATACTAACTTGAAATTGCATTGTTGAGCAGAAATGGGTCCAATCAAATGGGTTTAGGCCGGCACAGGCATTAATGCTGTGGAAGTGCCTTTATGGGAACAGTTGCTGGGCACAATGTCCTGATGAATTAACAGGTCTGTATGCATGTTGTTCTCTTGATGAAATAGTTGCTGGGGCCTCTTATCAATTATCAAACACTCCCAGAAGCAAGCACAGTTGTCATCTTATTGATGATTATCTGCATGAAATTGTAATTGAAAATTACTAATTCTCTTTAGCATTTTGCAGCACTAATAAATCATCTTCTTATATCTTTTGTGCATTTAACCACTGATGAGAGATGGCATCTTCCTGCTTTGAATCTCTATGTACTTGAGTTATATTTTCTCTATGTAGTAAGACATGGAAGAAATGCATTGAAGCTATATAATAGTCATCATTGCAGGTTTAAATAAAGATTTCAAAAGAATGTTGACTGAGAATGCTGATATGAAGCCATTATCAGTGAAAGATGTTCTTACAGCCTCAGACGGAACTCACAAGGTACCTTATTCTGTCTTTTATCGTTTGATGTTATTTCACTTTTGTTCTTAATTGTTCTGTGAAATTTCTATGTGAAGCTTGGCCATGTGGAACAGAAATTTCATTTCCAGTGCAGTAATGTTTTCAGGACATTTGATTAATATTTGAACTCGCAGGAGCTTGCAGATATTATTCACTTTGGATGATGGATTGGTGATAGAAACGGTAGTGATTCCTTGCAGCAGGGGAAGGACTACTGTTTGTGTTTCAAGTCAAGTTGGATGTGCCATGAATTGCCAATTCTGTTATACTGGAAGGTAAATCTTTAGTTGTGTTAGTACTGCCTAGGCTTTTCAGTAATTGGTTTGCTCGTGCTAAACAAATGCTAATTGGTGAATGCTATTGTTTAGGATGGGTTTGAGAAGGCATTTGAGAACCGCTGAAATAGTTGAACAAGCCATTTTTGCAAGAAGGTTGTTTTCAACTAAATTTGGATCTATCACAAATGTTGTATTCATGGTGAGCACCTTTGTTCTATTTTGTAAGTTTTTAAATCTCTGGATATGATGGCCTTTGCCTTTGTAAACTAAAATCTGCTTATATTATCTGTGTTTCTACATTTTGATTTTTCTTAAAGTGAATCTACCAATTTTGCTGGAAAAAAAGATTTTCAATTTTGTGATCACAGCCAGCAACATATGCAGATTAGGGGTGTCAATACGGGTCGGGTTCGGATCAAACCCGACTTAAATTGACCTTAAACAGGTAAACCCGAACCCGACCCTTTTTTACAAACGGGTTAGGTTTTCAACCCATACCTGACCTGTGCGGGTTCCCGGGTTGACCCAACCCGACACATGACATGTTCGTAAGATGCGAACAGCGAACCAAATGTTGCACTGTCGCGTGGCTGCCGCGGACGCGCGGTTAGTGCGACTCAGGCGAGGTCCGCGCCGCTAGGCCAACGCGGGGCAAGGCCTGAGGCCATCAGGCCAGCGCGTGGGTGGTCGTACTCGGGCGAGTGGGCGACATCCGCGACCGCGAGGACAAGTTGATCCGGCTTGACCACGGGTTCAAGACCAATCACCAGCGTGCGGGACCGGCAAACTGCGGCTGCAAGTCGAGGCCGACTTCCCAAGGCATGCTGCTGCCGCATGCGGGCAGGTAGGAGTGCAGGGTCGGAGTCGGAGACACCCTATGCGTACACGGGTTGGTGGCGGGTCAAATCCGGGTCAATTTCGGGTTGGCGAGTCAACCCGAACCCGACCTGATTTTAAAAACAGGTTGAAATCTTGAACCCGAACCCGACCCGTATGGCAAACGGGTTGACTCGAATCCGGATTTTTTCCGGTCAGGTTCGGGTTGGGTCAAATTTTGACACCTCTAATGTAGATATGGTTGTGTGCCTTATGTTAACCTCTATTCATTCAGCTTTGTCTTGACCTGAGGGCACTAGGTTGAGTGATTTAAGCCTGAATATTCTCTATTTCTTCTAAGTTGAGTTTTCTTGTTGTTTGTCATGTTGTAAACTCTGACCCTTCATCTATTGGTTTAGGGAATGGGTGAACCTCTTCATAATATAGATAACGTTATTAAAGCTGCAGCTATTATGGTTGATGAGCAAGGTCTTCATTTTAGTCCTCGTAAGGTAACTGTTTCAACCAGTGGACTTGTTCCTCAGTTGAAGCGCTTCCTCAAGGAGTCTAATTGTGCATTAGCTGTTAGTCTCAATGCCACAACCGATGAGGTATGGTACTTTTTTTTTTCATGTGTCAGTTTCTACAGAAGGTTGCCTGCTAAATAGTTTATCGATTTGTTTAATTGTGCAGGTTAGAAATTGGATAATGCCTATTAATCGTAAATATAATCTCAGCCTACTTCTCGAGACTTTAAGAGAGGGGATCCGCTTCAAACATAAATACAAAGTTCTATTTGAGTATGTTATGCTTGAGGGAGTGAATGACAGGTCAGACTCATTTATACTGCTACTTAAATAAAAGCTTTTTCATTTTTTCATATTCTGCATTTTACTTAGTCATTTATTTGCTTCTTTGCGTTCCATTATAACTATTACCTTTCTTTTGCAACAGTATTGAGGACGCTAGGAGGCTCATTGAACTTGTTCGGAACATCCCTTGTAAGATCAATCTCATCTCTTTCAATCCTCACCGTGGATCTATGTTCAAACCCACAAGAGAGGAGAAGATGATTGAGTTCCGCAATGTCTTGGCAGAAGCTGGGTGTGTTGTGTTCTTGAGGCTCAGCAGAGGGGATGATCAGATGGCTGCTTGTGGACAACTTGGTGAGCCAGGTGAAGTTCAACCACCTCTACTTCGTGTACCCCTTCGCTTTCAGACGGCCTTATGATATTTTAGGTTTTTTCTGTATTAGAGATTATTGTCGTCATTATTGTTATTTAGTTTCATTAAATTATGTCTACTTCTTTCAAAGTAGAGTAGCATTGGATTTAATGAACAATTCGGTACTCATTTATAATATTTTTGTTTATTTGGATAGAATTGTTTATAATTTGAAATTTTAATGACCTGAAGTGAAAATTGACTAATTCAGTTAGTTTTGCTTAGGAATATACTTGCCTTTTTTTTCTACATTTAGGTCAATTAAGACATACTCACACACACATCGCATAAAAAAGACTCAAACCCAATATTTCTTGCAACAAATCAAGATGAGTCGTGTGTTATACTCATTTTATGGTGAAATTATTAGGTGCAGACACCGAACGTCGTCCATACCCCAATGAAAATGCGACACGTCACCTCTACCGGGTATTGCGGCTCGGTACTGCTTAGTACCGAGCTCGATACTGAGCTTGGTACTGCTCAGTATTAAATGACGTGGTCGCACTTGATTGGCCTTTGAACGGTAAGCTATGTCTTATGTCCGCACAGAATAATCTCTCCATTTTATGAGCCTATAACATTTGACTAACTGCCTAGCTCAAAGCCTCATTTATCTGTACTGTGGGATCGGCACATGATTGTGTTCCTTTCACATGCTTGGACGAGCCCTTATTTCTAATTTCTTTGAAGCGGGCAACATCGGCCATTTATGGGCTAAATTGGAGGCGTTGTGTATGTTGTATTTCGAATATGGGGTTTTATATTTTAAAGTGTTTGATTGAAAGTAAAATAAACTCAAAATAAAAAATTGAATCTTAAATTTTCCTGTTAGTTCAAAAACAAATCGCGAAAGGAAATAAACAAACTCGTGATTTCACAGCTTCGTAATGCCATCTGCAAACTCGTCGAGTCCATCGCGGCCCTACGTGACCTCGTCGAACTTGCAACCGTGACCTGTAGTGCAACGCTCCCGCGATGGCGACGCTCCACCAATGCTCTTGCAACGCGATGGCGACGCTCCACCAATGCTCTTGCAATCGTGACGCTAACTGCGCCTGCAACCTTGTTTTTTTGGGAAAACCCGGGGCAAGAAGCCCATATATTAAAATCAAAATTCAATTACATGTAACCTGTGGGAGAGAACTGAACAAAAAAACAAAATTACACAGAGAAATCCAAAGGAAACAGAGGGCATTAAGCTAATAAATGACTCAGAAAATGCCTAAAATCAAAGAAACAACATAATTTTCAGATGGATCAAAAACAATCGCTGCGGTGGATACAGGTTGCCTGAAGGCGATAAACAAAGCTCATAGATGGGGACGGTCAGACTAAAGGCCATCTCAGGACCACCAGGTAGCGACAAGTTACCCAAGAGATCGAGCCATGTTGCCAAACTAGCCGTCCGTAGCTCGAGAGGGTAGAGTAAGGCCGAGCTCATCATCGTCAAATAGTTATAATGCCACCACCGTTTCCTTTGGAACACTGTGAAGTAAACCCAGGAAATGAAGACATAGTTCCCAAAGTCGGATTGGATAGAAGAGGGATCGAAAACCCCAAAACCATCCCAAAAAATGTTCATCCCAGGTCTGAAAGTAAAGCAATCAAAAATATGTGCCAACTACACAACCCCGAAATCAGCCGAATCAATCTTCAAGTCCAGCCGATCATGAAGAGTCCAAAAAAATTGCTCCAGAATGATGGTAACCGTGAGATCCAGCATTGAAACACAGAAAACAGCCAAGGTTAAGTGCCAGTAAACCTCCATAATAAATCTTGTTTGTGTTTCCATTTTGAAATCTTGAAATGAATAGCCGTGGAAATATTGCATATGATCTTGGCCACATTGTTTGAAGAATTAGAGAAACGGCGGGAGTTTCTTTCTTTCCAAACATGATAAATGATACAACTAATGGTAAGGCAACAGTAATCCTTTTCCACTCTACTGAAAAGTGTATTAGATTCAATAAAATCATAAATCTGACCTAAGGTCGGCCTAAGTAAAAAGCAGTTAAGGTCCGGCAAAAAAGTTTTAAGGATGTAAAAAGAAAAATCGCATCCAAAAAACAAATGATTATGGTTTTCCGCATAAGAGGAGCAAAAAGAGCAGTCAAGATGAACTTGTATGCCTCGCAATAATAAGTTGTCCGCCGTTTTAAGTTTACCCAAGATTGCCATCCAAGTGAAGCAAGCAAATTTGAGAACATGTTTTTTATGCCAAACAGAAACAGACCAATCTACTCTAGGTAAAGAGGAGTAGAAATGTTCAGTAAAAAGTCTGAACGCCCATATAGCCGAACCTTTCCAAAGGATTTCCGATTTTTTCCCCAGGTTAATCGCCAAGATGCTATCCAAAATATTTTGAGGAATAGAAGCAGGCAGGGACCAATTGGCATTGATAGTGAAATCTCCCACACATTTTCGGTCCAGATCCAGTGAAACAAAGAAATCAGATAAAATGATCCCATTGAGCCATGGGTCCCACATGAAAGAGAATGCACAAGTTTGAGACACGGAGAATGAAATAACATCTTTTAACTTATAGGCAGTCTCATGAATCTTAAACCAAAATCTAGAGGCTTTCGCATCAGGAGGTTTCCAAGGGGAAATGTATTTGATTTTATACCATCTGCTTAACAGATTTGGAGCATTAAAAAATCTCCCAATAATGAAGCAGAAAACACCATAATATAAAGCATCCAACGAAAGGATGCCAAGTCCACCAGCAAACTTAGGAGTTGTGACTTTAGACCATGCAATGAGATGAATTTTCCTCTCATTCAAATTGTTGTGGAAAAGGAACTTGGAGCACAGTTTGCTAATAGTGGAGCAACATGCTTTAGGTATGATGGATCCTCTGATCCAGTAAGCAATAGTATTGGAAATGGTGAATTTGAGAAATTGGACCCTACCTGCAAAAGAAAGGAACTTGTTTTTCCAACCAGCAAGTAGAGCATAAATTTTGCTCAGTAGTGGTTGAAAGTGAGTAAATTTAAGCCTTTTGTGGGAAATGGGAATACCCAAGTAGTTGAGGAAGTGATTAACTTGAAGGATTTCCAACTCATCACAGATAACTTGAGCCTCAGGGACATTGTCGGAGAAGATGATAGAACTCTTGGAGGCATTGATATGAAGACCGGAATAAGAGCCAAAGAGATTGTGGGTTCGAAAGCCAATGGTCGCGAGCGTCGGTCCACATAGTACCTTACGTTAGTTTATTCTTTTTTTTTCTGCCTATTAATCTCAATTAATTTAAAAAAATCTCATAAATTTCAAATAGATTGTATTGACTTTATATTATAATTTCAAGATCCTGAATTCTAATTACTTGCGATGAAATAGCTCCTTATTCCTTTTCTTTCTCATGGGTTGTGCATTTAAAATACCCGTTATCTTGAACAATTATGAATATCTTATATATATATATATAAGTATCTTTAAAATTACATATTATTATTTTCCAGTGTCATGGCTGGCCGCCACATCCATCGACACCAACCGCCGCCAGCTTGATGATGATCGACGATCCTAACCATGATCCCTTAAATTAATTTATTCATAATTAATAAAAATCTAAATGATATCAAAATCACCTATGCTAACAAAGAATTACCATAGTAATTACAGCTTGTTAATTAGGAAAAATGTAAAAGGAAAGTAGAGCGGATGCATGTAAGAAGAATGAATGGCCTTTTCTCCAAATCCATAGCTGCTTTGCAGGGCGAGACGTGGACAGGTTCTGACCTACAACACTTTATTGCTTGCTTAGTGCTGCTTGATCAATTTGATATGTTCTGGCGTGGTCTACTGAAGCTTTGATGAACAGTAGGGAGCACTTTAACGCTCAACTTTCCTTGTTTCTAAGATCATGATGAACAGTGAATTAAAAGCATATGTGAATTATTGTTCGTCGTAGTAGGTAGGCAAGGGGTTCTAGCTTGCTTTAGGTAAAGGAAAATGGCAAAATGCTATGGCCTTTGAACAAATTTCAACAGAAAATTTGGTTACGATATTTTATTTATTTTATGGATCTCAAATGTCATTTTAAAATAAATTTGATCACTTTGAGACTCATTCAAATTAAATCAAATTTTATTCGAAAAATTCTTATCTAGGTTTTTTTTCTTCAATAATTTTATACCGATTCCATGTTTAAGCGTATTAAAAATATACTATTTTGTGCAATTGCTTGGCGACAGGTGGTCGTTGTAATCATAATGAATTTATGGTGTATTTAGAAATCACATAAATCAGACAAATTCTAAATACACTAAACTTGCACTATATGAAGTATTTCAAATACATCAAAATTTTACACTGTATTTATTTTACTTCAAATCAAACATCAATATTATCAAAACCCCTATGTTTTGAATACTCTATACCTATTTTACTTCAAACCAAACATTCCAAAAACTAAAAATGTAGATTTATTCACCCATTTTTCTTAATTTGATATGCAAAACATTAGCTCTAAGCAAACATATAAAATGTTTTATTTCTAATGAGATATCTTTTATTTATCTAAGTTGAAAAATATAGCTATCTACAAATAGGATTGAATATCAAGGTTAGTTAAAATAAATTAAACTAGCTATAAAGTAACTATTGCATTAATTTATTGATTTTAAAGAATCATATGCCTCGTCATTAACTATCATATAAACATATTTCAAATCCCCTCGATCAGGTATTCTACTATGAATAATTGGAATTAAATTCATCATATATTAAGTAACTTCAAAAAAAATGATGAAATAAATCCTAATCATCTATAGTAAAATAGATGATTGAGATAAAATAAATTGCGCACCATAATTGAAAGGATCTAAACTTATACAAGAAAGTTTTCAACTCACCCATTTTCCAAAAAAAAAAAAAATGTATTCATATTTCCAAGCAGTTGAATGGGAAGAGCTAACTGATCAAAGGTGTGGCAAATGCTTTTATCTATGGTTGGCCTTTGAGCTGACAGATAAAGACATTAGTCGTCCAGAAAGAAGGCATGCAGAAGAAGAAAGAGGGACAAGCTATACAGTATATCAGAAAAGTTATTCATTGTGTTGAGAAACTTTATTGTTGTTATGAGAATGAGGAAAAATTATTATGTACGGACGCCGAACGTCCGTAGATCAACTAAAATGTGCCACATCATACTGTGCTTGGTACCGCGACTTGTTACTGCTCGGTACAGCTCGATACAGCGGCTCAGTACTGCTAATGTGAAGCATTCTGATTGATTTCTAGACGGCGTTCTGCATCCGGCCTCTCCACACAGAATAATTTATGGAGGCTGAGGTCTTTTTGTTTTGCATGGCTGGTATGCCGTTCACTTATTGGCGAATCAGCTTGCCCTGAAGTCCCCATGCTGTGATTTCAACGTACGTTCATTACTGTGATTTGACCCAAAGTTTAAAAGCTGGTCGGTTCTTTTTGCCGTGCCTTGAAAATTTTGAGCCCCTGGAGATTGCTAGATAGCTTTAATCTATTTTGTCGGGACAGCGATACAGACACACAGTTTCATAACAAGACGACCAAACATAAAGAAAAAAAAAATCTATTGTTTGATTTCAGTTTTATTTCGATCTGTTATGTTTTATCTTTCTCTAATAGATTGTGGATATATATAATAGGTTTGAGCAAATATAAGAAATTATTTTATCACCAAAATAAATTATGAAAAGTATGAAGAGAATTGTGATCTAATATAATCACAAAGGCCTGAAAATATAAATAATAAAAAACTTGGCTTATAGAATCAACTAAGCATGAAGTTTTGAGGCATCTTTTTATGATTAGAGGACTCAAGATAGGACCCAGTAAATATTTTATTTAATTACTTTGTTTTACCCATATATAGAAATTCTATTTACATCCATTCAAATTAATACATATTTGTCATCAACTTTATTTTATGCGTACATAATAAAAATATGTATAATTTTGACCATCAATTCTAATCCAAATTAACTACTTGTAGCATGGAGGAGCTTTGCTAGAATCAAATTGAATGGATGCATTGTCACAAAGAAGGAACTTTTTCTAGAAAATTGTTGTGATATAATCAGCATTGCATTGGCTATAGATTTCATTAATCATTAACAAAAAGAACTTTTAATGAACTAAGCTTAAATAAAATTCTCTGATCTTGAGGACCTGTAGAAATTATAACTTGATTAATTTTCCTTCTATTTTCAAAACTCAGATTCACAATGCAATAAATACAGCTTCATCTTATATTTTTTTTTTTTTTCTAATTCCTCTTCTCAAGTAGTCAAGTTGCGCTGCAGAATAAATCGTCCCAGCTCTGCTGGCGACCACTTTAGCAGGAATCATACGCTCTGCCTGCCAATTTGAGAACCAATAGACCCCACAGTTTTGAACTCCCAGCCTTTCTCTGAAGGTCGACAAGTCAAGCTTCACTTCTGCTACTGGCTATGCCCGTTAATTAGCCTTTACATTAAGGCTTTGTTTGGGATGGCTTTCTTACTGCTTCTTAAAGTTGCTTTGCAGTACAAAAAATTTGTACTTCAAAGCTGCTTTAAGACGCAGTAAGAAAGCCACCCCAAACGAAGCCTAAGCTGCGAGTTTAGAGAAAATGTTTGTGAAGATTGTGTATTGTTTAGCTCTTTCATTTTTAAGCTAATATGGGCCAATTTTGAATAACTAAAGAGTTAAACATAATGTAATCGTTATATATATATGAATTAACAACGAGTCCAAGACGATCAAATGAAAGCTCTAATTGTGTTTAGTTCATTAAGAAAAAGAGCACAAAACAAATGGTTCAGTTTCAGCTCACTCACTTAACGAACAAAATCTAATAAGAGTTTTTTAGTGATCTGAACACGATCAGTTCGCAAACAAAAAAACTTTTTTGGCAGACCTACTTTAGACCCATCTCATAATTACTTTGGCTTATATAAGCTATTATCATGCATGGCATGTGAAGCTCGTACAAAGATATATAAATGACAATAAGAATAGAAGAAGGGATCGGAGAAGGTGGTGATTAAGTGCTTTGTGGTTGATGAGTTTACTGTGATGCAGATAGCTATGATCAGTTTCTTGAAATGGATTTCCAGATTGGTGTTTGGTTCTTATATCTGGTCTAAGTTGGAGTTCAGCATCACTGATGCATTGAGGTATATTATGGGCATTGCAGGGCCTAATGGCTTTGGTTCTAACTCCACTGCGGAACAAGTTACAGAAGGCATCTCTCCACCTCATCTCACAGCCATTATCACAGGTCAGTACGCCAGTTAATTTTATGAAGGTGAGATTTTAAGAACAACGGTCTAAAATATTTTTTTTAATTAATAAGAAAATCAGAATGAAAATATTTTAAAAATGAAGTTTTTTATGAAATATATTATTTTATGATATTATTTTTAAATTTTTGTCTTTTCTGAAGGATCAGGATTAATATTCCTGTTAGTGAATAACGGTCGATCTATCATATCAATAGCACATCTCTAGCTAGATTAGTTAGTAAACCAGCAGGAGACCTTCCCTTTTTATTTTCCTCTAATCAAAATCTAAAGCCGGGCCATATAAATATTATTTATTTAGGTAAACTTTATAGCTATAGTTCTGTTCATTGCATGTTTATTAAGCATTATCTAATCCTAAGTACGTACGACGACCATTCATTAGTGAGATTCTAATTTGAAGGAAGCTCGAGAGCTAATTAAGATGGCCATCATGCATGGATTTATAAGCTTATTTTATTGTTTCAAATCCTTTCATTTCTTGAAATAATTAGAATAATTAATGTTATAGTTAAAGTGTAACTTTTACTAAGTAAATTATCTAATTAATTTAATATAACTTGTAGGGGCTACTTCAGGGATTGGAGCGGAGACAGCAAGAGTGCTAGCAAAGAGAGGGGTGAGGTTGGTGATGCCAGCGAGGGATTTGAAGAAAGCTGGAGAAGTAAAGAAGAGGATAAAAAGGGAGAGCCCGGGAGCTGAGATCATTGTGATGGAGATGGACCTTAGTTCTTTTGCTTCCATACAAAACTTCTGTTCTAACTTTCTTAGCCTTGGTCTACCACTCAATATCCTCATGTACATCTCTCTCTCTCTCTCTCTCTCTCTCTCTCTCTCTCTCTCTCTCTCTCTCTCTCTCTCTCTCTCTCTCTCTCTCTTTGTGTGTGTGTTAGGGGTGTCAATTTCAGATTCGGGTCAAATCTGGAACTGACCCGATACTATTTAGGTCAACCTAAACCGGACCCGTTTTTGCAAACGTGTCGGTTTTTTGGACCCAAATCCGACCCGATTCGGGTTCAGGTCAACCCAACCCTACTCGCTTCAGGTTCCGCAGCGGCGTGCACAACAACAGAGCGACAACCGCGACAGTAGCAGCAAGCAATGCAACGTGACATCATGGGCAGTAGTGACGTGCAGTGATCCGCTGCAGCGGTGAGGCACGACAACAGCAGGTGCGACAACGGCGAGCCGACGATCCTCAGGTAGCAACGAGGCGCAACAACGACATCGCGGGCAAACGAGGCGGGCTATGCGACGCGGGTAACCGAGTCATTCTTGGTCATTTTCGGGTTTCCAGGTCAACCCGAACCCATCCTAATTTTTGAACGGGTCGAAAACCCAAACCAGACCTGGTTTGAGTTTGGGTCAACCCAAACCTGAAATTTCTGAATCAGGTTCGGATCAGATTTTCGAGTCGTGTCACATATTGACACCCCTGTCCTCTGTTTTTTAAACTAATATGTATTTTATTTTATATGAAATGTTCTAAAATATTGTGATGCTTACCATATCTTTATATATTGTACTATTTTTTATTAATAAAGTTGGAAATAAAGTGATTTGGTTTTTTTACAGTTAATTTTGTCTTTGATACGTTTTGTTAATTTTCTTAATGTTCATAATCATGCAGAAATAATGCCGGGAAGCTTTCTCGAAGTTTTCAGCTCACGGAGGATAAGTTCGAGATGACATTCGCTACAAATTACTTGGGTAATTACTTTCCCTGAGGTTCATGCAATTTTCCCATTAACAAAATTTAAATTTTGAAATTTTATTTATTAATTCAGAAGCAACCCAGAATTTTATTTCAACGATTGGCCACCCCTGGCTGCGGTTCATACTTTTAAAATTTTGATCCTATAAAAAGAAATTTAAAATAGGTGTTTTTTAAATGTTTTTTTAGGGACTGTTTAGCAAATTAAATACAAATTCGCACATGCAACTATGCAAGATTCAAACTCAATATCTGTTGGTTAACAATTTAAGCTCCAAATTAAGGGCGATATCAGCTTTACTTTTGAGGGCGGACAAAGCTGGTGATAGGACTTTTAGAGAATCGCATATGGCGAGGATTTTAATGGGTTGCAGGGGAGGCAAAGTCCAAAGAGCTGAAACATTGGACAGGAGATAGAAAAAATAATGCACACGAGAAACATCAAGTGGTTGGGCTTCTGTGAATTGGATCAAGATCAGATGTGGACAAAACTCTTTAACATAGGACAAACAAATTTTTAGAAGGGGCAGCAAACTTTCGAAATTGCCTATCCTCAGTTTAATGTGATTATGCTCTTACTCATGATCTGATCAACATATCAATATGGGCTGCATTTTAATCTTATTTTATTGATGTTAACTCTTCAAGCATGATAGCACCTTATTTATTAACTTTGCAAAATTGGGAAGCTTATCAGCATGATCAATAGGCAATTTCTTTTTTATTCATTTTTTCCTACTATTATTTTTACTAATCAATAGAAGTTTTTCTACTTGTTTGTAAATTTCATTTTGATATGTTTGTTAGGAGTTTTGACTATTTATTAAGATGTCTTGAGTTTTATATATATATATATATATATATATATATATGAATTTATTTAAATTGGCCTGAAAATTAAAAAAAAAAATTCACGAAGGTTGATATAGAAAGGGATGATATGGCGCCAAAAATGCACTAGGCTTTATATCATATGGGCAGTTGATTAGGCTAGGCCTACCATGTTCCCCTGTACTCTAAGAACAATTATTAGGTCGGGTGACCGGATGTAGCTCTACGTTCGGTCACCACTAAGATCACGCCACGTGCTCTTACTCTTTATCACGCGGCCCAACGACTTGATCCGGACCGAAACCCGAGAATGCTATGTTTGCGTATTGCTAGGTATTACTTAGTATTTGCTCGGTATTGCTAGGTATTGCTTGGTCAATAACGAGAAATACCGCTCTGTGAAGACCGAACAATACCGAGTTTTTCCTAGAAAAACTCGGTATTGCTTGGTATTTGTCTTCGCATAATGGTATTTCTCGTTATTGCCGAACAAAATCGACAAATACCTAGCAATACCGGGATTGCCATGGATTTAAAAAACGCACGTGCGACATACCCACTATTCGCCTGGTCGGGTCCGCGGTTTTGTGCCTGCTACGTGGCGCGTTCTCAGCACTCGCCGAACGTAACTCTACGTCCGGTCACCGGACCAAATAGAAGTTGGTGCTCTAATGGCTTTGAGCCCGGACTTTCCTTTTATCAAAAAAAAAAGAAAGTATGATATCGTATTATATCATACCGCAGAAGGCATAATTTTTTTTATTTTTCTGTATAAGTTGAAAAAATCATTAGACCATTTTTTTTTGGAAATAAAAACATTAGACATAAATCAACTAATATTATTCTAATACTTAAGTTTCGTTTGGAGCGACTTTCTTACTGCTTTTCAAAATAATTTTTTAGTATAAAAATTAAAAATGTTTTACTAAAAAAATTGATTTGGGAAGTAAGAAAATCGTCCCAAACGGAGTCTTAGGCTTCGTTTGTGATGGCTTTTTTATTGCTTTCTAAAACGGAGTTTTAGTACAAAATTAAAAAAATTTGTACTAAAATTCCGTTTTAGAAAGTAATAAAAAAGCCGTCCCAAACGAAGCCTTAGTGTTCAGAGTTGCAACTAAAAAAAATGTATATATTTTATTCATATTTTTTGAGAAAGTGCTTCGATCAATTAATACCAAAATTATCATATTGAAAATTCTTCATTTAATTAACATACACACCTCATAGAGAACTAAACGATTATTTTTTTGGGTTGGCACAGTCAACCCATTCAGACCTGAAGACTTAGGCCCAACGGTATGGTAAGTGGAAGTGGAATTTTTATGAATAAGGAATAAATGCACCATTACATAATGTTTAGAAACTAATATTAACTTCTATATATCATAATAGTTATTTGATATGGAAGAAAAGCCAATACTATAAATTACTTACAAGCTAATCGTTTAAGAAATAACAGGTCATTACTTATTGACGAAGCTTTTGCTGGGAAAAATGGTTGAAACGGCAACCAAGACTGGCGTCCATGGCCGAATAATCAATGTAACGTCGGTGATTCATAGATGGGTCGCCAAAGAAGGATTCAAATTTGACGATATGTTGCTACCCAAAAGGTATGAACTTCATCTTGCTATAAAGTTTAAAGTTTACTAATGTTTCGGCTTCAGACGATTTTTCTTATTATTTATGAAACCTTGAGATGATTTTCTTATTGTTTATTAAAGAGGTATAAATTTTATCATATTTTATTTCAGTTGCTACAATAAAAATAGAGCAAGACGCCTCTTTGTATATCTCTCCCCTGCCTTTCATTATTGGCTTATTGCCTCATTTCTGATATATAGTTAATTAATCCTATCTTGATGTCTTTAATGGCTTCTTTCCCTACTGCTATCCTTTCCCTGGTGATACACTAACATATCTCTATCTTAGCTCTTAAACTTATGGTATTTCATGGCAGTCTATTTTATCATCACTACAGGAAAATACATTATTATCGGTGGGCTAAATCCACCGGTAACAATCGAAATCAGCCTGAAATATGAGTTTTTCGATGAAATTCTAACGAAAAATGATCCTGACGGTAATTATTCCCCTGTCGAAAAGTTTAAACTGGCAAAATTTTCCGTCAGAAATGTTCCCGGAAAGATCACCGACAGAAAATGCGTCGGTACAAATTTGTTGAGTTTAAGTAAGCCGAGAGAATTTTCGTCGGAAATTCGGTATGTGAAAACCAGTGGAATTTTCGCCGGAGCATATAATTTTTCGGCGACAAGCCGGCGAAATTTACACCGTTATTCGTATGACGAAAATTCCGCCGGACAATACTCCGAAAATATACCGGCATATATTCCGCTGATTTTGCCGTCGCATTTTCCGGTGTCTTTTCTCCGCCGGAAAATGAAAATCTGACGGTAATAGAGTGTTTTCCTGTAGTGCATCTCACTACTGTGCTTGGTTCGAATTGTACCCATGGCTTCTTGGTCAGAGCCTATTGACTAGGGTCATTTAGATGCTGTGTGCTCTCCCAACATCCAATGCTATTCTTAAGTCAGGAAGCTTTGGCGATCATCTCTACTTAATCATTCATCATTTGTATCACTTTCTATTTCTATGGGTACAGATTATTACATAGTGAACCATAGATGTATGAAGATCAGTTTAATAAGGTGATTTCTAAGAAGAAAAAAAATTAGAAAAAAAGGATTACTTTACGTAAGATATATCCCATTCTGAATATAAACTATTTTCACTTCAGTAGCTGATTAATTATCTCCCAGAAATATAAGATAGTTATTTCTGCAGTTACAACGGGACGCGTGCTTATGCGCTATCGAAACTGGCCAACATAATGCATGCAAAGGAAATGGCAAGACAGCTTAAAGTACGTAGGTTTATAAATAGTTTTCATCTATGTATTGCTAATCTTATTTACTTTTGTAATTTATTTACTTTGAATCCTTCGTTTAGGAAAGAAATGCAAATGTTACCATCAATTCGGTTCATCCAGGGATTGTTAAGACTGGAATAATTAGAGATCATAGAGGCTTGATCACAGGTATATCATTCGCTTTAATCTTGAATTAATGTCATGAAGACCTTACATTATTTTTGCATTAACATCTTAACGCTGAATTAAGGACTTAAATGCAATTAATCACTCTTTGCTTTTAATTAAAGATCTTTTTGGGATGGTTTTAGAATTTTATAAAGTTCTTTGTGAAAGTGGTATGAGAAAAATAACTTAGCTATTATGTTTATAAAAAATAGCTTACATCATATAAATTTCTGAAACACTGTAAAAAAGCATCATGAAATTAATAGCCAAATTAAACTTTCGTTTGGGATGGCTTTCTTATTACTTCTTCAAGAAAATTTTAGTATAAAAGTTCTAATATTTGTACTAAAAAACTGCTTTAAGAAGCAGCAAGAAAGCCGTCCCACTAGAAAGCTGTAAAAAAGTTATCCCTAACGAAGTCTAAACTATGATTGTAATATGAAAAGCAAAATAACGAGAAAATTGTTCTAAATAGAGTATATAAAGTAGAGACAGTGAAGTTCGCTAGCATTTATTTTAATACTTCGGGAAAAAAACTTATTTTGCCAATTTTGTTTCAAATTGAGCACAAAGAAATTAATTTGGGAAGAAATTGTTTTTGTTACATCACTTTTTTCCCAAACCAAATAGCATGTTCTCTCATGGACTAATTATTATGTGCGTCCAGCAGACAGAGAAAACCGTCTGGATTTGTTGTATTTTTACTGCCCTTTTAAAGTGATTTTGCAAAAGGACAGTCAAAGTGTAGCAAATATTTAATATTTTATTAAATAATTAAATATTTGCTGTATTTTTACCGTGTATTTGCAAAAACACAACAAAAGTACCATAAAAACGCATTCATAATTGAATATTTGCTGCCTTTTTACTGTCATTTTGCAAAAGCATAGAAAAAGGATAATAAAAGCGTAATAAATCCGGACGGTTCTCTCCGTCCATTTCCGCACATAATAATTTCTCTCTCTCTCATGGGTGCGAACAAAAAACTAACCTGAAAAAAAAAATAAGACTGCAAATTACTCCAATAAAAGCCGCTGCAACAGCAATGTACATTACTAAACAGCACAGGTTTTCTGTTCACAGCATCAAAATTGCTAAACAAATAGCTCCTATATATCATGTAAAATAAAAATAAATAGAACAAACTATAAGAATAACTCCGACTGATTTGATTCTATATATGCAGACCTAGTGTTTTTCCTAGCGTCGAAATTGCTCAAATCAACAGCACAGGTTTGTAACCTTCTGCCAGAGAAAAGTTCCAGTTACCTATCAAATTCTCACTTCCAATCTACTAACGAAAATAATTAAATAACTAATCTTTTTTTTTTCTCTCTCTCTCTCTTGAGAACAGGGTGCCTCCACAACATGCTACATTGCTATAAACCCACAGGTTAATGGAATTAGTGGAAAATATTTTGCAGATTGCAATGAAAGCTCGTGCTCTCCATTAGCTGACGACGACAATGCAGCATTTGATCTTTGGATGAAAACTAACATTTTGGTTCATAAATCTCTAGCCTTGAATTAGGCTTCGGACGGCTTTCTTCCTGCCTCTTAAAATAGCTTTTAAGTTTTTGTACTAAAAAACTGTTTTAAGAAGCAGTAAGAAAGTCGTTTTAAACGAAGCCTTAGGTTTCGTTTGGGGCGGCTTTTCTATTGCTTTCTAAAACGGAGTTTTAGTACAAATTTTTTTTATTTTTGTACTAAAACTCCGTTTTGGAAAGCAATGAAAAAGCCGTCCCAAACGAAGCCTTAATCTACAAAGCATATTCTTTTAGATGAATGAAGAAAGGCAAATTTTTAAGCATGTGACGTATCTAAAGAAAGATTGATTTTGAAAGGCTTTGATTAATGCAACTGTTCAATTTAGACTGCGATGTTGTTTGTTATGAATTAAATGGGAAAAAAGACTAAATGTAGAAAGTAGAGAATTTTTTTAACAGGCTGGGAAGTAGCTCGAGCAATTTAGATTCAATGCTTGTGAAATGTTATGGCTTCAGAAAACTGAAAGAGTTGTAACTGTTGATTGTGAAATTGCTATAAAGAAGATAACTTCGTTATAATGATTGTCGAAAAACAGCTTTTCATAACAGAAATTTTTTAAAAGCAGTTAGAAATTAATAAAAAAATAATAGCCAAATGAAATTATAATTAGTAAAATAATCAAAAAATTGTCTCAAACAAGCTCATAATTTCCTATTTTTCACGACCAGTTGAGTCAAAATTAAAGAGCCAAATTTGACTTCGACCAATTTATTTTTAATTCAAATTAATTGACTCAAAATTAACTCCAGACAGAATGCTCTATGGATTTTCAAAATTAACACTTTCGATCAATCTTTAAATTTCTATGAGTTGAATCAAATTATTAACATATGCGACTCTCCTTGATTTTTCACACTATTTAATTTTTAATTAAAAATAAATTCTAATAAAATTAGAAATAATATTTCACTTATCAAATTAATTTATACCTAAAATATATTTTTAAATATGATTTTAATTTATTGAATAATTATGTTTCCTTTGAATTTTTAATAATAAAATTTTGTCCGAATATCATGGAATAGGATAATATATTGCTCTACTTAATTCTATTATTCATGAAAATAATTTTATATTTTAACTTTTGTAAGATATTTAATATTCTTGATATATCATAAAAAAATTATATTTGATCGGGCGCGAATCTCGAGGCAAAATCAAGTTGGGAACTTCCAAAATTAAAACTGGGATCACTGAACTCCGATTTTAGCAAACTTACAATCAAATTGATTGACTTGGAAATACAAACCCAATGACACCAAATTCAACTCAATCCGACCCAAATGGGTCAAAATCAAGAACTTTTATTTGATCCGGTGAACGTACGTAGAGCTAAGTTCGGCCGGCACTAAGATCTCAGGCACAAAATGAGAAATACTGAGCAAATACCGAGCAATACCAACAATAACGAGAAAAACCATTATGTGAAGACAAAATACAGAGCAATACCGAGTAATCCCAAAAAATAAAGAGTTTTTTCTAGAAAAAATTGGTATTTTTTGGGATTACTCGGTATTGTTCGGTATTGATCTTCACATTGCGGTATTCCTCGTTATTACCAAAGAATATCTAGCAATACCGAGCAAAAACCGAGTAACAATCCTCTGACCAAACGTAGAGCTGTGTCCGGTCAGAGGACATAATAAAAGTTCCAAAATCAAAGACCCGAAGCACATTTAGAAGGTTCAAAACATAATTTGGATTGCCAAACAGTTTCTAAACAAGACATGCTTATATTCGAATATAGCGGCACGACGAGATGAATCCAACGAACCTAAGATCACCAAATTTTGATATCATTAAGTCATTTAAATGTCCAATAAACGGTCTACGATCAAGGGATTCAACATCAATCGTTCATCCAAACTATTCCAATTTATCCTTGATCTTCCTCCTATTTACGGGTCATCAACTCTCAAAAATCTATAAATAGACCCCTCACATCTCATGGAATGAGGAACCCAAGCAAGGAAGCAAGAAGAGAGATTGGAGATCGTTTTTGCCACTTAGCTCATCCTCGACCACCGCCCGAACTCCCACCAGACCACTGCTGGACCACTGCCATACGTCGGACTTCCGCCGAACCACTACCTGACGTCGGACTTCTAGGAGGACCACCACTTGACGTCGGACTTTCGCCGGACCACCAACTGACACCCTGATTGTGAAAATGAAGAGATCTTGATTTGCAAGATCGGGATGCAACAGAGAAGAGTAATAGAGAGGATGATGAAAAGACAATAAAGAGTTTGTTTTATTTCCATATCGTGTATTACAGAGATTACATCAATATATATACTAGAGTAATACAAACAAGAAATCTAGACCAATGAGAGCTAGACAATTCATTATTTGTTTTTGTTTATTTCATTTTACTTATTTAGTAATACTCCCCCGCAAACTTATGGTTTTTAATGAACAGTCAGTTTGAGTCATAGTGTCTGAAATCTTGGAGTTGATAAAGATTTTGTGAATATATCGGCAACTTGATCCAACATATTAATGGGTAAAATGCGAATGCACTTCTGTTGTATATGATCTCGAACAAATTATTGATCAATTTCGATGTGTTTTGTACGAGCATGGAAGACCGGGTTGTTGACCAAGGCGATAGCCGATGTATTATCATAATATATGTTGGTAGGTTGCATTTGAGGAACTTTGAATTCAACAAGCAATTTACGAATCCATATTACATCGGCAATGAGGGCGACTAAAGCATGGTATTCTGGTTTGGTAGATGATCGAGCTACTGTATGCTGTTTTTTGACTGTCCAGGAGATGAGAGTATCCCCTAAAAAAGAGCAATATCCGGATGTAGACTTGCGAGAGGTTAGGTCGCCGGCCCAATTCGCATCTAAAAAAGAAGTGAGACACATATTAGATTTTGTGATTGGTATACCAAAGTGCACCGTACCTTTGATGTAGCGGATAAGACGTTTGAGAAGAAAAACATGTTGAGGTAAATGATTGTGTATGTTTTAAGACAGAAGATTAACACTATAGGCAATGTCCGGCCGAGTGAGCGTGAGGTACAACAGAGACCCGGTTAATCTTCTGTATAAGGTTGGATCGAAGAGAAGAGCATCCTGCAAAAAATCTTTGGGAAATTTTGTACATGTTGGGTTATTGACAGGATTGCACTGATTTAGGTGAACTAAATTAAGAATGGAAATAGCATAATTCTTTTGGGAGAGGAAATATTTTTGCTCATGATAATCAATTTGATTACCCAAAAAATTGTGAACAGCATCTAGATGCTTCATAGAGAACTTAGAGTTTAGCTTTTCAAGAATCTTACAATCGATTGATAATTACCGATAAAGAGAATATCATCAACATAAATGTGAATAAATAATTGAATTTTTGATTTAGTGAAGATAAATAGCAATTGGTCAGAAGAACTATTTTGAAACCCGAGGGAGATTAAATAAGCAGTGAAAGTGTTATACCATTCGTGCGGAGCTTGTTTAAGGCCGTATAGTGCTTTCTGAAGACGACAAACATAGTTCGGATGAGTAGAGTCCTCAAAGCCTTTATGTTGTTTCATATATACCGTTTCGGTAAGGTTGCCGTGAAGAAAGGCGTTGGCGACATTGAGCTACTGAACCTACCAATCATTATGCAAAGCAACTGTAAGAAGTATACGAATAGCAGGTAATTTAGCTACCAGATAAAAGTCTCGGTGTAATCGAGACCAAATTCTTGATTATTGCCCAGCGCCACAAGCCGAGCTTTGTATTTAGCTACCGATCCATTAGAATGATATTTAGTACGGTATGTTCATTTACAGCCAAGAATGGAGGACTTGGGTGGTGGAATGAGACTCCAAGTTCCTTGTTGTTGTAACACAAGGATTTCATAGGCCATAGCTTGACGCCATTCGATATGATTGACAGCTTCCGAGTAGGAAATCAGGTCTGATTAAAGATGCTTTGGAAGTTGTTGGTCTAGTAGGTTTACATGCATTACTGATTTTAAGGAACGAGTTTGCTATCTGGTGACCATGGGATGCCGAATTGTGCTGGGCTGAGATCTGGACGGAGAGTTGGAGGCAGGAATTAACCCATTTAGAGAGTGCTGAGGCATAGGTGTATTTGGATGTTGTTGGGACACATCAACGGCCTGCTTATGATTTTGCAGAATTAGATTGTGTTGTGGAACGTGAGCAGAGACCGAGATGAGCAGTAATGCCGGAGTGTGATCATGTAAAGTGAATTTTGGTTTGCAAGAGGTGTCAGCAAATGGAAATTGTTGTTCGTTGAAATTAACGTGTCTAGAGATAATGATCTTCAGTGAGGATAAGTTTAAGCACTTATATCCTTTGTAAGTGTCAGAATATCCAAGAAAAACACAGAGTTGAGATTTTGGTTAGAGTTTATGCCGAGCATGCGTAGGTGTAAGAGGAAAACAAGCACATCCAAAAGTGCGTAAGTGAGTGTAGTTTGGCTTCATGTGATGTAGAAGTTCGAAGGGAGAAATATTTTTGGTATTAGTGGATGGCATTCAGTTTATAAGATAGACAGACGTTAGAGCGACGTCGGGCTAATGAAAGTAGGGAACATGAATTGTGTGAAGAAGTGAGCGAACTGTCTCAATTATATGACGATGTTTTCGCTAGGCTACACTGTTTTGTTCGGGTGCATAGGGGCATGATATTTGGTGGGAAATACCGTGATTTTGAAGAAATTGAGTGAACGTGTGACTAAGATATTCTCCCCCTCCATCGGTATGTAGACCTTTTATTTGTTTAGATGTATATTTTTCGATCTGATTTTTGAAGCGTGTAAAATATCAGCAACCTTAGATTTAAATTTCATAGGGTAAATCCACGTAAATCTGGAAAAATCATCAACAAAGATAACGTAATATTGAAAAATGTATGTTGAAACAACGGGTGCAAGACCCCAAATACCAGAATGAACAAGTTCTAACATATCTTTCTTGCGAGTTGTAGATCTTTCAAAGGGAAGTTTATGGCCTTTTGAAATATTACAAGAATTACAAGATTTATTTGTAAGATTTATATGTAAAGAGGGGTTAAACGCAGCAAGAACATGTAAGGTATTTTTGTTGGGATGTCCCAATCGGTCATGCCAAGGGATGGAGGAAGAAGCAGTAGCAGAGTACGCATGATGCAATTGCTTGGTATTTGTTTAACGGGATAAAGACCATTGCTATACGGTCCTTGAAGAAGCATTTCTTGTGTCGTCAGATCCTTCAAAACAAAGCCGTTAGTGTCGAAGTTAATGGAGATATTTTTATCATTAGTAAGCTGAGATATAGATATCAAATTGTATTGAAGATTAGGAGTATGAAAAAGAGATAGGGTAAGCTTACGAGCGGGTGTTGGTACCAAACCTGCGTCGGAGTTGGCTATACTTACAGAGCTTCCATCTCCAATGGTAATACCTTCCGGACCGTGATATGGAGAAGAAACCGTAAGGTTTTAAGAGCATTGGTGAGATGTGATGATGCTCCAGAATCAAGAAAGCAGTCCGTGGAAGATGTTGCAGTTCGACAGCCAGCGCTTTGTTGAAATGGTTGGAATTCTTGGGAGTGTATTGGGTATTGAGACGGTGCCAACAATCAGGGGTGACATGACCTTTTTTTAGACAAATTTGACAAACAACGAGATGAAGTGCTGCAGATTGGTTTGGAGTTGTGAAATGAGAAGACCCACATCCTCTATTGCGGCGACCTCGACCACGATTAGAGAGAAGGGCGGCATTCAGATCGGGAAGAGAGAAAAGACGAGACAAGTCAGAGGTGAGATTGATTTCTTCGCTAAGAAGAAGCGCGTAGAGATTGTCAAGGCTGATGGGGGTTAACATAGTTCTAATGACTGTTTTAAATAATTGATAAGAAGGTGGAAGATCATTAAAGATATACAAGATAATGTATTCGGTGTCCACCTTATAGCCGATCAAAGCTATGTTGTCAACAAGAGATTTTATTTCAGCTATATATTGAGTCATGGTGGAGTTCTTGAGAGAAATATTATGCAATTCGTTCTTTAGTTCAATAACTTTAGAACGATTTGTGGATTAAACCGAGTTTCAAGGATAAGCCATATTTCGAAAGTGGAATCAAGATGAATGATGTAAGGTAGAATCGGGGAGGAGATCGTAGAGCAACTGACACCCATACTTCCAACGGACCACCAATTAACGCTCGGACTTCCGCTGGACCATTGCTTAATATCAGACTTTCGCCATACCACCAACTAACACTTGGACTTCCACCAGACCACTAACTGACGTCTAGAATTTCACCGAACCACCACTTGGCGCTGGACTTTCACCGGACCACCAAATAACATCGAACTTCTGCTAGACCACCAACTGATGCCTGGGCTTTTGTAAGACCATCATTTTATGCCGTCTTCCATCGGACCACCAACTGATGCTCGAACTTCCACCGGACCACTGACTAACATTTGGACTTCTGCTAATCCACCACCTGACGTCGGACTTCCATCGGACCACCAACTGAAGCCAGACTTCCGCCCGACCAAACATTGTTAGGCCTACGCCTGACCTCCGTTTGTCACTAGATTTCAACCAGACAATTGATTATTGTAATCTGATTGCTCTCAAGGACGATTTAGTCAACTGTAACATACTCAAACACTAGTGGAATAGTTTCAACTGGGTGTGACCCCGTAGTTTTTCCCCTTTTCAAGATTTTCTAAGTAAAAAATCTTGTGTTATTTGTTTGTGTGATGGATATTCGTACAACCTAAGACATAAACTTCTGACTTTACCTCCACGTATATTCTAGTCCGCATCAATTTTATTTTAAGATAAAAAAATGAACAAAATAGGATTATTCTAATTTATTTACAAATTAAAAATATTTATATTTATATCAACATTAATAAAATTCGGAAAAAAAACCTTCTTATAATATTGGAAGTGAAACCATTAATCTAAAATAAATATCTAAATTTTAATGGTGGTACCTTTAAACAAAATCAACTATATATGCACTATCATGTTGCAATGTTGCATGGGTGTCAAGACACGATTTGCGTTATGGAGATTGGAGCGAAGGTGGAGAGAGTGGACGGGCGGAAGCTTTGTTACGCGGATTTCGTCGATCGATATCTCAAGAATAATCTCCCCGTGGTTCTTACGGACCTTATGGATGGATGGCAGGCCTGCACTGATTGGGTCACTGCCGATGGCCGACCAAATATACGCTTCTTCGCTGACCATTTCGGCAAATCCATGGTTCAGGTGATTACCCTTCTCAGTTACCCTCTGGAAAGAGGCTGCCTTTTTATTTATATTCCCACGGAGTTATGAGTCGTAGGTTGTCTTAGTTTTTATTAATTAGGGTTTTCACTTTGTTATATTTGGGGAGGGTGCCGGTCTTGATGGGTTTGAGGAACAAGGGGAAATGTTTAGGCAAGGAGTTAAGAGGATAAAACGATGAATTCCTTAGCCGTGTAAAACGGCATCACCCAGCTAACGGTTAGCTAGGCAATGGGGATGGCCGAAACGTCAAGGAGGCAAAAGGAGCTTTCCATTCATTGGAATAATGGGTTTTACAAGCGTTCTTGATCTACTTATAGAATGAGCCATAAACCCGAATGTTGATTTCCCTATAGAGAAATTCACATTTCAGGGCTGAAAAATGACAAATGTTAAACAAAAAATAAAATGACATAATTAATCACAGACAATCATATAAATAAAAGCAAACTAATACTAGACTAAAAGTAAAATTCAATTACTCAATTTGGTCTTGTTCTGAGATGATGATGCCTTGAAGCTCTAGGGTTGTTGTGTTTACCATCATTATCTAAACATGCCATTAAAGACAATGAATGGTGATATCTTTTATTTTATTCCTTGAGAGTTTAGACAATTTTCTTATTTTTGGAGCTTATTTTTTATGTCAAAAATGCTAGAGTCATAAACGCGTTAGCACAATAATATCCCTAACTAGTGCCATAAATGGGGCTTTGCTTATCAATAATCAGATTTAACTCCCCATGTTATCCTAATCATTGTTCTGAAAATTGGATCGGATCAGCGTCGACTAAGTTATCTAAATTATTTCAAAAACCGGTTTTGCATTAAACTAAAAAAACTGGTTCAAACCAACGATTCAACCACCAAATTGTTGAACTAGTTCTAGTTTACCAAACTGTTGAACTAATTCTAGTTTTAAAAAACTGGCCAGTTTAATTATCTTCTTTATATAATTAAATAAAGTATTTTAATAAATTGAATTTAAAATGATAAATTTAATAACTTAAATAGAATATATTTTAATTTAAAAATCAATTTTAAAATTTTGTAATAATCATTTGTCAAACAAGCTTCAACTAAGCTTATTTACATGGCCCCACCATCCATGTGACTTGTTATTTGTTAACTTCTTCAAACTAAAAAAGTTATATAAACAATACTAAAGTAAAGTATCCAAATGATGCGAGACTAAATAATAACTAAAGTGAAATTCTTAGGTTCAAAATACATAAACTACATATTTTTAATTAATTTTTGTAATGTATTAATATGTTTTTTAGTTAGTAATATTTAATTTTTATCTATTTAGCTATTTAATTTTCTCACTAGACATTTGCAAGAGGATGTACCTTGGTGTATGCTTTTTGCTAATGATATTCTTCTTGTTGATAAGACTAGAGAGGGAGTTGAAGGTAAACTTGAATTATGGAGGTCAACCTTAGAGTCTAAAGGTTTTCGCTTGAGTAGATCTAAAACAGAATATATGGAGTGTAATTTTAGTAGTAATAGACCTAGTGAGGGGATTGTGACTTTGGGCGATCAAGTCATTAATAAGAGTACACGTTTTAGATATCTTGAATCTATTGTTCAGAGTGATGGTGAAATAGATGGGGATATTATCAGCAGAATTCAAGTTGGATGGTTGAAGTGGAGGAATGCATCAGGCTTGTTATGTGATAGAAATGTACCCCTCAAACTTAAGGGAAAATTCTATAAGATGGTAGTGAGGCCTGCAATGCTTTATGGTGCCGAATGTTGGCCATTAAAAGAGAAGCATAATACTAAGTTAAGTGTAGCAGAGATGAGGATGCTCAGGTGGATGAGTGGCTTTACCCTTAGAGATAGGATACGAAATGAGCATATACGTGAAAAGGTTGGAGTAGCTCCAGTAGAAGATAAGATTAGAGTGGGTCGCCTTAGATGGTTTGGTCACATAAAACGGCGGCCTTCCGATGACCCGGTTAGGAGAGTAGAGGTATTAGATTTGAATTATGTTAAGAAAGGTAGGGGTAGACCTAAAAAGACTTGGTTAGAAAATATTAGGAATGACCTTTCTTTATTAGATTTAAACGAGAATTTGACTTTTAATAGGACACAATGGAGAAAAAGGATTCATGTAGCCGACCCCACGTAGTGGGATAAAGGCTTGATGTTGTTGTTGTTGTTAGTTAGTTAGTTAGTAATATTTAATTTTTATCTATTTAGCTATTTAATTATATAATATTAGAAGCCAAAATTTTATTTAATTTTAATTATAAATGATGTAGTATAAATGTAATTTTATAATGTAAATCTTGTATATATTATATAGGTGTAAATTATATCCAACTATATAACATAAATTACTAATTTTTTATATTAAATTTATAAATTTATATGTGAATGAAATTTATAAATGAGAATTAAAATTAATGATTGAGGACATTTAAATTTAAAATTACATAATATATTATTTGAGTATGAATTTATTTCGTTTTTAGTCACAAATTTATATTATTTCATAATCATCATATCATTATCTCATTGTTTAGATATCATTTAAATAAATTAATATTTATTACATCATTCGGTTCGACCTTTATTAATCCTCGATCGAACCATTGAATCTTAAACCTCTCTCTTTTCCGGGTCTATCTACGGTCCGACTTTCACAACCTTGAGTACAAAACCTTCCCTTGAATATCCAGATTCATAAAACACATTCTATTAGCACACAAACTATCTCCTGTCGGCTTCATAACACATAAGGCAAGTGTAAAACATATGGTCTCAACAGATAAATCGGAACAAAATATGTTGAAAACAAAATTGCAATGCAAGGAAAAGAAACAAATGAAACTAAGAACACTATTGAAGCAGGAAAGAAACTACTGTAATAAAAACACTAGTGTCGGGTTTAGTAAGTGTCAGAGTAAACAATTTCTAGTGAACAACTGAAAACAGAAGTCTAGTGTCATACTATTAAACAACAACAAACCAAAGTACATGCAATACAATCTATGATAAACAAAACAAGCAGGTTACTTCCAAAGGGAAGTAGTAAGTCTTAAAAATTTCCGGGCAACCCTAAGTGAAGCAGTAAGACTCATACGCTAGGAAAACTTTTAAGTGAACTACCTTAAACCCAAAACATACAGTCAACTTCTAAGATAAGTTGTAAGACTAATCCAAACCAAATTTGCGGGCTACTCAGCTTATAGGGCTAGATTGTAAGACCCACATTCATGCTACTTCTAAATACTAAAGCTGTAAGACCTACCAAAATAGTCAGGTATCTTCTAAGGGAAGTTGTAAGAGCTACTGTTAGAAAAACTTATATAAGAAGTGAACCAAACCAACATACGAACAACTTTCAATGAAAGCCATAAGTCCTGACCCAAATTCAAATCTTTAGGCTACTTTCAATGAAATCCATAAGCCTCGGTATCTAAAACTAAACCCGCGGGCAACTTTTAATGAAAAATGTAAGTCCCAATCCAAATCCAAATCTTTGGGCTATTTTCTATGAAAGATGTAAGCCCTGGACTAAAACTAAATCTATGGACAACTTTCAATGAAAGACATAAGTCCCAACCCAAATTCAAATCTCCAGGTTACTTTCAATGAAAGCCGTAAGCCCTGGACTAGAATTAAACCTACAGGCTACTTTCAATGAAAGCTGTAAGACCTATTTGTAAACCAATCGGGTTACTTCCAACAGAAGTCGTAAGCCCTGAACCAATTCAAACAACTGGGTAACTTCTAAATGAAGTTATAAATCCCAAACTAAATCAACTACTGGGTATTCTAATAGATGTAAGCACCGAACCTCCATTAAGCTATAACCTACATCTAACCATTTCAGTTTACTTGAGATCCTTGAGAGTATGTAATCCATTGCTGTTAATCAGTTTCCCTGGACACTACGATCAACGATCGCTAGTGTTGGTAGATTGAAACCTACGGTATACCCGGGACATCGGAATCATGAAATCTTGATCAAGTTTACCTCTATTTCCCCCACAACTGAGACCACATAAAGTTTTTAATCCTTAATCGAGAGTTTTCTCTTACGCAGTAAGAGGGGTAATTAACTATGAGGGCTTGCGCTCGAAGTAGGATCCATATCTAACCAAACCCTAATACTAACCTCAGGGACAATCTGGTTAGCTATAATCTGCCTTTATGATAATGAAATTCTATATCTGCAAAGCGGGATTTATGCAGACATATCACCTTTTTTCTTGAGCCAACACTTATCAATTTTTTATTTATTTCTAGCTATTGAAATTGGGTTTGTATTTGTACGTGATGGGGTAGTATGGGGGGACTTTGATGTCTTGATCTAATGTCTGAGCGAATGACTGAGCTGTAGCACACCTTTCTACCATATTAAATGCTCCCCCTATTTCCAATAGACATTTGTTTGCTTCCAGCTGGATTTTCGTAATTTATGGATTTTTTTTTTTGTTTCTCTTTGGAATTGTAATTATGTTATTTGTTTTATAGAATTTTGTTACGTCTTTATTTTGTCAAACTGAATCTCTTGCCTTGCATACCTATATGGTTATATTCAAGTCCGTTTTGGTTGATTTTTCGGCTAATGACAATTTTTCCTTTTGCAATGAGCATCTTTTGCATGAATTTTATTCTACGTTGTTTCAGGTTGCAGATTGCTGTAAAAGAGTTTTCATAGATCAGAAAAGGGTTGAGATGTCTGTCTCTGAGTACACCGACTATTGGCTCAGTATTTCTTCTACTAAGTGTAATAAAGTTGCAAACAGCAATGGTGGCACTGAATCTTTGTTGTACCTGAAGGACTGGCATTTTGTCAAAGTAGGTTGCAAGTAGCCTCTTATTTTCACTTGCTCATAATGTTCAATTGTGTCTCAATTCAGTTGTAATTACGGAAATGATAAATATGTGCAAGCTAATCTTTAAAGTAGGTGCAGCAGAAGGTTTATAAGTTGTTGAATAAAGACGCTATCTTAATAAACATTTGACGTATCTTTGGAACTCTTTTTCTCTTGACATGGAAAATATCCTTGAAGATTTTATCCTACATGGAAGAATACCCATGCATATCTAATGTCTTTATTTGATATATTTTCTTATCTAACTTTATTGGTTCAGTATGAGGGATTCAGGGAATGTTCTGTACTCAATATCTCTATTTTTATTTTGGGATGCAGAGGAGGAAGAGGTTGCTGCTGAATTTCTAAATATTCTTAAAATATCCTGTTCTCTTTCAATTTTTATCCTAGAAGGATTTTTAAATGCTTTACCGTTATGATGGTTTCTCAGAGTTATACTGCTCCGCTTTCCATGTGTAAAAGTTGTTAATGAAGACCTTGAATAGTTGATAAATACCTAAAAAGTTATTTTTAAGGTTATTTGATCCAGTCCCTGCATCAAATTTGTTCTAAATATTCTGAAACTATCCTGTTCTCTTTCAATTGGTTTTATCTTTGGTTACCATATTCTTAAAGTTTTTCTGATTCTTGAGCTACTTAAAGGAATTGTGTTAATAAAAACCACTTTTGGGCAAGATGTCAGATGAATAGTGTATTTTGCTCAATCCTGTTTGCTGCCTCTTTTCACTATCTTAATTTCAGGAGTATCCTGATTATATCGCCTACACGACTCCATCTTTTTTTGTTGATGATTGGCTCAATCTTTACCTTGATAGTCACCGCTTGCATCGTGATTCAGACATTACTCAAGATAAAAATGAAACAAATTGTGCTGATTACCGATTTGTTTACATAGGAGTTAAAGGTATATTCAATGCACAACCATTTTTCTGTCATTTATTATACTCAACTATTTATTGTGATGATTTTTTGATCATCTTACTTTCTACTTGTTTTCTATAACTCTAGTTCCATTATGTGGTACCATCTGTTGGTTTATTATCATTAACAGTTTTCCGGCTTTTTAGGTACTTGGACCCCACTTCATGCTGATGTTTTCAGGTCGTATAGCTGGTCTGCTAATGTATGTGGGAAAAAACTGTGGCTTTTGTTACCACCTTCACAGTGTCACCTTATCTTTGATAGGTAACTTGGCATGAAAATTAAGTGCTTGAAGACTTAATTCTAGAGCTGTTGCTGTCTCTGCATTGCATATTAAGTTTCATCATCATGACTTTATGATTTAATTGGGCTTTCCTGCTCATCCATTTTTTGGTTAGCTGGAGGCAACATGTCCACACTCGCAAAACTTTTGATATCCTTGACATTTATGGATCTTTTAAGAACAAAACACTAGTGTGATGGTACCTTTTTTTCCGCTATTATGGGAATGAATTTAGGGTTCTATGGACTTATATGATGTAAGATGAGCAAGCTTATTGCTATTACTGCCAGAAGACACGCCATTTTAGGAATATTTTTAGCATTTTAGGATGGTTATTTCTACGACGTTTATGATAGAAAATCAAGTATTTACACACAATCATATTGTCAATGGCAACTAGTGCGCCATAACACAAATGTTCCCTGAAGTAATTGCATATTGCACATGGCGTTACATGCTCTGGTTCAAACATAGTGCAAAATATTGAATAAATATAGATATATTTCACTAAATATATATGAGCGTTTATGAAAGACAACTAGATTGAAAAATGAATTATCATAGTAATGAAAATAACTAAATTTATAAATTGAAGTACCAATCTTATAATTTTAAATGTTAATGCTTAAGCTCAAGTGCTTAACACTCAAAATTCAAGACATCATAATATTTTTGTACATAATGAATGAAACTAATGAATTAAACAAGAAAAAACTATGTTAACAAAATCTTTAAAAAGTATAAAAATGATTTTTTTTTTTTGGAAATCAAAAGAGATAAATCAATATATATTTATTATACATCTACATGGAACCATCCACATGTAAACAACCACAACCACTTTTCTGTCTATTTGCTATCATGCCAACCATATTGTTTATGAGAAATGATAAATACAAGAGTTGAGTGTCTGTCAAACCTGAGAGCAAATGAATAGGAGCATTGCATATTTGTTCAGACCGCCCATGTGTAGAAGAGCATCATTGAGTGTTACTTGGGATTGGAGCCTTTTTCTAGAGTCAAATTCGTCGCCTGGAGTTTCAAGTCATCACTTGGAGTCAAAGGCTTTCCTGGCATCAAAGTCACTGCAGTTACTTGGAGTCATTATTGTAGCTTGGAGTTGAAGCCATCTTCATTGCCATCATTTAGAGTAGAAGCAATCGCATTTTCACTTGAAGTCCTGCTTTGGCTTAGGATTTGGTGGATGCCTTGTGTTATTTACTCTTGGAAAGTCTTATAAAAAAATAAAATTAATATAAACTAAAATTAAATAATATTAATATTAACTTTAAGTAATAAATCAGAGAAATAATAATAGCGTGTGCCATTCGGGCAATAAGCTTTGCATTACTTCTCATTATTTGCATATGCCATTCGGGCAATAAGCTTTGCATTCCTTCTCATCAATTGCATATAGAGCACGTTATTTTACATCACGTGTGTTACAACGCAAATTGTACGGGGGTACGTCTCGCCAAAGCTAAGGGCAGTATCGCACAATATTGACATGTATGCACACAATAATCAAATTTATTTGTACTATGAATGTGTGCTTTCTTACTTAATGACAACACGAATTTTTATATTTATCATTGCAGGTACCAAAAAAGTTCAGTCTATGATGTTTATGCTGATATCTCTGAAAAGAAGTTTCCTGGCTTTAAAAAGGTAACTAATTGGATATTTATAAGAGAAAATAACCAAAATGGTCTCTTGACTATTTCATCAAGAGCCTCAAGTCCTTCAAGTCGTAAACGATTGTTTTCTTTTTTGGTGAGTTCGTACTGTTTAGCAATATGAAGTGACAGTAATTCCACTTTGAGTGGTAATATTCTTCTGTTCCGAAACCAATGAATATGGAGTAACCTGTGTAGTAGTCTTATAGGTAGTGCGATATGTCCACAAGGCTTTTGTCAGTTTATCATGCCATTCTCTCTTATTTTTAGAAAAAAAAAATTTCTTAAGCAATTTTACCAAAGTTTTGTTAAATGCTTCCGTCAAACCATTAGTTCTTGGATTGTATAGTGAAGAATAGTGCCAGTCTATTTTATGTCGTTTGACAAAAATAGTTAAAGGATTATTTTGGTCCCTTACTCCTTAAATAGAAACCAAAATAGTCCCACCGTGGAATTGTTTTGATTCTTTTTTAAAGACTTGGGGCCAAAATGATCATTTAATATAATTGGGATCATTTTGATCTTTTATAAAAAGTGAAGGTACCATTTTGATCTTTTTCTCATATCTATAAACTGTCAGATTTACTTTTTTTGACGTCTTTTTCTAAATATGACTCGTTTTTTTCTTAACCAGGCTGTTTGGTGGGAATGCACTCAAGAACAGAATGAGATTATCTTTGTTCCAAGTGGGTGGTATCATCAGGTCCATAATTTGGTGAGAACTACAATCTTGCTTAAACAAACATACTGTGAAATTTTCTCTCTGCAAGTTGCCTTTTCCCACTTTAAATGAAAAATCATAATTATGTATTCATTTGCAAGAAGTGTGATGCAGGACTAAATAGATGCAATGTATATGAATTTCATTTAGGCTTTGCACAACTCTTCGATTAGAATAAGTTCAGAATAAAATTACTAGCAATTATCCACGGCGAGTAAAACAATGAAGGAGTTAATCTTGCATAGGCTAAATCACATGTGTCAAATTTTGAACATTCAAGATAATTAAGAAAAATAAAAACAACACAGAATAGTAGCTTCCAACTTAATCCCTAATCTAACAATGAGATTTAGGATGCATAGAAAGCACGCTCAATTCCTATGATTTACTAAGCTTAGCAAGAGCATTCGGAGTAGGCTTTAACGAATGCAATCTTAACCAAACGAGAATTTAGAGTTAGAAGAATTTGAAGACAAGTAGAAAGGAAAACCTTTTGTTAGGAAGATTTTGAAATCCTCCACTCAAGACCTTCAAAATGCTCTTCAATGGCTTCCGTCAATTGGAACAAAATACGATCTACGTATTCTGCGATTGTATGATCGATCTCCGGGTTCAAGTCGAAGAATGTAGAACGGAAGATGTCGGTGTAGCCGTCGTCGTCCCACGTGAGGCCGTACTCAGTCTCCGGATCCGCCATTCATGAAAGTTAGAGGATTATTCTTCCTTGCTTTGCTAAGAGCTTTGGGTGGTTGGAAGAGAAAGAAGTTTCTCTTATGGGTGGGGGATGAGATCAAGTATTCAAAAATCTGAAATAACTTTTAGATTTTTTTTTTAACATGAGACGGTGAGTGACTAAGAGAGAAAGAAAGAGAGAATTCAATTTCAGTTTTGGAAAAGGGAGGAGTGCAAAGCCTGAATTGCTCTCAGGATTTTCCCTAGAAGGAGCTTGAGAATTGAAAACAAATCCAATAGGAAGAGAGAGGGGTGTTGGCGGGATGCTAGGGATGGCTGAGGCAAGTTTATGTTAATTCCCTAAATCACGGAGTGGATTCAGGGAATAATTTAGGGATTACGGCTTTGGGAAATTCGGCCAGAGGTTTAGGAATTTTGGAGAAATATTTCCTTGGGCATTGAGTGGAGTTAGGAAAGAAATCTCAAGTGGTCCCCATTGGGAGCCGGCGGGATTTCTGAGCCAGGGGAAATTAATGAGGGCTAATAAAGTTTATTAACTCAAGTTTTAGATTTAGGAAAGGCTGAATTAAAATCCAATTGAATTTTGAATTTCAAATTAGATTAAAATAGAAGCTTTCCTAAAATAGATGAGTTATTTTAGGCAAGATTTTGAAATTCAAAATTATCCCAAATCTTTTCACACCCAAGTAGGAAATTTATGAGGGGAAAGGGGCTTGAATGTGGCTGGCGGCTAAATCTATGGCCGGCGGTTTGGGCTCGGGTGGAGGGAAAATAGGGGTTCGAATGAAGGTCGTGGGGAAGGGAATTGGCGGCGGTTTTAGTGGAAAGAAGAAAGCTCAGGTGGGGAGGAAGTTGGCGGTTTAGGTGATGGGGAAGTCAAAGCAATCAAGCAAGATAAAGAACCACGAACCCGACCGTCTCCAAGGTTGGTGGGTGATACGCCAATTTCTCTCTCCAAGGGATCTCTCCAAAACTCTCCAAGAACTCTCAAAGGCTCTCAAACACAAGTGCAGGAAAATTTTTTCATAATCATTCCTTCCTTGAAAATAAAACAAAGGGGCTTTAAATAGCCTCATACAAAAGACTCTAACTGACATGACACAAATGCCCTTAGGCTTACACATGACCACTCCCATACAAAAGGGTACAAAGGGAAAATAAATAAACACACATAAGCAAATAATAAAATGCATGAAAATAAAATACATCGACTCAAAAATATAACGAATCGATCATGGCCGTAGATCGGCGGCCACGTCGCTGGTAAAATTTCCATGATGATCTGATGTCCCCATCAAAGTGCTTTAGCGTATTTCATTTTATATACCATTTGAATGCATGTATGGTTGATACAAATGCAAACAACCCAGAATGAATGTAAATTGTACATTCTTCATTCATATTAAGACTCTCTTGTACTATTGAAGCAAAAACAAAATGAAATATACATGCATAATGAGAGGTGAGAGAGATGGAGTTCATAAGGAGCATGCATGTGTATATTGTATTGTTACTCTCTTGTATCATTGAAGCTGCTACAAAATGAAATCCCCATGTGCCTATGGGATAGGTGTCCATAGGCACATGTTGACATTATAGCTAATAGTATGTTTGGGACAGCTAAAACTACTATAAAATTAGAAGTAAAACTGTTACGGCAAAAAACAAAGTTTTTGAAAGCTAGTGTGGGTATTATAATTTTTTTCTCCTAAAAAAGTTGGATGGCAGCTTTTTTATTGCTACAACACTTGCTGATTTGGTTGTGAAAAACGTTTCATAAAAAAGATATTAATAGTATTAAAAAAGTTATAATCAAATAGAAGCATATGATAATGGTCTGTGTGATAAAGCAATGAAAAACCTATCATAGTGAACCTAATATTCAACATACCTCTCCTAGAAGGTTGTATTCATATAATTTAGTATGTATTGAGGTAAATGGATGTCTTGGATTAACTTAAGAGGTTGTAGATAGGGGTGTAAGTGAGTCGAGCCGGCTCAAATTTGACTCGATAATGAGCTCGCGAGTCGAGCTTATCGAGCTTCTAGCTCGAGCTTCAAGCTCGTATGTTAACCGACCTCTAGTTCGAGCTTGATAAGACTCGGCTCGTTGGCTTGCAAGCTAGGCACGCTTAATCTGATATTAAAAAAAATATAAAAACATGTATTATTTAAAAAAAATCGATTCTTTCCTGCCAAAAAGTACATAATATTAATTGCATTTAAAGTCATTAATGAAAACTGCAGCCCAGTAGTTTTTTTGGGAAAGCTGACAGCTTGTTTTGTTTTTTTCAAAAAAAAAAAAAAAAAAAACATTAACTATTTTCTTAAAAAAAAAACTACTCCTTTCTCCCAATAAAAGAAATCTATTCTTTATCTTCAATCCTCGTCCTTCTCCAAAGGGTGAACTTGTCAATGGATCCCGAGTTTGGCTCCCACTCTACTTCTCCATAACTCCGGCTACCAAATGTTCTAACTTCTCCGATTAGGCAAGCTCGCGAGTCGAGCTTGAGCTCGAGGCAACTCAGGCGAGCTGAGTTTGAGCTCACCATATGAGCTCGTTTCGAGCTCGAGCTCGAGTTTGAGCTTATCTCTGAGTTGAAGAGACAAGCTCCAACTTGCCCAAACTTGAGCTTGACTCGACTCGTTTACACCCCTATTTGTAGATGTTCGTGAAGTGCTGCATGTGGCACTTCAATTTGGAGCTTGTGGCCTATTGAGTATGATATGACCTGTGAGCATTGTAGGTAACTTCAATATGAAGATGGTGTTGTAAAGGGTAAGTTTATTGAAAGAAATAAAGGAGGTGTTATGGCTTAAATGGTTTTGTACAATTCTTATATTGATGTAGTCAAGAATTTATGTTTACATATTTTTAATTTTTTCGTGTTATTGAACGCTATGCATTTTATTTTTGTATTACCCTATGATGGAAAACAACCAAGGTTCATGCTTGGTTTGGTGCTCTCGGGTTGGTTCAAAACATTTACTTTTTATTTGAGTTTGATCTTGCTTCCTTGCTCCTTGTTGGCTAGTTGAGTATTTAGTTGTGGGCTATTTTTTTCTTTTTGGGCTTTGCCCATTTTTTCCCTTGCGTTATGACTGCTTGAGATTCTTCTCTCTCCCTTTTGGCTGTTCTTCGGATTTCCTCTTGCTTAATAATGGCTGCTAGGGATTCTTACTCTCTCCTTTTGGTTGTTCGGTTTTCCCCTTTTGCTATTTCCTATGATTGATGATTCGGCTTCTCCTTTGAGAGCTGGTTTGGATTGCTTTTATTGGCTCATTTAATTGAACAATTATACACTCTTTCCCATCCTTCCCCTATATAAAGTGGCTGATTCTCCATTGTAAAAAAGAGTTTTTGATGAAAAAATTCAACCTACGGGTTCCTTCGTGGCTTGCGAGCCAGTCTTCTCCCTATTCCATATTATTTCCTCTCGGTCTTCTTTCTACTTCTTCCCTCCATGATTTCCCTTCCACCTGTATTTTTCTTCTCTAAACTTTGTGAGTTGTGAGGTGGTGTTGTTACCATGCTCTGTTGGTATTTTCCTCAGTGCAGACTTATGCTGGATCAAGTTTCAGTGTTGGATTATTGGTTAGATCTTTCCTTTGATCACCTTTCCGTAGTTTTGTGTATTGCATGTGAGGTGACCATTCGTGACTGTTTTGAGGGTTATTATTGTTTACATGCTTTGTGTCATTCTTTCCTACATGATTTCCTAACCAGTTTCTAACGTTTGTTTCTACCAAGTCAATTTCTGTTTGTGTTTGTGTTATTGAAAGGAAGTTATTTTTTTAGTTGCATGCCCAAGTGTTCTCCTAACAGGTTTAGAAATTTAGGTTGCATCATATATGTATTAGTGAAATCTATGATCTAAGAACTTCTTGATAAGGTGCTCCTTCTGAAATTTGTAAAGTTTCATGAGGAACAATCTTGACCAGCCTCTAGGCCAACCTTTATTTCAATAATTAGCGTTCTAATTTAATTATGCCAATAAAAACTATGCAAGCCTTATTAACTCTAATTTTGAGACATGAAAGTTATAATTGGCTCAATTGGACCCGTTGATTAATTAGCCAGCACTAATTATGACCAATTTTGATAATTCAGTTTAATTAGCTTATTAGCCTACGAATTTACTTAATCTCAATTTTTGGATTAAATATTTCCACCTTACATTGACACTACTGATTATAATTGGTTCAATTAGGCCCATTGATTGATTAGCCAGCACTAATTATGACCAATTTTGATAATTCAGCTTAATTAGCTTGCGAATTTACTTAACCTCAATTTTGGAAATTTACTAAACTCAATTTCGGAATTAAACATTTCCTTACATTGACAGTACTTATTATGGTACCTATTGCAATCATCTAAGAACATGTTTTCTATGGCTACATCATGTGGTTTTTAGAGGTAACTGTGTATTATTCAAATTTTGCTCATGTTGTCTGTTCAAATATGATGCTCATAAAGGGTGCAATTAGTTTGAAAGAATGGCACTTTGCAATTAATATATCATCTTTTAGTGTGCACTTCTTGTTGTAGGGGTAACAAACAGCCTCATCACATTCTTTGCAATTTCTGTTATCCACAATTGGCGTCATTGTGGCATTTACCACGCTTTTTTCCTAATATTTTGATTGTCTAAACTCATTTTCTTTCATACCCATGAAGCTTGTTAAGCATCACTTAGATGGGATTTTGTTATATATATATATGTATATATATACATACATATATAATAATAATAATAATAATAATAATAATTTTATTCAATTATTCTAATGGGCATTTTATGTTGTAATTATACAACAGGAGGACACAATATCGATAAACCATAACTGGTTCAATGGTTATAATTTGTACTGGGTGGTAAGTGAAATAGATAATATCAGAACCACCTCATAAAGCTAAATTTAATGTTGTCTTCTTATTAAAACACAAACACAGTGGAATTTGCTTGTTAAAGATTATACTGAGGCCAAGGAGTACATAGAAGACATCCGAGAGATTTGTGATGACTTCGAAAGCATCTGTCAGAGAAATCTTGCTGCCAACACAGGTATAACCATGCTAATGATGGTGCCAGCAATTTACCGCTAGAAACAAAAATTTATAATTTGTCATTTTACTCTCTTCCATACCTACTTATACTTCCCGTTCGCCTCTTTCTTCCTTACAGGCATGAATTTCTATGATTTTTTTGTCTTCATCTCACGGTTTGCCTTGGCCAATCTTGTATTACTTAGGGACCTTAAAAATGTGGAAAGTGTTGTTTCTCATTTAAGATCTACAGCTTATAATGCTTTAAACAATATAAGAGCCATACATTTAGTCGCCTCAAGCATGGGTTCTGTTGAAGCTTTTGCTGAAGAGAACTTAAATAGCTGTTCAGAAGAAAATCGCATTGCCTATTCTGAAGTAAAGAGAATTATGGAGGATCTAGATTTTCATGACCTATGTGCTACTTTGAGAGTAACCCTTAGAGCTGTGTGTGAGGGTCTTCATGATTACAATGTGGAGATCAGACCTGAAAAAATAGATCTTGCTATCAGTTCAGACTTCAAAATTGGCAATCCTTTAGAATTGGTTAAATTGATTGAAAATGCCTTCCCAGATCAGTTCAATATTTTGAATGCTTGCAACATTGGTTTCTCATAGAAAATGTGTGACAGCAAATCTCAGGTTATGATGCAACCCTGTTTTGAGGTATAGCTTGTTAAAAGGTGTGGGATTGATAAAAAAATGAAGGTTTGATCATTATGAGGATAAGCTGAATAAGGGTTGATTCAGCTTTCCATGTTTGCATCATCGGTTTATTATATCTAGCTTTGCTTTTGTTATACGGAAATTGCCTGTTTCACACTCAGCTTCCTGTGGAGGCAACTGTAGATTTGTCGGGAGTTTCAGATGGATTTTTTCAACCAATTTAAATTTGTTCATGTTGGTAATCATTTTTCAATTTGAAGATGGGATCTGATTGAAGAGTTTACGTTAATTAGTCCTCCATTGGCCTTATTTGACGTTCCTAATGATGATTTTTCATTGCTTCGAAAAGAAAGTGCTTCAGTCCTGCAGAGGGATGATTAATATAATTACTGGATGGCTTCTGGAAATTTATGTCTACTGATTAAGGTAAAGCATTCTGGTAAATGGTCTTTATTTGAAAAATATAAAAGAAACTTTGTTCATTAATTTTCTTGTTGATGGTTGACAAGGCATTTTATTCATTCAAGATGTATTGCAAGATATTGGGAATTGTTTTATTTAACGGCAGCATAGGTATCTTATTGTTTTCTAATGAGCATTAGTTTCTTTATGAGGATTCAATTTCCTTACACAACTGCGATAATTTGCTTTCACTGCTGGATGGAAATCGAACGTTAATTAGTTTGCATGTTGTGGATCAATGGCTGTAATCGTTTACATAGAATTATGTGATTTATATTTTATCAGAACCAACAAAAACAGATCACTTTTTGTATGTTTAATTTCTTCATCACACATGGAATTTATTTGTCAACTCCCAATAAATATGCATGAAAGATTAAGACTATTTTGTCTATTTGTTCTTGTTAGATCAGTATGTATTGTTCTGATAAATGATTTACAGATGGAGTTGTGCTTAGCCAAGCCTTGCCAACTAAAAAAAAAAAAAAAAAGCCTTGCCAACTAATTTTTTTTTCTCTCCTCTAAACCAATCAGTTCTATTTATCGCTACACTAGTCACCACTTCTTGTTTAATTAGCAGTTACAATGATAGAGGAGATAGTATTATTTAATTCTCATATCACATCTTGAAAGGTTAACCTTGTACTTGAGGGGTTATGACCCAATTTAATATATTTATTTGTATATGTGTGTGTGTTTATGATGAGGACATCGACAGACGCTACCGACATGTTTATCGCCGACGAAACCGCAGATCGACGGCCACGATTTAGCGCCTCTACTTCTGATTTAGATGTCATGATGTATTTTATTATTATTGTCTTTTTATTTATTGTTTTACCATTTTACCCCTGTGGGTAGTTATGTCTTATTGTAGCCCAAGGGGCATTTGAGTATTTTTATTTCCTTATGTTTGAAGACCTATTTATAGGGGTCTCATGCTTTGTAATAGACTAATGAATATTTGAATAAAATTTGATGTTATCTTCTTCTTCTTCTTGCATGAGAGCTAGAGAAGGGTGAGAGAGCTCAAGAGGAGCAAATCGCAAGGCCCACCAGTCGTTGGAAGAGTCCTCGACTCGTGGTTTTCCTTCTTTTATTTTATTTGTTTCCTCACCTCCACATCCTCCCTCACCCTACCCGACGGCATCCATAGCACCACCACCATCCAAGTTCAACATCACATTTGGATCAAAAGCCTTCCTCCCAAACCATCAAAACCAGCCCCTACTTCACCCACCCGTCCACAGCATCCCACCCGTCCAGCTTTCCCCTTGTCGCCGCCCATTCACTCCACCATCCCGTCATCTTGTTGATGATCCACGTCATCACAAAATTTCCCCAATTGGGTTGAGCATGACATGAAGATTTTGGCTCTATTTGAAATTCAAAATTTGAAATTCAAATCTTGCCAAATTTGGAAAGTCTATTAAGGAAAGTTTTATTCATGATCCCAATTTGAAATTCAAATAGATTGAATCTCATGAAAACTTTCCTAATCCATCCTACCTCTTTGGAAACTCCCTAAATCCCTCCCCAAATCCCTCTCCTCCTCATATTGCCGCCGGCCACCTATGAGGGTTTCTCCTCATTAATTGCTAATTAATTTCTCCTTCCTTTTTGAAATCAAATTTGATTTCACTTAATCTTCCCTCCCAAATTTTAAATTCTGAAATCAATTTCAGAATTTAACAAAAATCCCACCCCCTCTCTCACGCCTCATAACCGTCGGCCCCTTTTAATTCCCCCCCCCATTAAATCCACAATTAAGGCATTAATTTCTCTAATTTGAAATTCCAAATCCCATGCCAATTCCCCCCAATTGCTCCTAACTGAAATTAACACCAGATTTGGCCAAATTTCTCCATATTTCCCTAAGCTCGTTTCCTCTCTGGCTCCCATCCTTGCACCCGACGGCTCCCCTGCCTGCAGATCCCGCCGTCCCTTCCCAAAAGCCGCCCCTTCCTGCTCTCCCTCCCATGAAGAGCTAAGGGGATGAGAAGACGACTACCCTCCTCAATATCCCCTTCGATGTTGAATGGCGGATCCAGAGCTTGAGTGGGGTCTTGTATTCAACGCCGACCTATGATGCACGGACACGGACACGGCGACACGGACATGACACGACACAGAAACGGGACACGGCTTTTTTTGAAAATATAGGACACGGATACGGCGCAGACACGACAATACATTTTTTTATATAATATAAATATATTAATGTAATATCATATTAAAAATGACAAACAATAATAAATGAATGACATGATAACTTGTCTAGCTTATAATATAAAATATTTAGTACAAAATATCTAGTACAACCACAAAAATATAAGCAAATAATCACTTACTACAACATCAAGCATTCAAGCTTCAACTACTATGATTAGCTTTAGAGGTTTGTTTTTGGCCTTCAATATCATCATCATTGAATATCACTGCTTTCTACTCTGGTTCAACAAGAGAAAGATTTGTAATTGTGCAAAAAGGGAGGAGATGAAAATACCTTCACTGCCAAAGAGAAATGAAATGAGAATATTCGATGAATGGGTATCAAATGCAGACGTTGATTTGGTGTTGTGGATAGAAAATAAGAAATTTTGTTTAAATCTCGCCAAATATAAGAAATTATATTTTAAAAAAATTATAAAATTTTTAAGATACGCGCGTCGGACACACGTGTCCAATTTGTTTTTAATATTTTTTTAATCGGACACGTTTTCGGCGTGTCCGACACGTGTCGGAGGAGTGTCGGACGAGTGTCGTGTCGGACACGGTGTCGGACACTGCACGCCTCTTTGAGGAGAAGTGTCGGTGCATCATAGACGCCGACGGAAGTATCAACGTCCTACGGTCGCCGTGCTTCGACGTAGGATTTGAAGACGAAACCACTGTGGAAGAATACTTGGAGAGAGTCGTGCCAATCCTTGCAAGCATCTACGACCGACAACTTTCAAAGCACACGTGGAGCCTTGACGGTCACCTACGACATCCATCCCCACGGGCTACTCTTCCTCCGACGAAGTTCTTCGGCGCCCTTTCTCTAGTGGTAACTTCCTTCATCGCTTGGATCTTCTATTTCCGTCAAAAGTCCACCAATCTTTGAGTGATACGGCCCCAAGGTGAAATTCTCGTTGTTAAACGTTGGGTTTTGTTACTTGTACTTCGCATTTAATTCCCTTGGATTTTTGAATGAACTATTTTGGTTAATCTCAAGTGCATCTCTTTGGCCTAAGCAAAGTTAACGTTTCTAATTCTTAAATCTATCTTGCATGATCCACATAAACTTATAAAAGTAAACTTTAACAATTCTCTTTTAATTTCGATCGTAACTCCTAGTAGTTTCACATCAGTTTAAAGTGGGGGTGCCAACAAATGAGGGTGCAAAAAAAATCATAAATATGGCACATTAAGATCGAGCAACATTTTTTATGTATAAATTTATTTGAGAACTAAAATATGATTCATTCATGTACTACATATCTCCCAATTTTTATTTATTTATATATGCAAGACTTAAATTTATTTATTTATATAATATTATACTTTTAAAACACTATCAAGGATATATAGATTTGAATGTCATTAACATGTTATAATATTATATAAATGAATATAAATATTTATCTATTAGACACAGAAATTCATCATAAAAAATATCAAATGGAGTTGCAAACCTGCAATGAATTAACGAGTAGCCAACTCCTTTTAGTCTGATTATCGGGAACCTCAACTTCAATCATAAGATCAGCGCATGTGATGATAACTTTTGCTCAATTAAAAAATAAAGTGAATAATGATAGGCCAGATTGATCGACCCTTCTTTAAGAAAAAAAATCTCAGCCGTTCATGAACAAATCAATGCCCTCATCGCTCCAGCTTTTGAATCGATCCTGGTTACACACTTGCAGCTCGTTCGCACAGTGGGGCTTCATTGGGCAAGCGTTTCTTGGGCTTTTTTAATTACCTTTCTGGTTTCTGGGTTCTCTACTTCTCTCTTCCATGATTGGATAGTAAGTAGTCAGCTACGTCATCAATGAGTTGTCTTCGAAGGCATCGCCAACAGGTAGTTTTTTCATCTATTCGACTATTCGTCAAACCTTTTTTGATTTTAGATTGAGAAGCACTAATTTATTTAAAAGATAAAATATCATCCATGACTTGTAGGCTATTTGATTGAAATAATGAGATAGATGAGATGGTATTACAATCCTCTTTTCTTTATTTTGATAACTCGTTGTTTTTTACAAAGGGAGTCATTGTCCAATGTATGTTCTTTTAAGTAAAATAAAATTTGGGTACTTTCTGATGAATTCGATGATTAGCTACTTGCCTGCAATCCTTATGCCTGCTTTATTTGACATGGAGCTGCAAACATTTATTTGTTGATACTTGTGTGCCCTGATGGTAATTTTTCCTTCCCTTAGTTTTTACTTGGTTCCTTGAAGTATATTTAGTACATGCTTTGTGACTCAAGCTGTAGAGTGCTGGTCTGTAGAGGTTACATGTTATGATTTTAATGCTTTTAGATATAGCACTTCTTTTCAAAGCTTCTTAATCTGGTCAGCAGGCTATGGCATGACTGATTGTCTCGTTCCCTTGAAGCTATAGAAGCCATTTCTCAGTCTACTCTTATTTCTTTCTTCTACTAAAGGATTGATTTTGTTCTGTTTATTTTCAGAAGAAAAAGAAGAGACTGGGTACATTCATGAACTTATCATAAAGCTGTCATTGTTTTTGTATATTTGTGCTAACTACTTTATGTGATAAGATTTGAGCGAAATCCAGCCAAACAGCCTAAAATGCAAAACCAAATCTCACGCCAAATGAAAGCTGCCGTAGACGGAAAATTCCGTCTTTTCGTGCTAAATCCCGGATTTCCGAAATCCCATTTTTTGCCGGATTTACGAAATCCATTGGCTTTAGAGGAAGAGTTAGCTCGTTAAATCCGCTCTACAGCCAAACACTCACAAATATTTAATAGGATTTATCATGGGATGTTTACCAATCAATTTTCAGGATTTATGGAATCCAGATTTAGAGGATTTATGAAATCCTAGTTAAATCAAATCATGGGTGCTACCAAACAGCCCTAAATGAGATTTAAATTTTTTTACTGAATGTTGAAAATCAGTTTACTTTTTTTGATATTTACATTAGCTGGAATTCAAAGTGAACGTGCTACTAAATGCATGGGCCATGCCATGGAGTATATGAAAGCTTTGGTATACTCTTCTTTTATTCCCCTCTCAACACTATAGTGTTACATTTACTGTGCTTTTTTAGGAGGAGGTTACTATTGGTTGTGTTTCAATGTTTTATCCTATTGTTGGTTTCAATATGCTGCTTATCATTGTTTCACCTGTTGATTTTATAGTATTATAACACCTTGTTAATTTTGTTGTTTGTCATTTATTGCCTGCACCTATTTTTTTTGGTTTTCCCTTCATAAAGATTCTTCTCTATTTGTACTTTAATTTCATACATCATTGTTTATTGCGAAGATGATTGCAATCATTTTTAAGGATAGTGGGCTTTTACTCTTGCGAATCTGTTAGGCCAGTTCAACTGGTCCAACCTAGACCGGTTCAGGTTTACTGCCGTTGGCCTAGGGGGAGGGCGAAATCAAGGGAGCAAAAGGAGACATAAAAAAATCTCTAAACAGCCCTCAAATTCAAATTTCCCTCCTAAACATCCATTACATTAATTGCTCGGGCCCACTAGGCCATCCGCTAATGATAGAATTAGGGTTTCATCTTGAATCTGGAAGGAATTTGAGATCTAGGGTTTGTGTTCTTGGGCTCTAGGCTTGGCTAGAGATTTGAAGAGCTGTTTCTTCCTCTCGAATTAAAGAAACTTGTATCGTTTGTTGTTTTCTTGCATCTATTAGTGGATTTCCCCATTGTTTCTCTCAGCTTTCTCTATTTTCCTAAGAAAAACTGCTGTAATTTGCTGTTTGACAGCTGTTTACAGCAGTTATCTTCACTGTTTTCCACCAAATCTTATTAGATTTGCTTGTGAACTCAAGTATTACTATTGGGATTACTTGCGAATTCAAGTACTTCCTATCAGAATGTTTTATTTTCTGCTTATTTTTGTTGCTGTCTTCTTAAATTCTGACAACTGCTTCGTTTATTTTTGTTTCTTTCAAATGGAGAGTGACACTTTATGGTTCATTAACACTTGGAAAATTAAATATTTAAGTCCCCTTTGTTATTCTTCGTGGATTTTCCTTTTTATTGCATCTAACGTTAGGGTGTAACATTTTTTAATGTCATCCATGTATTTCACCATTGATTCTACCATACCATTTGCTTAGCAGCAGGAGGAGAAAGAAATTTGAAAGATAGCTCTGGCTGGGTCTATCTACATACTTAGCCATGAGACAACAAATATTTATATGGCTCGGTGAAGAATTGCCCACATTCATGGAGAGGGAATGATTTCACTATATTAAAGAAAATATGATACAATTGACTCCTCTTTTGCATCTCATATAGCAGCATTGAAACCTTATAGATTTGAAATAAAACAAAATAAGAAAGTAATTAATGAACATTTAATTATGCTAATTAGATCTCTTAATTCGTGCAAATTAAATCTTTTAATTTTGGCAGCAATTGCAATAATCAGTTAATAAAATCTTTCCTAATCTCTGTCAAATTAGATAATGAAATTTTTTCTACAATAAACCATTGGGCATGTAAATTAGGATTGATTATTCTACCCCTTGCTGTGAGCGAAAACCTATGCAAGATGTGGCTAATATTATTGATCGATTAATAATAAGAAAGAGCGGGATTTTTCTCTGATCAGTATATTTATTCTATTAATATTTCACATATATAAGAGTTTTTTCTCAGTAACTTTTGCAAGTCCTTTACTGCAGTGACCGTTATGTTCCCCTTGTGTCATTTTTATTGCCAGCTTGGTTTGAATGTAATTTTAATCTAAATCAATTCTTTATCCAAATCGGCTCAAGTTAAAATTTTAGTCCATTTGGAGTTTTGACTACGAACTAATAAATTTTGGATTCAAAACTTATGTATGAAACGTGCGTATTTTATTTAGGCTTCATTTGAGATATTTTTTTTTCTGCTTCTTAAAGCGGCTTTCTAGTAAAAAATTTTAGTTTGTACTAAAAGGTTATTTTAAGCAATAAGAAAGCCGTCCCAAATGAAGCCTTAGTCGACTCGAAAGTTTAAGAAAAAAAGAAAATTGCCTGATTATGCCCATTTAGCTCAACTTAAGTAAAAAATTAATTCAATTTTGGAATGTAATCTCGGTCTAGTGAACCTGTTCGTATCGTACCGTTGGTGTAGAAATTATGGCAGTCTGCCACCTTGCTGGGAGTCATAAAAGCTCACTCTAGTACTGAAGTGATTGTTCATTGGAAGCTGTATATTTATTTTACTTTTAAGCCCAAAACCCTTTGGATGGGCTAAAGATCTGAATGAACCACCTTAGGATATCAACTTTGCTCTGTTAGGACTCGAATCGGCAAATTATGATTAAATTATTCAAAAGCTAAGATAGTCAACTTATATTCTTAATTTTTCATTGCTATTTATTATCTAATGAGATTTGATTTTAATTAAAATTTCTATCTTTCATCATATTTTAAACACAATCTTAATTTAGATACAAAATGTTTAAAAAAAAATTCCTGTTGAGATTTTTAATGTTTCCCCATAGTATTTATGTCGCTGCCAATATATTCCTCCCAATTAAAGCTTCTTTTTAAGTTTTAAATATGTAGCTCATATTTATTTGTTGGTTGGGAATTTTGGTTATCAATCAATATGTCTTAGATTTGAAGCTTGCGTGTGTGATGTGTGTGTGGAGAAATTATTTTGTGTGGTCAAGGGATGCCGTCCGGAGGTGAATCAGAACACCCCATGTTAATTTTTTGCTGTGTACCAGTGCTGTGTACAGTTATATACCAGGTGATGTGGTGCATCTTGATTCGCCTCCGAACGGTCTGATGTCTGCACAAAATAATTTTTCTTGTGTGTGAATTTGCCTTGATTGATCTAAATGTCATTAAAATATGATTTATTTCATAGGATTTCCCAAAACCCTATATTTCCAAAAAAAAATTAAAAAAAAAAAACTTTTAAATTAGTACCATTTTATATGATTTTTTTACAGACTAAGAAAATAAAATATGATGTATTTCACAGTTTCACCATAGTGTGTAAATGAGTATAGTCAAACTCAAGTCAACCTCCTTTTGAACTTGTGCTTGATTAATTAATCAAATTCCAACTTGAGTTTAATTTTATAAGTTCGAGTTTACTCATAAGGCGCCTTAGTTATCATAGAAGAGAGAATCGTTTTTATTTAGGCAGTTATTATAGTAGTATAATAAAAAATTATGAAATTAAATTAGAAATAATAGGAGATCACTTGAAATAATAAAGAGAAATATAATTTTCAGGCATTTTTAGTGATTTATATTAAAATAATTGAGTTTTTATATATTTTAAGTGTATTTAATATTAATATTTTTTTTAACGAGTCATCTCAAAAACCAACGAGTCAAATGGGATCCGACTTAAATTTTGCTTGTTAATTCAACGAGCTTAACTAACAAGTTATTTATCGAGTAGAGCTCGAGTCAACTCACAAATCAGCTTATCTCAATTACAACCCTAATTTCACCCCTCCAAATTGATAAATTAATCAAGATCAAGTGGTTGACGATTATGCTGAAAATTGATAATCTAGCATTTCATACAATTAATTTAATGTTAATTCATTATTTAGAGGCTATAACATCAGTTTTTTCATTAGTAGTTTATGATTTTTAGTATTGTTGCGTGTTAGAAAATACGCGGCGGTAGAGTTTTATGAATTTGCGTCCGAGCGTTGCACGTAAGTTTAACACACAAACAGGAAAAGAGAGTGAACACCGAGAGTTTTTACGTGGAAAATCCAAAAATGGGAAAAACCACGGGGCCTCGCCCAGTTGCAAATTTCCACTAGTGTTTTCGCAGATTACAAATGGCGGATTTCGTCCCACAAGTCGGGATAATCCAAATACAACTTGTTTCTTCCACGGAATTCACAAAGTCCTGCGAATTCCTAGCGTTTCCTGAAAATCCGGCAGAGTTCCGGCGTCTTCAGGCGGCAGGAAGAGCTTCCGGCGGCGGTGGTCGAGGAGGTGAGGAATCTCCTATTCCCCTTTCTCCTTCTCCTTCTCTTCTTCTGCGAATTCTTCACTTTAGTCCCTTGGTGTAGAATGAGGGCTCTATTTATAGTTTTTCTAGAGTGGCATAGCCCGTAAATAGGCGTGAGAACAAGGGCGAACAGGGAGTGGTTTGAATGGACGGTCGATATCGAATCTTTTAATCATGCACCGTTCGTTGGACATTTGATGGCCTTAATGATGTCGGAATTTGATGATCTTGGGCTCGTTGGATTCGTCTCGTCGAGCCGCTCGATTCGAGTATAAGCTCGTCAAAATCGGAGACCGTTTGGTAACTCAAATTGCGGTTTGAACCTTCCAACAGCGCTTCGAACCTTTGATTCAGACTCATTTGGGCTCGGATTGGGTTGATCTTGGTGTCGTTGGGTTTGTATTTCCGAGACGCTCAGTTTGACTGTAAGCTCGCTGAAATCGGAGTTCATATGCTCCCGAAATTAATTTTTGAAGTTTCCAACTAGGTTTTGCCTCGAGATTCGTGCCCGATCAAGATGATTTTGCGATGTCGTATCAATTGCCCCCCTATTTTCGGACGTCGTAGCTTCAGGGGTCCGAAAATATGTGTACAAATTTCGGAAAATTTTTCTGAGTGACCCAGGATTGATCGGGATTGTAGAAGCTCCGAACGGTTCTGAAAATGCCAAAATTGAGTCCGGAACGTCGAAAAACGGGTCCGGGGACCCCAAAAACGTCCGATTTGGTCTTCCCGGGGCGAAATTTGGGCCCGAAAAGGACCGGGCGGCCGAACTGGCCGGACCGGCCGGCCGGCCGCCGCGTCGCCGACGAGGAACCGCGCGCCCGCGCACCTGCGGGCGAACCGCGCGTCTGCGGGCGAACCGTGCGCCAGCTCATGCGGGCGAACCGCGCGCCCGCGCCCGGGCTAGCCGCGCCCGGGCTAGCTGCACCCGCGCCTGCTGCGCGTGGAATGCCGCCGGCAGTTGCCGGCCGCTGGCAGCGTGCGGCCAGCCGCAATCCGCTGGCAGCGTGCGGCCAGCCGAAAATAAGAGTTTTTTTGCTATTTTTGGGTCAAAAAATTCCCAAAAAATCCAAAAAAAATCCGAAAAAATAGAAAAAATTTTAAAATGATTGTAACTTCCCCTCATTCTCTCAAAAACCTATAAATAGGCCCTTGAGGCCTTTAGAAATATTGCAACTCCTCCTTCTTTCTCCCCCCGGTTTACTGGCGATAGAAACCTACGGGATTTCCTTCCTCCCCCTCCGGTTTACTGGCGATAGAAACCTACGGGATTTTCTTTCTCCCCCTCCTGTTTACTGGCGATAGAAACCTACGGGATTTCCTTCCTTCCCCCCTGGTTTACTGGCGATAGAAACCTACGGGATTTTCTTTCTCCCCCTCCGGTTTACTGGCGATAGAAACCTACGGGATTTCCTTCCTCCCCCCCCCCCCCGGTTTACTGGCGATAGAAACCTACGGGATTTTCTTTCTCCCCCTCCGGTTTACTGGCGATAGAAACCTACGGGATTTCCTTCCTCCCCCCCGGTTTACTGGCGATAGAAACCTACGGGATTTTCTTCCTCCCCCTCCGGTTTACTGGCGATAGAAACCTACGGGATTTCCTTCCTTCCCCTCTGAGCGGAGGTTTGCTGGCAATGGACGATCGAGTTGAAGCCCGTTAGTAGTCAACGATCGAGTGTGGAGCCAAAGGGGAGAGTTTGATAATGCGTTGCAAATAGCATTCAAGCGAGAAGCCGATGGCGAGTAGCAGTCTGCCAACGAGGAGAAGTCCGACGACAAGAAGAAGTCCGACGTCGGGTAGAAGTACGGCCTTGGGCAGAAGACCGACGAAAGTTCGTCGACGAGCAGAAGTCCGATGTCGGGTAGAAGTCCGCTCTGCTGACGAGCAGAAGTCTGACGTCGGGTAGAAGATCGACGAGAATTCATCGACGAGCAGGAGTCTAACGACGAGTAGGAGTTCGCTGTCGGGTAGAAGTCCGCTGACGGGCAGAAATTCGACGACAGGGAGAAGTACGACGTTGGGTAGGAGTCCGCTAACGAGCAGAAGTCTGACGACGAGTAGGAGTCCGCTGACAAGCAGAAATCCGACGACGAGTAGGAGTCTGCTGACGAGCAGAAGTCCGACGACGAGTTGGAGTCCGCTGACGAGCAGAAGTCCGATGTCGGGTAAGAGTCCGCTGACGAGCAGAAATCTGACGACGAGTAGGAGTCCGCTGACAAGCAGAAATTCGACGACGAGTAGGAGTCCGCTGACGAGCAGAAGTCCGACGACGAGTAGGAGTCCGCTGACGAGCAGAAGTCCGATGTCGGGTAAGAGTCCGCTGACGAGCAGAAATCTGACGACGAGTAGGAGTCCGCTGACAAGCAGAAATCCGACGACGAGTAGGAGTCCGCTGACGAGCAGAAGTCCGACGACGAGTAGGAGTCCGCTGACGAGCAGAAGTCCGATGTCGGGTAAGAGTCCGCTGACGAGCAGAAATCTGACGACAGGGAGAAGTACGACGTCGGGTAGGAGTCTGCTAACGAGCAGAAGTTTGATGTCGGGTGGAGGTCCTATCCGAGGTTGTATGTCAGAACATTTGTTCGATGATATTAACCTGTATGGAAGAGACCGAGAGAATCCACCAAGGATGTAAGACCTATCCGAGGTTGTATGTCGGAGCCCTGCTCGACGACGTTAACCTGTGTGGATGAGGTCAGGAGAATCCACCAAGAACGTGAGACCTATCCGATGTTGTATGTCAGAACATTTGTTCGATGACATTAACATGTGTGGAAGAGGTCGAGAGAATCCACCAATGATGTAAGACCTATCCGAGGTTGTATGTCGGAGCCCTGCTCGACGACGTTAACCTGTGTGGAAGAGGTCAAGAGAATCCACCAAGGATGTAAGACCTATCCGAGGTTGTATGTCGGAGCCCTGCTCGACGACGTTTAACCTGTGTGGATGAGGTCAGGATCAAATCCCCCTGGGATTGATCGTCCGGTGATTGAGATACAATATGAATTGTGTATTCCTCGAATCACGGAGAAAGAGTTTGAGAATTTTATTCTTATCTTTCATAAGATGAAAAATCATATCACAACAACATGAACATTCTATTACTGCATTACGTAAGCATAGTACAATAGTTCCCTGGTACGACTTACAAATTACAAAGTACTCAACACACAAGATCTTCGCACGGTGACAATACAACAACATTCAACTTGAAAGAAGATATTAGAGATATCAAAGTGACACTCAACTCAACATAAAAATGAGAACAAGACAAGTAATATTTGTTAATACAAATACACGAAGTGCGTGATCATTCAATCTCTCCAACCATTTGAACATTATTCAATGGTTGTCTTTGTTGTTGATTCTGCCCCCCAGTCGGACCAACTTCATCTCGAGTTGGTGTATTCTTGATGAATTGTCGGAGATATCCTTGTCGGATCAGTCTCTCAACTTCTTCCTTGAGCTGCCAACATGCTTCAGTAGTGTGCCCACGGCTACGGTGGAAGTGGCAATATTGCTCCTGGTTTCCGACGTTGGGCTTCAAAGGGTGTGGCCATTTCACGTTCTCCTGATCCCGGATGGCCATTAATACATTTGCTTGGGATGTATTGAGTGGGGTGTACTCCTTTTCTTGGCGAGGTCCTCGTCGTGGTGACGGAGACCTATGAGGTAGATTATTCTTCTCATGCTTATTCTGCTGTGGGAAAGAATTATCCATCCCAGGTGCACCTTTGCGCTTCCCGCTGATTTGCTCAAACTGTTTCCTGTGAGCATTTATAGCTTCATCCGCAGAGATTTGTGCCTCCACGCGATGGATCAAGTCAGCGTACGAATGGACGGTGTCTCGCATAAGGGCCGAATAGAAGGGGCCAGGACGAAGACCTCCAAGAAAGACCCCTCTGAGTAATTCAGGGTCTACTCCTGGAATCTGTCGTGCTTCAGTGGAAAATCGTTGAAAATACTCCTTCAACGATTCTCCCTCATTTTGGCGAATCCCGGAGAGGTAGGAAGAATCCTTAGCAATTCTTTGATTGGCCACAAATTGTTCTACGAATACTTTTGCCAATTTGACAAAAGAGGGGATCGTTCCAGGTGGAAGCGAGTAGAACCATGTTCGAGCCTGTCCTTTAAGGGTGGCGGGAAAGACCTGGCAGAGGAGCGCATCTGATGCTCGTTGAATATGCATGATGGTTCTGTAGTAGTCGATATGCTCATATGGGTCGGTCGTCCCGTCGTAGGACTCAACATTTGACACTTTGAACCCTACCGGAATGGGGTGCTGAAGAATGGCTTCTGTTAGAGGTGATGATTCCTGGAAATTCCTTTGTCGGAGAGCATGCCTCACATCTCCTCGGGGGAACTCTTCCTGTACCAATTTTTGCAGTTCGCGGCGTAGGACATTGTGAGGGAGTCCTGCAATGTGTGGTTGGAGAGAGCCTTCTGGGAGTTCCGAAAAAATGCGATGATGTGTTGAACTCGTTGTATCGGCAAGTTCATCTTCCTGTTGTGATTGAGGATGTCCCCTAGGTGGAGGAAGGTGAATTTCTTCTTGACGCTGCTCGAATTGAACATCTTCAACCCTTGGTGGATCCCGAGGGCGAAGGATCTCTTCCAACGCCGGCTGTCGATCGTCTCGTAGGAGTTGAAGAATCTCGTTCTGAGATTCTTCCATCTTCCGAATCCTTTCTTCCAAAGAAGGCCATAAGGTCCTTTCACCGGCAGCATTTTGCCCCCCGGGGTGCAAAGATACTGAGATTGGTCGTCTATGATTAATAGACGAGTTTCTGGACTGACGAGAGTTGGAGCGAGAAGCTCCAACCAAACGACTGCTGCGCCTATTCACCATCGTAGCAGTACTCGAAGTAGTGGGATAGTTGTTCCCACAGACGGCGCCAAGCTGTTGCGTGTTAGAAAATACGCGGCGGTAGAGTTTTATGAATTTGCGTCCGAGCGTTGCACGTAAGTTTAACACACAAACAGGAAAAGAGAGTGAACACCGAGAGTTTTTACGTGGAAAACCCAAAAATGGGAAAAACCACGGGGCCTCGCCCAGTTGCAAATTTCCACTAGTGTTTTCGCAGATTACAAATGGCGGATTTCGTCCCACAAGTCGGGATAATCCAAATACAACTTGTTTCTTCCACGGAATTCACAAAGTTCTGCGAATTCCTAGCGTTTCCTGAAAATCCGGCAGAGTTCCGGCGTCTTCAGGCGGCAGGAAGAGCTTCCGGCGGCGGTGGTCGAGGAGGTGAGGAATCTCCTATTCCCCTTTCTCCTTCTCCTTCTCTTCTTCTGCGAATTCTTCACTTTAGTCCCTTGGTGTAGAATGAGGGCTCTATTTATAGTTTTTCTGGAGTGGCATAGCCCGTAAATAGGCGTGAGATCAAGGGCGAACAGGGAGTGGTTTGAATGGACGGTCGATATCGAATCTTTTAATCATGCACCGTTCGTTGGACATTTGATGGCCTTAATGATGTCGGAATTTGATGATCTTGGGCTCGTTGGATTCGTCTCGTCGAGTTGCTCGATTCGAGTATAAGCTCGTCAAAATCGGAGACCGTTTGGTAACTCAAATTGCAGTTTGAACCTTCCAACAGCGCTTCGAACCTTTGATTCGGACTCATTTGGGCTCGGATTGGGTTGATCTTGGTGTCGTTGGGTTTGTATTTCCGAGACGCTCAGTTTGACTGTAAGCTCGCTGAAATCGGAGTTCATATGCTCCCGAAATTAATTTTTGAAGTTTCCAACTAGGTTTTGCCTCGAGATTCGAGCCCGATCAAGATGATTTTGCGATGTCGTATCAAGTATGAACTTGTTTGACGATTGTACTGTTACTAAAGTTTTTTTTTTTTTCCTTTAAAAAGGTAGAACTGAAGTATATATATTTTTAACTTACATGCTTAACAAAAAAAAGCAAAATTTGCAATCATTGTAGCAAAATTGCTGCATGATTGTACAATTTGCTTATATTGCATATAACAAACCAAAAAAACTTTTATATTTTAACGACTAAAATCATGATTATCATAGTTTTAAAGTCTAGTCAGCTCAATCACCCAGCCCATAATTAATTTCTATAAAAAGAAGACGACAATAACAAAACCATTAAGATTTTATTTGGGACGATTTTTTTACTATTTCTTCAAGCCGCTTTTTAGTAAAAAATTATAGTAGAAAGCTGCTTCAAGTAGGAAAAAATCATCCCAAATGAAACCTAAGTCTTTATCATACTGTGTAAGGCCGGCTATATGAATTTTTTAACTTTTTAACCAAATTCGTAGAGAAATTATTCTGTGCGGAGTCTTGATATAGCTTACGTTCAATCTCCATACAAAATAGTTCATATTGATTGTACACAGACTATGTATAATCTTATACAAAAGGTACGTATAATCCGAAAGCTGATATTTTATGTAACAAAATTATTTAAGAAGATTCTTCTTAATACTATCTTCCATTAGAACTATTCCAACCAGATCTCTACGATGAAAGCATTATTAAACGGTAAACTCACATAAGGTAGCCACATCTTCATCCTCCTTCATCACAGTTTAATTTCCCAGCAGGGCACACGAATATTATACAAAAAAACAATTACAGAAATAATATATAAACGCTGCTGCTTCACGGACCCGTTCTAATGGCGCCCACGAATGACCATTCCATTAAGATTCTGGTCCTCACACATCGGTGAATATTTTAATTTTAGGCTTGGGAGTGGCGATCCATGTGAAAAAGTTTTCCAGTCCGAGTCTCTGAGAAATAGCCATAATTTCCTCCCTCCCACCAAAAAAAAAAAAGAAACAGCCATAAAAATTGAGGCTTTTTGACAGTCTCATGTGCTTTATCCGCAGCAACCTTCTCGTAGCCAACCACTCTCATCTCTCTACTTGATGCTTCTTTCTCTCCGAGTCTCAGCCCCAAGAGACACTGGCCATACATTGAATGCACTGAGAATGCTCATCCAGCTCCACACAGTCCTTTTCGAACTCCTACTGATTAACACTCATTTGTGATTCTACGATTAAACTAATCGGTTCTAAGATTTCTACTACTGTTCACCACAAGAACCAGCTGAGGAGCCTCTGCTGAATGATGGGGCTTAGGAGAAGAGGCCAATGGCTGCCTCCTCTTCTCTCTTGGGTCGCCATTGTTGTGGCCTTCGGAACTTTTGGTGGTGCTGGTTCTGAAATTAGTTTGAGGTTTGTGAAGACACCACGGCAAATCTCAGCATTTGACTCTGCTGCATTTGAGTTTGAGGTTTTTTATGAAACGAGTGGGTCTGCTTGCAGCGATTGTGTAGTCAGCTGTAAGGTTGGTTGGAGTAGCCTTCTGATGATTTCAGCTATTTGTTCAATCAAGTATATATTTTTTGGGTTATTTCTCTGTGATTTCACCTTTTTCTACAGAATATTTGGTAATTACGGGTAGGTTTATCTCTTGCGTATTGGAATGAATATTTTCTCTTAGTTTGTTTCTAGTAGGTTTTTTATGCTTCTTTTTGTTTAGTCGTAAAAAAATTTCGGATTTTGCAGCTGAGATTGCGAATATTTATGAATGTTCCAATTGTTTGTGATTGCACGATCAAGTTGTTTTCATTTAATTTTTTTCTGTATGTATTCGAAATAGTTTTCTTCCCAATCCTGCTTAGAAGTCTCCATTGTTGCTATTATTTGATTCTGTTGCATGTTCTCTCCTTTTATTTATTTAATTACCCATCACGATCCATTAGTTGCTTCAGCCTTTAATTATTATTTTTGGGCCTTCAACAACCACACTTTACCTTTTACTCGCTGATCTTGTACTTATACTTTCTATCCGGAAAAATTATACAGTTTTCTTCTAACAGAGTTCTGGGAAAACTTTTAAATTTCATGATGTTGGCGAAGCTCTTTATCTTTTTCCTTTACGAGAGGGAATTTACTTTTCCTCTTACTGTAGTTATCGTCATCATTAGTCTCATCTCAACTATTTAAGCTCTCCAAGTGTATACTAAGAAAATATGATCAACATAAGATTTGGCTTAAAAGTTTTAGTTAAAAATGTTGTTGATCCGGTATTTTTTTGCATTTTTCAAGTCTTCAAAAGCTGAATTTACAGTATTTTCTACATTAATGATTTAGCCTTTCATTAGCTTTCTGCAATCATTTGAGGTAACATGGGATGTTATGCAAGGAACTTCTCTATATTTTCATCATAAGTTGAAAAAAGAAGAAAACTTTTCATGACCAACCAAGAGAGGAAAATCTTTCCTTGTACCATCATTAGAATCTGTGAAATAGGATTTCCGTTACAATTTACAACTAAGATGCCAGTATCATGTAGATTATATTCAAAATATTAAGGCAAAGACTTAACATTTGGATATGCTTAAATTCTGATCTTGCAGTTTTTGCTTGCATCTTGAGCTCCAATTATATTTTCTAAATACGTATCTGTAAACACCAATGCAGCTTGACAACAATAGCTATTCAGATTGCAATACTGGACGAATAAATTACAGTCGCTTGAGTGAGGGAGACCACATGTTTGAGGCTTGTGTCAGCGGATCCCTTGGACTTCGCTGTGATAGCTACAACTGGACTATTGGTTAAGAATCTTCCCTTTTATACTACTTGATTTTTGTATAGCGTGTAATGGTTTACAGATTTCTTGGATGCCTTCCTTGAATGTTCATTTTTTCCATATGTCTGAACCTCGCCTGGTGTAATAGAACTAAATTGCTTTCTACCTTATCATTCTATGGAAATAATCTCTATTTTAAGCTTTAGGCTTATGAGTTTAGCTTTTACAGTGCTTCAATCATGACCAATAGATAAATGGATAGTTTTTCTTATTCCAAATTGTAGGATTTCAGTTCCACCATAAGATTGCTTCAGAATTGAGAGTTTCCATATGTTCAATTAGGCATAATAAGTGATTAGCATCATATTCATCACTGACTGGTAGAAAATATCGTCTTTGGACATCTCGGCACCTATTACTATGACTAATTGTAGCAAGAAATTGAGAGAGAAAATGACTTTCGGATTTATGATTTTTAAAATAACGTTCAAACTAAAAAAGTGACATATCTGGCCGATGAAAACTACCATATTTGCATCATCACATGCTTCAATCTGACATTGCAAGCCAATTTTAGCGAGAAATTGTGAGAGAAAGTGTTACGCCGGTCCAGCATGGACCGGCTCATCCTGGACCGGCTCAGCCGGTCCAGGTCTACGTGAGGCGGAGACGGGCCAGAGCACAGGCGGAAGAAGGAAAGGGGGCTGGGGTGGGGTCCGCTTGCAATTCAAACATGGTTTAAGTATTTTTGGAGGGAGAAGGAAGGGTAGAGAAGTCCTTTTGCGATTATTTTGTATTAGATGATATTAATAGGTAGTTATGAGGGGATTAGGGTTATCATCTTGATTTTGAAAAGAAATTTGTCTTCTAGGTTTTCTTGTTTGGGCTCTTGGCGTTGCCGGAGATTGTTGGAGAGTTTTTCCTTCCTCTCGGATTGAAGGAAACTTGTATCTTTATTGTCTTTTGCATTGACGAGTGAAATTCCTATCGTTTGCAATTGTTTCTCCTATTCTCTCTACGATTCTTCTCAGATTTTTCTACTATTTTTATGCTTGGTGGCTGTTTTCCATAGAAAACAGCGGATTATTAGTGATTTGGCTTAGATCCGATAGGAATCACTTGAAATACTCAAGTGGTACCTATCAAATTGGTATCAGAGCCAAGATCCGGACGGTGGGGGGCTGTTTTCCACTGTTTCGCTGCAGATTTTTGCTGTTTGGAAGGGATCCGGAGACCATTTTTGGGTTCCCATGGCATCTAAACGTGTAGAAGTCTTGGAGACCGAAGTGGGTCAATTTAAGGCGGATCTGGAGGAGAAGATGGCGACGTTGAGTGAGAATATGGAAGGAAAATTCATGGCATTGGAGGAGATGATGAAAAAGTTGTTGGAAGGGCAAGCAAGAGCTGTGCCAGCGGAGGAAAGAGGAGAAGGTAGTGGGAGCAAGGGTAAGGAGAAGGCAAATCCGGAAGGGGAAGAGGAGGTGGAACTGCTTGGTAGCAACGGAAGAATGCTACATCGGGAGTCCATCAGGAGGGAAGAGCAGGAAAGAAGGAGAGACTTCAGGGAAGAAAGAGAGGATGATTGGCGTCGTCAGAGGCCCGACCCAGTGGACCGGCCATGGGGGATTCATAACCACCATGGCGGAGCGCGAGGGGAAGAGGGCTATCGACGGCCGAGGAGGGAGGATGTGCCCCGATATGGAGAAAGAGGAACTTGGGAAGACCCCATTGCCTGGGACAGAGGAGGCCATGGGGGAAACAGAGCATACGGGATGGACACGAGGGCCAGGAAGCTGAAAATGCCTGTTTTCGAAGAAGGAAATGTGGATGAGTGGATCCACAAGGTGGAAAGGTACTTTGCAGTGAATGGCCTTATGGAGGAGGAGAGATTGATGGCTGCTAGCATGTGCTTGGAAGGGGCGGCTTTTGCCTGGTTCAAGTACATGGATAAGTGGGATCCGGTGAGAACTTGGAGGGATTTCAAGGAGGCCATCAGAGAGAGATTCAGGGGGGCAGCCCATGGGAGATCTCCGAGCAGTTCTATGCCCTCACTCAGGAGGGAACAATGGAGGAATACAGAAAGAAATTTGAGAGTCTGGTGGGAGACATGGAGGGCTTATCGAACAGCACGTTGGGGGGAAACTTCATGAAGGGGCTCAAGCCAGAAATTAGAGATGCTGTGAAGGTCATGAGACCGAGAGACCTGAGGGAGGCAATGGAGTTGGCTCAGCTGGTGGAGAACCAGAAGACCAACGCTCGAAGTTGGAGGAACAACCACTCTGGAGGTCCCACCAGGACAACTACCACGTACTTGGCTCCAAAAGGGCCAAGCCCCAGTGTCCCTAGAGAGAGTGGAAAGGAGAAGAGCGGGGTGACTAGAACTGCAGGAAGCTTCAAGAAATTGACTGAGGAGGAGATGCAGGAGAAGAGGGCCAAGGGCCTTTGCTTCAGATGTGAGGAGAAGTTTGTTCCAGGGCACAGATGCAAGGATCGCGCTCTTCGGGCTCTCACCGTCTATATAGACGAGGCGCCTGAAGAGGGTGATGATTCAGACGAGGAGCAGATTGATCCACAGTTGGAGGTAGCCGAGGTCTCCCTCAATTCGGTGATGGGATTCACTCCTAGCCATACGATGAAGGTGAAGGGGGAGATTCGGGGGAGAGAGGTTGTGGTTCTGATTGACAGTGGGGCAACCCACAATTTCATATCCACCCAGGTGGCGGAGGAGCTAGGGATGGAGCCTACTGAGACAGGCAGCTACGGGGTGATGATGGGGACAGGGAAGATTGAGTCCAGCACCGGTATCTGCAAAGGGGTGGAGATGAGGCTACAGGAGATCAGGGTGGTAGAGGATTTTCTGCCCCTGAAGTTGGGTAGCACAGATGTCATTTTGGGCATGAAGTGGCTACAGACCTTGGGTGAAACCAAGGTGAATTGGGGGACCATGGTGATGGAGCTGAGCGTAGAGGGGAAGCAGGTGAAGCTGAGGGGAGAACCAGGATTGTCCAGAGCTGGAGTGTCACTCCGATCCATGGTGAAAATCATACAGGAGGAAGGAGGAGGATTCTTGGTGGAATTGCAGAGCTTGGAGGAGCAGGAGGAGGGGGAGGGAAGACCCATCCCCGCTTTGGTACAACCCCTGTTGCAGGAATTTGAGGATGTGTTCCAACCTCCAGTTGGACTACCACCTGACAGAGAGCAGGAGCACCAGATTATCCTGAAAGAAGGAGTATCTCCTATCAGTGTGAGACCTTACAGATATCCTCAGGTGCAGAAGGATGAGATTGAAAGGTTGGTGGGAGAAATGCTAGAAGGAGGGATCATTTAGCCCAGTGTGAGTCCTTTCTCTAGTCCAGTGTTGCTTGTGAAGAAGAAGGATGGGAGTTGGAGGTTCTGTGTAGATTATAGAGCTCTCAACAAGGAAACTGTGCCTGATAAGTTTCCGATCCCTGTGATTGATGAGTTGATGGATGAGCTACATGGAGCAGCTTTGTTCACCAAAGTCGATCTGAAGTCAGGCTATCACCAGATCAGGATGAGGAAGGAAGATGTGCAGAAAACGGCCTTCAGGACTCATGAGGGTCACTACGAGTTTCTAGTGATGCCTTTTGGCCTCACCAACGCTCCAGCAACATTCCAAGCTTTGATGAACCGGATCTTCAAGCCACACCTCCGCAGGTTTGTGTTGGTATTTTTTGATGACATCCTAATTTATAGCAGGACTGAGGAGGAACACCTAGAGCACCTGAGAGTGGTGTTGGGTGTACTGAAGGAGCATCAGTTGAAGGCCAACTTCAAGAAGTGTGACTTCGCTCAGGCACGGGTGGAGTACCTGGGGCACGTGATATCCCAGGAGGGAGTGGCTGCCGATCAATCCAAGATAGAGGCAATGCTGGCTTGGCCTCAACCCAAGACCTTGAAGGGACTCAGAGGGTTTTTGGGACTGACAGGCTATTACAGAAGGTTCGTGAGAGGATACAGCACCATAGCATGGCCTCTGACAGAGCAGTTGAAGAAGGACGGGTTTTTATGGGGAGAAGCAGCTTCGGAGGCCTTTGAGAAGCTGAAGAAGGCCATGACGACGATGCCAGTGCTTGCTCTGCCAGACTTCAGTCAGGTGTTTGTGGTGGAGACAGATGCTTCAGGCTATGGATTGGGAGCAGTGTTGATGCAGAGGCACAGGCCCATAGCTTACTTCAGTCAAGTCCTGTCATCCCGGGCTAGGCTGAAGTCAGTCTACGAGAGAGAGCTGATGGCGATTGTACTGGCCATCCAGAAGTGGAGACTTTACTTATTGGGCAGACACTTTATTGTCAGAACTGATCAGAGGAGCCTGAAGTACTTGTTAGAGCAGAGGATGGTCACAGAGGAGCACCAGAGGTGGTTGTCCAAGCTGTTGGGATATGATTTCGAGATCCACTACCGACCAGGGCTAGAGAATAAGGCAGCGGATGCCTTATCACGCTGTATGGGGGAGCTCCAGGGGATCGCTGTATCAGTACCAGTACTGATAGATTGGGGAGCCATCAAAGAGGAGAGCATTCAGAATGAGGAGTTGAGGAAAATCAAAGAAGAGGTGTTATCAGATGAGAACAGCCACCCGGGCTATTCAGTTGTGGGAGAAAGACTGTTCTATCAGGGAAGGAGTGTGATTCCTAGGTCTTCCATCCATATTCCCCAACTATTACAGGAGTTTCATGAGAGTGCCATAGGAGGGCATTCAGGAGTGCAGAAAACTTATAGCCGGTTAGCTGCTGAATTGTACTGGAGGGGGATGAGGAAAGACATAGAGGAGATGGTGGCTAAGTGTGATACTTGCCAGCGGAGCAAGTACATGACAATGGCACCAGGGGGATTACTGCAGCCTCTGGCCCTACCAGAGAAAGTTTGGGAGGAGATTACTATGGATTTCATTGATGGACTCCCAAAATCAGAAGGCTACACAGTTATACTGGTGGTGGTCGACAGGCTGAGCAAATATGCTCATTTCATTCCTTTGAGACACCCGTACACAGCAGTTTCGGTAGCAGCAGCGTTTGTGAGGGAGATAGTCCGCCTGCATGGGGTACCAGAATCCATTGTTTCTGATAGGGACAAGGTGTTCCTGAGTCATTTTTGGAGGGAACTGTTTAGGATGCAGGGCACCGTATTGAAGAGGAGCACAGCCTATCATCCACAGACTGATGGGCAGACGGAGGTGGTGAATAGGAGTTTGGAGACATACTTGAGGTGCTTCGTGTCAGATACACCGAAGCAGTGGGCCAAATGGCTAGCCTGGGCAGAATACTGGTACAACACCTCGTCTCATTCGGCTACTAAGATGACACCTTTCAAGGTGTTATATGGTAGGGACCCCCCACACCTGGTACACTACAGCCATAAGAGTACTCCAGTATCTGCAGTGGATCAGCATTTGAAGGAAAGAGATCAGGTGTTGGCCGAGCTCAAGAGGCACTTACTTAGAGCCCAACAGATTATGAAGAAGCAGGCGGACAGCAAAAGGAGAGATATACAATTTGGAGTCGGGGACAAGGTCTATTTGAAGCTCCGACCATACCGACAGAGGACTATGGCCCAAAGGAGAAATGAGAAACTCGCAGCGAGATATTTTGGCCCTTTTGAAGTGGAGGAGAAAATCGGGGAGGTGGCATATAGATTGAGGCTTCCTCCAACAGCCAGAATACACCCCGTTTTTCATGTCTCACAGCTGAGGAAAGTGGTGGGGGAGCATGCAGTAAGCCCAGAGTTGCCCAGCACATTGAGGGAGGACATGGAAGTGACACTGGAGCCTATAGCAGTAGAAGGAGTGCGCATCAATGCGAAGGGGGAAAAGGAAGTGAAGATTAGGTGGAGCGGCCTCCCAGACTATGAGGCCACATGGGAGCCACTGGAGAGGATTGCAGAGCAGTTCCCGACCTTCCACCTTGAGGACAAGGTGGTACTTTGGGAGGGGGGTAATGTTACGCCGGTCTAGCATGGACCGGCTCATCCTGGACCGGCCCAACCGGTCCAGGTCTACGTGAGGCGGAGACGGGCCAGAGCACAGGCAGAAGAAGGAAAGGGTGCTGGGGTGGGGTCCGCTTGCAATTCAAACATGGTTTAAGTATTTTTGGAGGGAGAAGGAAGGGTAGAGAAGTCCTTTTGCGATTATTTTGTATTAGATGATATTAATAGGTAGTTATGAGGGGATTAGGGTTATCATCTTGATTTTGAAAAGAAATTTGTCTTCTAGGTTTTCTTGTTTGGGCTCTTGGCGTTGCCGGAGATTGTTGGAGAGTTTTTCCTTCCTCTCGGATTGAAGGAAACTTGTATCTTTATTGTCTTTTGCATTGACGAGTGAAATTCCTATCGTTTGCAATTGTTTCTCCTATTCTCTCTACGATTCTTCTCAGATTTTTCTACTATTTTTATGCTTGGTGGCTGTTTTCCATAGAAAACAGTGGATTATTAGTGATTTGGCTTAGATCCGATAGGAATCACTTGAAATACTCAAGTGGTACCTATCAGAAAGCTATGGTAGAACCATATTTAGCTGGGGGGGTGCAAAAAAAAAAAAAAAACTCCATTCTTCTCCTTCATTTAAATTTTAAACAAATGTGGAATGGAAAGGTGTTAGATAGACTAAATAAAGATTGATGGTTCTATTGATTAGTGTTATATAGAGTGGCATTATTAAGGTCAATTTATAAACTATTTGTCTAACCAGTATCAAGAGCTATAGTAAGATATTAGATTAAAAAATGAGTATAAAGCAAGATAGTTTTGAATCATCAAATGTGAGAAAAATTGATACATAAACATATCAATCTTGTGAATTAGGAAATATGTAGTGGAACCAAACTTTTTTTCAAGAGAAAATAAATAAATAAAAAAAGAGAACAAAACCACAATCAAAAGTCAAAACAAATTTGTTTGAACCAAACGAAGTAGGCGGACCAGACAACGTACTTGAGCGGAGCAACAAGTAGATCTGAACGAAGCATGCGAACCAAAGTGGAGTCGGTGCCTCGTCAGAGTGGTTGAGAGATGCAGGAGCAGGCAGACGTGTCTTCTTCCTCAAAGCTCGTAGCAGAGGTCGAGGCTTTCGTGAGGAGTGTGACGAGCCAAACAAGCAAGCGGAAGGCATGAAAAGAGTCGGCTAGAGCAAAACTTAATATGCAAGAGGGAAAAATGACTAAGCAGCCTTTGCTCTACAAGGAATTTTACATCATTTTTTTTCTTTTGGGGTGGGGGGCCAATTGCCCCCTTGGGCTGTGAGTGGATCTGCCCCTGAGAGAAAGAGAGGGAGAGAAAAAAGAAAACTTTTGCAAAACACAAATTTCTCTAGTTTACCTACCAAATATGAAGATGCATGGTTTTTAAAATAGCCAATGAACTCAAAAGATGCCTTGTATTTGGCTAAAGAAGACTTGCACTTGTGTTATTACAATCCTCAAGCTAACATTGTAAGTTCATGCATATTTGTTTCACTCCTCCAATCTCTATAACTTGGACATTTCCAATATGCAGATACTGTTCCTCCTACAGCATATGTTTCAGCTCCAATGCCTTTTACAAAAGAGTCTAATGTGTCTGTAAATATATTATTCAGTGAACCTTGTACTGGCGGCGGAGGCTTCAGATGCTCTCCTGACTACTGTAGTGTGAGTAGTCTACTGGTTTCTATTTAGTGAATAGAAGCATTTTGCTTATTATCATTATTTTTCTCTCAGAACATCTAGAGATATTTGCCTCTAAATATGCAGCTTCTAGTTTATGGAGCTGGCCATGTTTTTCCTGCCAGTCTCAAGGTCCTCCAGCCTGACCTTGAGTTCTCTGTCCACGTGGGAATTTCTACTGATATTCAATATGGCCGATTGGTGCTGGTAATGGATAAGAATTTCTGTACAGATGGTGCTGGTAACACCTTCACAAGAACATTAAATTCGAGGTTCTTTTTGCATTTTGGTACGCCATATACTTTATCCATTAGTGTATATCTTTCCATTGTATGACTTTTATGGAGTGTAAAATAAATCTATGAAATAGAAGAAAGATTCTTTTATCTTATGATTCACGAGCCTTTAATATTTGCACTCTAAATTCTATCATGTTTAATTCTGGCTGTAGTAAGAGACCTTGATATATTAACTGTTAGATTAAAAAAAATCAAGCTTTTTGAATCACTTATTAAGGCGCTTTTATATCATGCTGAGGATATTCTTAAAGCTTTCTTTCTTTTCAATATTCAATTACTGATGAATTTGTTTTGCATTTGCTTGCCCCTAAGAATCAGTCTATGCGTGCATATTTGGATTGTAAAGTGGCTTATGGCTTCTCCAATTTACAATTTCAGATAGAAGACCGGTTTTTATGAATATAAGGACCCGTATCCCAGATAAATTGCTTGAACTTGATGGAAATATAAGGAGAGTTGATGCAACTAACAATAAGAGGGATCTTAGGATCTACTTATACTTCTCAGAACCGATTCTTAATTCATCAGTGCAAGTTTTAAATGTTCTTCGTGCAAGCAGTGGCTTTCTTCTACCTATAAATGACAGTACCATTGGGAACCGACGATTGGAATATAAAGTGCGTCATTTTCAAAGAAAAGTATAGTAGTCAATTTCATTTTTCAAGTTAATGAGTTATGTAAATAGAATTATCCTCTTTTCTGAATGCAATTTAATGCATGCATTTCTAGGTTATTGGTGTATCAAGCATGGATGTAGTCACCATAAACTGTGCAGCAAGTTCCATACTTAGCAGACAAGGAACTCCAGTCTCTGCTTCAGATCCATTCACGTTCCTTTATGGTACCTTGTTTCTCTTGATAAATGATGGAAATCTTCTCTAAAGCTTAGAAAATTTAAGGGTTGATTTGCTTGTATTATAACAACATTGGGTGGAAAAATTAGATGATCGTTAACAGAATTCTGAAAGTTGCTATATATAAATATCATGTCATGATTGAGCCTAGAAATTTTGAAGTAGGATGATTAGCTGAGCTTATTTGAGAAAGATATCCAATTGCGATGAACTCAGAAAGTAGAGAAATTGATTCTTAGAGGAATAATTTCATGCTTTTAACAGTTTTTATGAATGTTCTAAAGACTTTTTATGAATATGGTGTTGGGGATGAGGAGAAGTAAACACCGCAATGATGAAACAAGCAAGAAAGTAAAAGCAGCGAAAAGTAAAGGACACCATGATTTTACGTGAAAAAACTCAAATTAGGTAAAAAAAACTACAGAGCCACACCGCATAGAAATCTACTATGAAAATTGTAAGAAATAAGTACAGATCTCTCTTCTCTCTCTCCTTGCTTCTCTTCTCACATGCACTGTTCTCAATATCTGGCCCATAAAATACAAGAGAAAATCAAGTAAATAACCACAAGGGACACAACCCTTCAGAAAAAACAAGAAAGAAAATCATCCAGTCCATCTCGCAGCGCTTCGGCACCAGTTTGAAGCGTTGTGGCGCTTGAACCTTTGTCTTGATCTGCTACATCGCCGTATCTATGTCGTTGCGGCGCTTTGCTATGTATCATTAAGTGCTAGGGCTATCGGGTATGTAGCGCCGGGGCGCTTGGGTAGACAATGCCGGGGCTTATTACGGGAAAAAAATCGGGGGTAAACCCCTGCACCTTCTAGCGAGTACGAAAAACTTAAGGTCTGAGGCAACAGAACAATCTGATTGATCGACACAATCAGATTCCACACCTAACATATGGTTACTTATACATTACTAATGAAGCATGCATATACGGCAACCTGCTGGTGATTTTGAAAGTATATGCTACAATTCCGTAACTTCTAATATGAAAACCTAGAAATGCAAGGGAACCTTGCAAAATCTATAAGCCAATATTTGCCGTACTCTTCATTATTAAGCTGACATTTCAAAATGAAATTAAACACAGATGTTCAAAGACCTGTTGTTAGACTGGGCACAACTGCAGATTTGAGAACAAGAGAACGCAATATACCTGTAGTCATTAAATTTCTGAAGCCTGTTTTTTACTTCAATTCATCCTCTTTGCTGATTTCAGGAGGTCATTTTGTGAGGCAAGTACGCATTACATTTTCTAAAGTTTCTTTTGTTTCTTTTCTTTGCCATTTCTTTGGCAAAATGCTAATTTTCCCATGGTGAAGGGTGCTACTAATTGAACCCTATTACCATTTCTTCAGCTTTCGTGAAGTAAGTAAGAGCATATATACCGGAATTGTACAGGCAGATGACGATATTGTCTCTCTAGAAGTTCCTGAAAATTCAACAGAGGACATCACAGGAAATAAAAACCTTGCATCAAACCACCTGCGTGTGAGACACTGTATGTGACCTTCTCTAAGATTATGATAAAATCTTTTCATTCCATTTTTTAGTTTATCTGCCTATTAATGGTTATGACAATATCAGTTTACTTTGATTCATCTTCCTGAAGTAACTGGATAGTGTCCAGAGTTTCCCTGTACTACTTTGCATCTCAAAGCATCTTTCACCCATACTAAGGTTGTAAGTGCATCTTTTTTCAGTTTGAAAACCATCATAGTTGGTTCATGTCTTAAGGAGAAAAATGCACAACACTTGGTTTAAGATCCAAATGGAGTTCATGTTTTGTTCAGAATCACTTGTTCCAAAATAAGCTTCTGCTGCCCTTGTTGGGTATCCTATTTTCGCTTCTCATTATTTTCCTGATTTGAATGTGGAACCCTTTGGCTAATTCGTACTGTTTGAAATTAAGCCATTTGTTTGGAGTTCAAAATTGTCCAATTCCTGTCTCATTAACAGTTTTTTATTCCATATCTATTATTGTTTAAACCATATAATGTAGCGGACCTTTCTCCTGATAATACAGCCATTTGTATTTTGCATCCATGACAGATTCTGTACCTATTCTCTCTGCAATGGTTTCTACCATAGCTACGGCTACATTTGCAGCTACAGCCATGGCAGCAGCATTCCTCACAGTTACCACTGCAAGCCTTCTTTCCTCTGGAGTATTTTCAAGACCGACAACTTGTCTGATATTGGGGCCAACTAAAAACCTTGTGGTATGATGCTCTATCACCTGAATTTTAAGCTCAAGATGAAATTTACAGCAAAATAAACTATTTTTTGGTCCATTTTCTTTTCTTCTTTTTTCCCATCAGAGAATTGCATGCCACATCCAAGTTTTTGCGCTGTCAAAGTGGTTGACAGCTGTAATGCCTATTGAGTATTACGAATTTGCGAGAGGCATAGAGTGGAGTATCCCATACATTAATCTACCTTGGGAAAGTGAGGGCATGGATTCATTTTTGAAAGATTCAAGTTTTCCAGTTGTGACATACAGTGAACTATCAGAAGGGAATGGGCTGAACTCTTTTGGGCCTATGACTATAGCGAATGGGGAATCAAAAACTACGCTATATGGAAAACCACTCACTCCAACGGAATATTGGGCATTTCTTGAGGTCAGGGGTCTTTCTTTCATTGTTCAGTATGTTTTGTTCGGTCCTATTATTCTGACACCTTCATGATTACAGAATCAAAATATGAAGCCTGAAGCTGAATTTATAACAACCTCCCAAAGTTCAGATGTGTAAGTTCTTGATATTTATATTTATTATTTGTGTACTTGCATCACAATTAAGATTTTCTTACAAGCGGCGAAAGTATTTTTTCTGCCATATATAATGCTGTTAAAGTGATGGTGAAAATTGAAATAGATGGGGATATTATTAGTAGAATTTAAGTTGGATGATTCAAGTGGAGGAATGCATCAGGCCTATTGTGTGATAGAAATTATCCCTCAAACTTAAGGTAAAATTTATAAGATGTTGGTGAGACCTGCAATGCTTTATGAAGAAGATTGTTGGCCATTAAAAGAGAAGCATAAAATTAAGTTAAGTGTTGCAGATATGAGGATGCTCAGGTGAAGCTTAGAGGCAGAATGCGAAACAAGTATATATGTGAAATGGTTGGAGTAGCTCTAGTGAAAAATAAGATTAGAGAGAGTCAAATTAGAAGTTTGGACACATAAAACGTCGGCCTTTCGATGGCCCGGTTAGGAGAGTAGATTTATTAAACTTGACCTGTGTTAAGAAAAGATAGAGGTAGACTTAAAAAGCTTGGTTAGAAACTATTAGAAATGACATTTTTTATTATATTTAAATTAGAATTTGACTCTTAGCAAGACATGATGGAGAAAAATGAATTTATGTAGCCAAGCCCATGTAGTAGGATAAAGACTTGATGTTGTTGTTGTGTATAATGATGTTAAGGCAAGTGAGAATTCATTCTTTGTAGGAAACTAAAATGAAAATGAAGATAAGAAATTACTGTCTTGTGCACACGCCATTCATCATCTTCCTTATTATTCACCATCTTTCTCATTGAACGCTAAAGCGATCGGAGGATTCTCTAGAATGCATTTATAATTCTAAACATTTTCATTGTCGCAGGTGGAAATATTTTGGCCGGAACATGTTTTGGTTGGCTGTGATTGGTGGTGGCCTGATAGCCCTTCATGTAATATTTCTTCTCATTCTTAGGTTGAGGAGGAGATGTCTAGAAAAAAAGAATGAATTTGGAGCTCTTGTGTGCCCAAGATTAGAAATATTCTTATTACTCCTTGCTTTGCCATCAATATGCCAGGCATCATCAACTTTGATCAGAGGTAAACTTCCCATCGATACCATTTTTAAACAACACTTTTTAAGAAAGCATCATATTCCATGGTCCTCTTTCGTTTCCTACCATCACTATAAAATATGATGAAAATGCTTACAGAAGATTTATGTACCTGGTGGTGCTATCTAAACTTCTATTCAAAAATTATTAAAATGGAGTGAAATATGTATCAGGCTTGGAATCTTCTCATACTTCAGATTTTTTTTTGTTTTCGATTCTCAAGCCCTTTCTTAAGTAATTGATTTATGTTAAGTTATTTGCCGTTAAAATATTGCAACACAATCTTGAGGAATTCGTGTATAAACCAGTAGCAAGTTCTCATTTCCCCAATCATATAAGCATCACTTATATGAGGAAAAAAAAGACCACCATCAATGGATCTTAGACTTCAAATCAAGAAGAAAAAGTGCCAAGAAGATAGAAACCTATGTTGCACATGCATTGTTTTACAAAACTTAGTTATGCGCTTTCTGCTATATTGTCTTCTTTCCTCTATCAAAGGTCGAAGCACCGCCGGAATTACAGTCGGAATCATACTTCTTGGCATAGCAACATCACTCCTTATATCACTATTTCTGTTCCTGTCCATTGGAATCACTCTTGGTAAGCTCCTCCAGTACAAGGAAGTCCATCAAGAAGGCCAGGAGTTCCATTGGTACAATGAAGTAGTTCGGATTTTCCTAGGTCCTGGCAAACGAGGCCAGTGGACCTGGAGAGATCAATCAAACTCCATCAACCTAGCGCGGTTTGGACCACTCTTCGAGGACCTTCGAGGACCCCCAAAATACATGCTGTCTCAGATCTCCGGTGGCATTGGCAACTCAAACAAGGGTGACCGCATAATTGCCTCGGAAGATGAGAATGAGGATGCAGAAGCTCCCTTCATCCAGAAGCTCTTTGGCATCCTTAGGATCTACTACACCTTGCTTGAATCAGCTAAGCGTGTTTCGTTTGGTATCGTTGCAGGAGCGTACTACAATGAAAATTCATCCAAAGTTCCAACTCTGGTAGTCCTCTCCATCACCTCTTTCCAGCTCTTCTTCCTTGTGCTAAAGAAGCCATTCATCAAGAAGAAAGTGCAACTGGTAGAGATCATCTCTGTCATGAGTGAAGTTGGAGTTCTTGGCTTGTGCCTTGTATTACTAGAGAATGACTTGTCTGATGCTGGCCAGAGGAGGGTCGGTTACTCCATGATAGCTTTGTTTGTTTTTAGCTTCCTAACGCAAATGATAAATGAATGGTATGCATTGTACAAGCAAACTGTTCGACTTAGTTCTGGCGGGAACTCATTCTTCCAGGGATTTAAGACTGCAATCACTGGGCTTATGCTTCTTGTGCTTCCATCAAATTTATTGAAGGATTGGAGGGAGGAGTTTGACTCAAATCAAGGAGAAGGGGGTGGGCTTCCATTTTCTTCAAGCGGCGAGCAGCAACGGAGCTCCGGTGAGAGGCCATGGCTGCGGCAGTTAAGGGAATTGGCAAAGGCTAGTTTTAGCAAAGATCATGGTGGAACTGGAACTGTAACTGATCCCTCAAGTAGTCGGAACTGGAGTGGCGGGTTTTGGAGTGGTAAGAGAAGCCGCAGCTCATCAGTGACTTCATCAACTGATTTTAAGGCCAAGGGAGACATGAAGGCTAAGTCCAAGGGACTGCATAATGATCTTGAGTTGATTTTTTCATCAAAATGATGATAGATTTGTGTTCCATTTGATTTTTTTTTAATGTGTTTTTTCCCCTTCATCTGAGATTTACATATATACCACTTTATATCATATTATTTATATATCTAACATCCATAATTTTAATACATAACACTCATATCAAATATGACCCCATTCATATATATTATTATAACCATCCTATAAACTTTAATATTTTATTCCTTGCATTCATATTTATTCTACGAGTGGTAGGCATACAATATTAAAGTTTTAGGTGTTAGATATGTAAATAATATGAAATAAAGTGGTACGTATGCAAGTCCCCCTTATTTCTAATATGTTATTTCTTTTTATTTTGTATTTTGTATTTGAGGAGGTAGCAGAATGGTTGTTCAAATAGTATGCCATGAGGTATGCTTACATTGCGCAAATTCAGCATCTTATTTGTGGGTTCCGAAAAATTCCATTTTGTGTGATCCCGGCCTCTCTACATCATATGTCTATTTTTCTTTTATTTTATTATGTATATTAATATATATATAATATAACAGAGAGAGGGAGTGGATCGGGGCAGAGCCGGGGACGGACGGGAGTCACGCACGGGAGGCCAAGGCTTCGGGTCGGTCCACTCCCTCTCTCTGTTATATTATACTATATATATTAAAAAAAAAAGGGCAGGGATTTAAATTGGGTACGAAAGCAAATTGGAGACTCGAAGGAAGTCCTGGGGTTGATCCGGTCCCTTGAAGCCCTTGGTCGTCGAGTTAATCCAGCCGAGGGAGCGCATACAAAACTCTTCCAATCTCCTCGCCATTGATTCGCTGCGTCAAAGTCGAGCCAAAGGGCAAGTGCCCTCCCCAACCTCCCCGCGAGGGGAGGGGGCGCCGGAAGGCTACCGGATTTTTAAGGGGCCAAATATTTTTAAAATTAAATTTAATTGCTTAACTTAGCAGGTTGCGCACATTAAAGGACCTTTCGAAGATCATTAATAGGATCGATTCACTCTCCCAAATCTCCTCGCCATCGATTTGATCCGGTCGAGTCGAGCACTCCCTTACCTCCTGGCATCGGGGAGGGGACGCCGGGAGGCTGTCAAAATTTTCTTAAAAAATTTCAGGATGTCGAAATTTTCTTAAAAAATTTCAAGACTTAGAAAATTTTTGGACTTATACAAAATTTTGAGAAAAGTGGAGAATATTAAAATAATAATAATAATTAAATTAGTACTGATTTAAATTTTAATCAGCAGATCGAGCATATTTGAAGATTCGAAGACTCCTTTTGGGATCGATTCGCTCTCCCAATTCTCCACGCTGTTGATTCGCTCCGGCCGAGTCGAGCTGTAATATCAATAATCTGCTCCAGTATCGTCCAGGACGATCTGGGATCGTCCTGGGACGATCAGTGAAGAAGAGCTCCAGATTTTGCCCAGAAGTGTTCCAGGTGATTTTCTGTAGGCATCGTCCAGGCCGATTAGAGACATCGGCCAGGCCGATTGGCTACTGTAGAAAATATCGGCCAGACAACAGCCCTGGGAAGATTTCAGGACGATCCTTTTGGTCGGATCGTCCCGGGACGATGTCGCGATCGGCCGGGCCGATCTGAGTATGATTTAAGGGAATTCAGTCGTTTTGAAGAGAGAGAAAAATCTTTTAAAAATATCTGATTTTTCTGAGGAGAGAGAAAATCGAAGAAGAATTTGGAAAAGTTGATTTTCGGACGATGCGGAGCCGTTTTCGTCCGATGAGACTGTTCAGGAAATTGCTGTGCTCAAGGTAAGGCACATTCCGCCTTTCTCAATTTTCAGTTCCGTCGCGTTTGGCGGTAATTTCTGTCCGGATTTCGTTTCCGTTACGGTTTTTCGTCCGTATCCTTTGATTGGTTCAGTTTTTACCGCGTAACTTTCCGTATATTGTTGACGTGCCGAGTGTGCACATTTTGGTTATTTTCTGAAGATTTTTGTCCGGGTATTTTTGATTCGGCGATGTTTTTCGTAGACTACAATTTTCTGTGAAATTGTAAATTCTCTGTGCAGTAGAATAAATGTTCTGGAATATGATTATCTATATTCTGTGCGAATTCGGTAAATTTTCTTTGCAGGAAATTTTGTGTAAATTCTGTATACTGCCGTTGTGCTGCCCGATTTTTGGGTAATTTCTGATTTCTCCGGATTTCTTCTGAATTGAAATGCTATGTGTATAAGCTATAAAAAGGGAGTTATAAGGGGCCTGAATCCTATGAGATTCAGTTAGTGTCGGGGAAATCTGAAATGAGCTCAAATCTGAAATCTGATATCTGTTCTGTTCCGGATCCGATGAATTCTGTTCTGGTGCTATAAGCACATCTGTTCTGGTGCCGTGAGCACAAAGGGAGGCATAAGGGGCCTGGATCCTATGAGATTCAGTCAGTGTCTGGGAAGGGAGGCATAAGGGGCCGGAATCCGTAGAGATTCCGTCAGTGTCAGGGCAAGCTATGAATGACATATGAATCTGTTCTGTTTTATGTATCTGTTCTGTACGCAATTGTGATTCTGATATGATATGATCTGCAAATTCTGATTTCTGATTTCTGTATAATTCTGACTCTGTTGATTTATTCTGTTCTGTGATCTGATCTGTACGACTCTGATTCTGATTTGATATCTGTCCGTATAAGTTCTGATTTTCGATTCTGTTCTGATTCGAGATCCGATTCTGTTCCAATTTCTGATCTGATTTCTGTCTGATGAATTTAGTTTTGGTTTCTGAGAATTTAGATTGGTGGTTTGTTGCTTTGCTGAGCTGTTGAGCTCACCCTTGCTTTCTGGTGGTTTTCAGGTTCTGGGAAAGGGAAGGAAGTTCAGGACTAGAGTTCAGAGTCTGATCAGTATAGGTACTTTTGTACTTTTGATTTTTGTACAGTCATGGCTTTTCTGTTCTGTCTTTCTTTCTGTTGAAAGCCATGTACTGTATTTGTAGATGATTATTTTGAGGAAATGAAAAGATAGATATTTGTTCCGCTGTGTTTGATGATTCATAGTAGCTCTGTTGTTCTGTGTTTTGTGCCTGTTGAGTTTGAGTATTTGGAAGATCAGTTCAGTAACCAAATTCCAAAGCCAGATCCTGGATAAGAAGGTTTCGTCGCGATCCGGCTCGGGCGGGATCCGTCCCCGTCGGGTCGGGTCGTGACAAGCTTTTAGTGGTATCAGAGCACTGGTTTTGGAAACATGTTGGATTGTAAAACAGAGCTCTAGGAAGTGATCAGTGAGTCTGTCAGGGGGTAGTTTTGGGTCGTTTGGCTTTTTATTGTGTTGTTTTTGTGTTGTTTTTGTGATAGTTTTCCGGATTTTCTGGATTTTTCTGTATGGATCAGCCAGACCCATACATGACAGACGGGCAGAGTGCCGATCAGGCAGCACCAGTGGGGAGTACAGCCCCAGTGGTCGGTGCTGATACACTGTCTCAGTTTGCTTCACTTGTTGCTCAGATGATGAGCGAGACTCAGAGCAGAGCTTCTACTGTTAGATCTGAGGACATTGATCGACATCTGCAGTTATTTTTGAGATTGAAGCATCCGAGATTTGAGGGCGCTGTTGAGCCCAGAGCAGCTGAGGAGTGGCTGAGGAGGTTGGAAAAGACTTTTGATGGAATGCAGTGTCCTGCAGATAGGAAGGTTCCGTTAGCTGTTTTTCTTTTAGACGGAGAGGCTGAGCACTGGTGGGACGGCCAGCAGGCAGTCAGATTTCAGGGTAGACTGAACTCTTTGATCACTTGGGAAGAGTTCACTGAGGTATTCAGAGACTGGTTTGTTCCTCCTTCTGCACGACAGCAGATGCAGGAGAGTTTTCTTAGGCTTGTTCAGGGGAGCAAGACGGTGATGCAGTACGAGGCTGAGTTTACTGCATTGGCCAGGTACGCTCCGCAGCTGGTCAACACTTCTGCTGAGAGGTGCTACAGATTTCTGAGAGGATTACGAGACACTTTGAGGCAGCCTCTGATACCATTCAGGATCACTGACTTCGCTGAGCTTGTGGAGCGAGCTCGTCTGATTGAGAATGACATGACGGCTACTCAGCAGCGGTGGACTGCGAGTAGTAAGAGATTTGGAGGTGAGACTTCTGGCAGCGGTTCCTCTGGGAAGAGGAGATTTGTTCCTGGATCTGGATCTGGAGATTCCAGAAGGAGCGGAGGATTGTCTGGTACTGTTACCAGTACGACTAGTTCTGGATCTGTCAGTACGGCACCTGTGTGCCAGAGTTGTGGACGGCGACACCATGGCCAGTGCTACAGGATAGCTGGTCTTTGTTTCAGATGTGGTCAGCCGGGACATAGGATTGCATGTCCACAGACTGGATTTGATCGGCGTTCTGAGTACCGATCTGAGGGTTTTGTCAGACCTGCCGGTTCAGCATGAAGACCGAGGACTGTTCCTCCTCGCCCTGAGGGATTTTCTGGTAGAGGTGGTAGTACTAGTTCGGGACCACGGAGACCACCTACGACTCCCTCTGAGCATAGTAGTTCTATTGCTTCAGCTCCTGTTCCAGTTCAGCCACGAGTTTACAGTCTGAGTCAGCAGGAGGCTCGCGATGCTCCGGATGTTGTGACAGGTACGATTCGCATTTCTGATCAGCCCTGTCGTGTTTTGTTTGACTCTGGAGCTAGTCACTCGTTTCTTTCCGAGCATTGTTCTGACCGAATCCGGATGCCTTTGTTTTCTCTGCCGGTTTCTTTGTCTGTGATTTTACCGGCTGGAAGTAATTTGATTGTCCGCAAGTTTTGTTCGTGTGAGATTGACATTGCTGGCAAGAAGTGGAAATCTAGCTTGATTTTGTTGCCGATTTCTTCGTATGTTGTGATTCTGGGAATGGATTGGCTGAGTCTGTATGAAGCCCAGATTGACTGTCTGAAGAAGCAAGTGAGTTTGCTTATGGCTGGAGAGAGAGTTGTATTTCAGGGATTACGAGGTGTTTTCTCCAGTCTGATTTCAGCGTTGGAGGTAAGCAGGATGTGGAAGAAAGGATGCCCAGTATTTTTGGCTTCGGTGCGGGATCTGAACCTAGAGGTTGGTTCTGTTTCTGAGATCCCTGTGGTACGGGAGTTTGCTGATGTTTTTCCTGATGAGTTGGTTGGTTTACCTCCGGATAGAGATGTGGAGTTCTCTATCGATATTTTTCCGGGTACAGCTCCGATATCAAAAGCTCCGTACAGGATGGCACCGAAAGAACTTTCTGAGTTGAAAGTTCAGCTTCAGGAGTTGGTTGACAGAGGTTTTGTGCGTCCTAGTGTTTCACCCTGGGGAGCACCTGTTTTATTTGTGAAGAAGAAGGACAGTACACTCCGTATGTGTATTGATTACAGAGATTTGAACAAGGTTACGATCAAGAACAAGTATCCTTTGCCTCGGATTGATGACTTGTTTGATCAACTTTCCGGATCTTCAGTATTTTCGAAGATTGACTTGCGATCCGGATATTATCAGGTGAAGGTGAAGGAGGCTGATGTGGTGAAGACTGCTTTCAGTACTCGGTACGGGCACTATAAGTTTTTGGTTATGCCTTTCGGGGTAACCAATGCGCCTGCTATTTTCATAGATTTGATGAACCGAGTGTTCAGGAAGTATTTGGATCAGTGTGTGATCGTCTTCATCGACGATATTCTGGTATATTCTGCATCTGAGGATGATCATGCCAGATATTTGAGGATTGTGTTGGAGACTTTGAGGAGGCATCAGCTGTATGCCAAGTTCTCCAAGTGTGAATTCTGGCTGAAGAGCATTTCTTTTCTGGGGCATGTGATTAGCGGAGAAGGCATTTCTGTAGATCCCCAGAAGATTCAGGCAGTTGCTGATTGGCCAAGGCCAACTACGGTATTTGAGGTACGTAGTTTCTTGGGCATGGTCGGATATTATAGGAAATTTGTGAAAGGATTTTCACAGATTTCGACTCCTCTGACGAGACTGACTCAGAAGTCAGTACCTTTTGTTTGGACACCGGAGTGTGAAGCTAGTTTTCAGAGATTGAAGGATTGTCTGACTTCAGCTCCAGTGTTGGCACTTCCGTCAGGTACGGAAGGTTTTCAGGTGTTCAGTGATGCTTCACTGAAAGGACTGGGTTGTGTCCTGATGCAGCATGGTCAGGTAATTGCTTATGCTTCGAGACAGTTAAAACCACATGAGAAGAATTACCCGACGCATGATTTGGAGTTAGCTGCAGTAGTTTTTGCTTTGAAGATTTGACGTCATTACCTGTATGGCGTCAGATGTGAGATCTTTACTGATCATAAGAGCATGAAGTATATTTTTACTCAGAAGGATCTGAATTTGAGGCAAAGACGGTGGCTCGAGTTGATCAAGGACTATGATTTGACTATTCAGTATCAGCCTGGGAAGGCGAATGTGGTAGCGGACGCTCTGAGCAGGAAATCTTCTGGATTGTCAGGTTTGCAGCTTACCTGTGATGACTTCCTGATTCGTGATTTGGAGCGATTGCAGTTGGAGGTGATTTCCTCCAGTGGTTTGGAGTTAGCTCAGATGAGTATTCAGTCTTCTTTGGAAGCACGGATTCAAGAAGCCCAGAAGTCAGATTCTGATTATTCGAAGTTGATTGCACAGATTGGATCTGGTAAGACTCATGAACTTCGAATTTCTGATTCTGGTGCTATTTTCTGTAAGAACAGGTTGTGGGTACCTGTGTTTGGAGATTTGAGGCAGAAAATTCTGTACGAATCTCATCATTCAGGCTACACTGTTCATCCAGGCAGTGGTAAGATGTATGCCGATATGAAGCTTTTGTTCTGGTGGCCTGGGATGAAGAAGGATGTGGCAGAGTTTGTGTCGAGATGCGAAGCCTGTCAGTTGGTGAAGGCAGAGCATCAGCGACCAGGTGGACTGTTGCAGTCGTTGCCTATCCCTGAGTGGAAATGGGAGGAGGTAACGATGGATTTTGCGATGGGTTTTCCTCGATCTAGACAAGGGCATGATGCTATTTGAGTAGTTGTAGATCGATTGACGAAGTCAGCCCATTTTCTTCCGATCAGACAGACGGATTCAGTTGAACGCTTAGCACAGATATATGTGAAGGAGATAGTCAGATTGCACGGTGTGCCTCGCGTGATTGTTTCTGATCGAGATGGACGTTTTACTTCCAGACTTTGGAAAGGCATTCAGCAAGGCTTGGGTACGAAACTGCATTTCAGTACAGCCTTTCATCCTCAGACCGACGGACAGTCTGAGAGGACTATTCAGGTACTGGAAGATCTGTTGAGACTTTGTGTTCTGGACTTTAGCGGAAGCTGGGAAGATCATATTCCGCTGATTGAGTTTGCTTATAACAACAGTTTTCAGTCCAGTATCGGTATGACACCGTACGAGGCTCTGTATGGCAGGAAGTGTCGTACTCCTTTGACTCTGACGGAGGTCGGAGATAGACAGGCTTTGGGGGCCACTTTTGCTGATGAAACTGCTCAGAAGATCAATTTGATAAGAGAAAGATTGAAAGCTGCTCAAGATCGACAACAGAAGTATTACAATCAGAAGCACAGATTTGTTGAGTTTCAGGTTGGTGACCTTGTGTATGTCAAAGTCAGCCCGATGAAAGGTGTGAGCAGATTTGGTCAGGTAAGCAAGCTTAGTCCGAGATATGTTGGACCTTTTGAAGTTTTGGAAAGAATTGGAAAAGCTGCTTACAAGTTATTACTTTCTGATTCTATGCCTGATGTGCATAATGTGTTTCATGTATCCACTTTGAGGAAGTGGGTTTCAGACTCTGGGAAGAAAGTATCAGCTGATGAGGTTGAGATTCAGGAGAATCTGGCGTACAAGGAAGAGCTAGAGTTGATTTTGGCATACGACGTCCGGAAGTTAAGAAATAAAGAGATTCTGATGGTTAAAGTCTAGTGGAAGCACCAGACTGCATGGGAAGCGACTTGGGAAAAGGAGTCTGACATGAGACGGTCGTACCCGTACTTGTTTTGACTGAGTTTGGATTGGATAATGTCGAGGACGACATTTTTCTGAGTTGGGGAGATTGTAATATTAATAATCTGCTCCAGTATCGTCCAGGACGATCTGGGATCGTCCTGGGACGATCAGTGAAGAAGAGCTCCAGATTTTGCCCAGAAGTGTTCCAGGTGATTTTCTGTAGGCATCGTCCAGGCCGATTGGAGACATCGGCCAGGCCGATTGGCTACTGTAGAAAATATCGGCCAGACAACAGCCCTAGGAAGATTCCAGGACGATCCTTTTGGTCGGATCGTCCCGGGACGATGTCGCGATCGGCCGGGCCGATCTGAGTATGATTTAAGGGAATTCAGTCGTTTTGAAGAGAGAGAAAAATCTTTTAAAAATATCTGATTTTTCTGAGGAGAGAGAAAGTCGAAAAAGAATTTGGAAAAGTTGATTTTCGGACGACGCGGAGTCGTTTTCGTCCGACGAGACTGTTCAGGAAATTGCTGTGCTCAAGGTAAGGCACATTCCGCCTTTCTCAATTTTCAGTTCCGTCGCGTTTGGCGGTAATTTCTGTCCGGATTTCGTTTCCGTTACGGTTTTTCGTCCGTATCTTTTGATTGGTTCAGTTTTTACCGCGTAACTTTCCGTATATTGTTGACGTGCCGAGTGTGCACATTTTGGTTATTTTCCGAAGATTTTTGTCCGGGTATTTTTTATTCGGCGATGTTTTTCGTAGACTACAATTTTCTGTGAAATTGTAAATTCTCTGTGCAGTAGAATAAATGTTCTGGAATATGATTATCTATATTCTGTGCGAATTCGGTAAATTTTCTTTGCAGGAAATTTTGTGTAAATTCTGTATACTGCCGTTGTGCTGCCCGATTTTTGGGTAATTTCTGATTTCTCCGGATTTCTTCTGAATTGAAATGCTATGTGTATAAGCTATAAAAAGGGAGTTATAAGGGGCCTGAATCCTATGAGATTCAGTTAGTGTCGGGGAAATCTGAAATGAGCTCAAATCTGAAATCTGATATCTGTTCTGTTCCGGATCCGATGAATTCTGTTCTGGTGCTATAAGCACATCTGTTCTGGTGCCGTGAGCACAAAGGGAGGCATAAGGGGCCTGGATCCTATGAGATTCAGTCAGTGTCTGGGAAGGGAGGCATAAGGGGCCGGAATCCGTAGAGATTCCGTCAGTGTCAGGGCAAGCTATGAATGACATATGAATCTGTTCTGTTTTCTGTATCTGTTCTGTACGCAATTGTGATTCTGATATGATATGATCTGCAAATTCTGATTTCTGATTTCTGTATAATTCTGACTCTGTTGATTTATTCTGTTCTGTGATCTGATCTGTACGACTCTGATTCTGATTTGATATCTGTTCGTATAAGTTCTGATTTTCGATTATGTTCTGATTCGAGATCCGATTCTGTTCCAATTTCTGATCTGATTTCTGTCTGATGAATTTAGTTTTGGTTTCTGAGAATTTAGATTGGTGGTTTGTTGCTTTGCTGAGCTGTTGAGCTCACCCTTGCTTTCTGGTGGTTTTCATGTTCTGGGAAAGGGAAGGAAGTTCAGGACTAGAGTTCAGAGTCTGATCAGTATAGGTACTTTTGTACTTTTGATTTTTGTACAGTCATGGCTTTTCTGTTCTGTCTTTCTTTCTGTTGAAAGCCATATACTGTATTTGTAGATGATTATTTTGAGGAAATGAAAAGATAGATATTTGTTCCGCTGTGTTTGATGATTCATAGTAGCTCTGTTGTTCTGTGTTTTGTGCCTGTTGAGTTTGAGTATTTGGAAGATCAGTTCAGTAACCAAATTCCAAAGCCAGATCCTGGATAAGAAGGTTTCGTCGCGATCCGGCTCGGGCGGGATCCGTCCCCGTCAGGTCGGGTCGTGACACGAGCACTCTCTTACCTCCCGGCATCAGGGAGGGAACGCCGGGAGGCTGACGAAATTTGCTCAGAAATTCAAGACTTAGCCAAATTTTGAGAAGATTAAAAAAACAACTTGGAATCAATTAATTAAATTAAAACTTTTAAATTAACTATGAGATTTTAATTCAACATTAAGTCTCTTAATTAATTTAACTAACCAAGTTAAGCAAAAATCCCTAAAATAAAATCAACAAACAATTGATTTTAACTTGAGTTGATTATTCAAGAAAATTTTGGCAACAAAATTTTGATATTATATGAAATCAAGGAATATTGATTTGATGCATCTTTTAATCAAATCAAGATCCTGCCACTATAGCCTCTACTTGAAAACATTTATCCTGCAGCTTTATCTATTTTAGCAATGTATGATTGAAGATGGTTCTTTAAGAAATTTGAGTAATTCTATCCAAATTAAGAACCTTAGGGTCGTCTTTAGATTCTTTTTATTGGATGAATATCTTCTAACAGATAAATAATAGCTTTGAGAAGATCTATTCAAAAAGTTATATCAATGCTATGAGCTGTTTCTTTTGATCCAAATACATTAAACCACTCATATGCTATTAATATCTTGATAAGAACCTTATGTGGCTTCTTTTTTAACATTCTTGTATGATAATCACTCATCATTCCTTTAGGAAATATATCACTAATACATAAGGAGAAGAAGCAATGAATCTGTAGTATACATAACTGATCTACAGGAATAACAGATGATTCATAGCAACCAATGCAGTTTATTTATAAGCAAAGATACGATCTCAAGAATAGGGGAATTTGTAACAAACAAAATAATTCTTCTCGAGCTATCTAGTAGTAGGGATTGAGCAAACTCCTTCTACAAACTGTGTTAAATGATGCTTAGAAGAGTTAAAACAAACTAAATGCAATAACTGAAATCTAGAAAGCTATAATACATATCTACAAGCGGACAGAAGACGTTCTTAGACCCTTAAGTAAAATTTCGGGCATATATATATATATACACACACACAGAGCTGAACATATATATATACAGAGAGAGGGAGTGGATCGGGGCAGAGCCGGGGACGGACGGGAGTCACACACAGAAGGCTAGGGCTTCGGGTCGGAGGCGGCGTCAGATTGGCTCGTCGGCGGTGTGGTCGACGTCGACGACAATCAGGCCGGCGGGAAGAGGCAGGCCGGAGTCAGTGTCGGGCGTCGAAGGCTTGGAGGCCGGCGGTGTTGGACGCAGAAGGTCAGGTCGGAGGTCGTATGCAAGTTCGACGTTGGCTTTGGCTGTGGGGTCGTCCGGCGACGTTAGAGTCGAAAACCAGAGCGACGGATTGCAAGGAGGCGGCGGCTATGTGCGAACGAGAGGGAGATCAGAAGAGGGCTTCGTTCTTCTGAGGTGAGTCTTCCGAAAACTTCTTCTTTTTCTATCTGTGTTTCTGAGAGAGTTTCTGTGTGCGTGAGAGAGCGAATATAGAAGGCGGGTGTTTTGTGCCGTGAGAGGAGGTCGTGGGGAGCAGTTGCCGAAACGTGGGATCGTGGGATGAGCAGTTGTGTCGTGCAAGCCGGATGAGGTGTCAGTCGAGTGTGTAGGTTGGGTCTGGTTTGCTTCTTACAGGTCAACATTAATCTCCTTTTCTAATACCTGCTTTTCAACATATGCCACAGAACATGTCTGTTTGTGCAGTGATGCAAATCCTTTGAATGATTTTGCTAATCAAAACTATGTATTATCTATGTCTATGTTATGAATTAGGGAAGCAAATTGTCTTAGAAGGACTTGAACTCTCAAAATCGGTTTCTCAAAATTGCCGAGCTAAAAAAAAAAAAAAAAGAGAAATATTAACTGTTTTGGCCTTTCAAGGTGGAGAAATTATTGTGTGGATATCGGACGGCCGTCTGATTTTGTTTTTGTGATCAGTAAAAGCGCAGCATGAATAGTTATTCACAGAGATAAAATCGAACAGATCTTCCGTCCGGCGTCCGCACAGAATAATTCATCTTAGAGGTGAGGGATTCTATCATCTGTGGTTTTGCTTTGCAGTACACGGGCATGAAAGTCCTCCATCAAATTGAGGGTAATATTGTAATTTACGTGTTTAATATTTCTGAGATCTGAAGTTAGATTTTTTTTTTTTTTTTATCAGCAGATTTAAAAAATCCTCCATTGAGCTAGTGAAATAACGCTCTTTCTGGCCAACCGAACACGATAGGTCTTAGGATTTTGGAACAATTATTCCGGTCCTAGGCAAAAAAACTCGGTACCGTGGTGTACCGAGTTTTTTGAAAAACTCGGTACACCTAGGTACCGCCTTTTTTTTTCCTAGGACCGGATGCTTCTTGCATCCGGTCAACCGAACAAAATAAAAGTTCTAGGATTTTGAGGGGCTATCTATGCCAGGATAGTGTTCCCTCAGGTCCCGGGATGGGTTACTGATACTGTTTTGGGGTACTGTGCTCTTTATGTTTGTCTTGATCAAGCTTTGATGGCCTGTAGCTTATCTTGATTTATTAGTTGTAAGCTTTGGCTATCGAAGAGATCTTGAGTTTGAAGTTTGAAGTTTGAAGTTTGAGTATGTGATGTGTGTGTGAATTTGTCTTATTTCACTAAAAAATCTCCACAAAAAAAAAAAACTTTGATGGCCCTTATGGATGACTTTGCTCGGTATAATTGATCCTTGATACCTCGGCTTCACTTGAGACAACTCAAGTTGGATTGTGTTGGCTCGAGCTATGCTCCTTAAGTACATTTATGGGTCAAGTAAAGGTGAACTCGAATGTTCAATTGCCGTCAATTGTAGGGTTGCAAACGAACCGAACTGAGCCGAGTTTCACCTTGTTCGAGTTCAAGCTCATTTGTCAAAACAGTGCTCAAGCTCAGTTTGAAGCTCGACAAGTTTCTTGAACAACCATTCGAGCTTGAACTCGATTTAAAACTCCTTTGTTCGCGTTCGGTTTGAGCTCGTTTAACTACAAGCTTATCGAGCGGCTCGACGTGCAGACCTCAAACACAAAATAACTTCATTATTAAAATCAAATCGAGCAGCAAGTCACTGACCCGCCCATGAAACAAGCTCATCAATCCGTCTGTCTGTTGTTCAACAGTTGGTCTCCACATGCATTTGTTCTTATATAGCTAAAAAATTTCACTAGGCGGTGTGGGACTAAACCCTCCCCACATTTTTTTTTTGTTGAGTGTTGATGCCATGGAGGAGAGAGAGAAGATGGGTGGGAGAATGAAAAAGAGAGACTGAAACTTTAGATATAAAGCGAGAGGGCGGACGGGAATAGAGAGAGGTTATTTTTTAAAAAAAATGGTTAAATAAATTACGTAACTTTCTATTTAAAACAAACAATAAATTTGTATATATATTTATTTAAAATTTGTTAAATAACATGAGATTTAATTATCTTATTAGTCAAATAAGAGATAATATTTATTTTTAATTAAATATGATATAATGAGCTTCTTAACGAGTATGTTCACGAGCTTTAAACGATATTGTTTGTGAACATTTACGAGCCGAACGTGAGGTTGTTCTAGCTTGTTTATTTACCTATCGAGTATCTATCAAGTTTGTTGAAACTTGTTTGTTTAACTTATCAAACAAACATAAACGAGCTTTTATCGAGCCGAGCCACGAGTAGCTTGCCGAATGCTCGGTTCATTTGCAGCCCTTGTCAATTGGGTCAAAATAACTATATAATCCAAATGGGTCATATTGGTTTAAATGGGCCAGGATGGGTTCAGGGATAATTTGGCTTGACAATAGCTGACCAGTGAAGTGGAAGCCTGGAAGGTATATCTACATTCAGATTAATTTAGAATAGAGGCCTAATGGGCCACCTAATGTGTTAATAGTTATAATTGGGATACCTACAAACATGAATAAAAAAAAAATTACTAGTAGCAGTACTTTTATGTTATTTAAATATAAGAATATTCTATAAGTAAATATTAAATATTAATTATTAGATATATAAGTATATAAGTAAATCTAAAATATGAGAATGTCCAATTAATGTCAATACATATTTATGAAAAAATATTTTATTTTAGAAAGCTGCTCGTTTTTATATTTTTATATTATTTAAATATTGATACGTTCTCCAAAAATTATCATGATCGGGCACGAATCTTGATGCAAAATCAAGTTGGAAAATTCCAAAAATAATTCGGAGACCATCTCAACTCCGATTTCAGCAAACTTATAGTCGAACTGAGCGCCTCGGAAATATGAACCCAACGACACCAAATTAAACCCAATCCGTGCCCAAATGGGTCCAAATCAAGGACCCGAAGTACTTTTGGAAGGTTCAAATCACAATTTGGATTACCAAACGGTTTCCAAACATAACAAGCTTATAGTCGAATCGAGCGGCTCGACGAGACGAATCCAACAAGCTCAAGATCACTGAATTCCAAAACCATTAAGACATTCAAATATTTGACGAATAGTCTATCATCAAGGGATTCAATATCGGTCGTCCATTGAATCACTCCACATTTACCCCTGATCTCTCACCTATTTACAGACCATGCCACTCTAAAAATTTATAAATAGACCCCTCATTCCTTTTGAAAAGGGACCCAAACAAGAAGAGAAGAAGAGAAGAGAAGCAAGAAGAGAAGAAGAGAAGAGAAGGAAGAAGCTATTCCTCAACCGGACCACCGCCGGACCACCACCGGACCACCACCGGAGCATCGCCGTAGCTTCGCCGGACCCCACATGAGGCCCTCACCCTCGCCGGACCACCGCCGGACCACCACCGGAGCATCGCCGTAGCTTCGCCGGACCCCACATGAGGCCCTCACCCTCGCCGGACCACCACCGGAGCCTCGTCGGACAACCGCCGGAGCTTCGCCGGACCACCACCTGAGGCCCTCACTTTCACCAGAGGTCCTCACTTTCACCAGTGGCCCTCATCTTCGCCAAACCACCATCTGAGGCCCTCACCTTCGTTAGAGGCTCTCACCTTCACCAGAGGCCCTCGCCTTCGCCAAAGGCCCTCAACTTCGCCAAAGGCTCTCACCTTTTCTTGAGGCCCTCACCTCTGTCGGACCACCACTTAAGGCTCTCACCTTCGTCGGACTACCGCCTGATGTTGTTACTCCACCGGACCACCACTTGAGGCCCTCACCTCCGTCGGACCACCGTCTGACGTCGTTGCTCCGCTGAACCACTACTTGATCCCCTCACCTCCGCCGAACTGCCACTTCAGGCCCTGTGCTCCACCATGACACCACCTTTGACCCGGACTTCTGCTGGGCTACCACCTGACGCCCAGAGTTCTACTAGAGTACCGCCCTACTACAACGGTCTTTCAGACCCCAGTCTTCTGTCGACTACGGTCCTTTAGATCTTCGTCGTCTACTATGGTCCTTCCGACCTCTATCACCAGACAAAGGACTTTCAGACCCTAGTTTTCGGCTGACTACGGTCCTTTAGACCTCCGTCACCTACTATGGTCGTTCCGACCTCCATCAACAGACAACGATCTTTCTAACCCCGGCCTCCTACCAACTACGGTCTTTTCGAGCCCCTGCCTCCTGCCGACTACGGTTCTTCTGACCTCCATCGCCTACTACGGTCTTTCCGGTCTCTAACCTATCGACTATGGTCATGCCGATCAAACAAATGTATCTATGTTGATTATTGTAATTCCCACCATGTAATGCACTCTATATGATATATATTTGTGACATCAAGCCAAGACCTTCTCCTAAGGAAGAACCTCATTTGTTATCGACTACAAATACTAGTGGATTCATTCAAACTGGGCCAAGCCCCGTGGGTTTTTCCTCTTTTTTAGGGGTTTTCCACGTAAAAACTCTTGTGTCTCTTATGAACGCTACACACTCTCACTTATCTGATTGTGTGCTGGATCTTCGTACAATGCTAAGACGTTAAACTATATATTTCTCTACCGCCGCGAATACTCCATGACGCAATTCAAATATCATGATATGTTCTTAGTAAATGAAAAAAATTTAAATATTTGATATATATATATATATATATATATATAAAATAGAATGATATGTATGTAAATCTCTCTTTAAAATTGAGAAATTTGATTTAATGTCTAATAACACACATAATTGATCATATATTACTACTGTATATTTATTTAGAGAAATATGCATGAAAGTTAATTTTGGATGAAATCGCCCTTAATAAGGGATAGTAACACCTTGCATTCAATGACTAATTACTGAAGTATAAGCCCACAATAACAAGTTTGAAGTTGTAAATGTACTACTTCGAGCTTTATTTGCATTTTTTGTGTTGCCCCTCTGACATTTCATTGCATGGGAGTGAAAATTGGGATCGTTGGGGCTAAGCAGCAACGAGACCAATGCATGTGAAAAGTGAAGAAAAGTTAACGAATTTGAATTGTTGGGCGTAGGCATCAATTAGATTGAAGACATGTGAAAGAAAGAAGAGGGAATCACAATAAGAGTTCGTTATGCGCGGAATCAATAAAATTAGCATCATGTAAAGTAGAAGATGTGCTCATGTCAGAAGTTTGCTAATGAGACTGACAGCCTGTGTAAGTGAAGAGAAGTTTCTATTGAGAGCCACTACAGACAGACACAATAAGACCAGCGAAGTGTGAAGGAGAAGAGGAGTTTATGTCAGGAGCTAGTTATGTCATGCATCAAAAAGATCAGTGTGCATGTAAGACTAAAAATTATACTTGACTAATAATCTGTTTTGGGGTCGTCAGTAGTAAAACTGTCACAAACTCCTATGATAAAAGGCTCAAAGTAGTTTGAACCTGGTTCGAATAAATTTCGATTGACACGAGTCAGATATGCAACTTGCGAATAAAGGACATTATTCATCATTGAGATAATTTTGTTCACATTAAATTTTCAGACCTACTTTTCAAACAAAAATACAAAATATAGATTTATAAAACTAGGATTTTATATGAGACATATAATGTCAAATAAACAGTATGAGGATAAGGATGGGCGCTTGACTAACAATCTCCTTCGCTTCGGCTGTCAAACAGTTATTATTGGGCCCCTAAAGGAATTTTATGATTGAACTTGTAATGCTTTAACCTGTTCAATTTCTTACTTCTCTTACTGTCTTTGAGTTACGAAGTTTATTGTTCCGAGTTACTTATCAATAATGAGAAGGTTGACAAAAGCTGCTCACATTTGCTTCAGATTCTTTATGGACATGCCACGTGGCTTGTGGACCTGTGGGTTTTTTTTTTTTTATAATTATTTTATTATTATTATTTTTTATGACCATGAAGCATTGCCTTTAGCCCAGTGAAAATTCCGGTCGATCTAGCATGCAACCCACACGAATTTATACGGGCCAACACTTAAAACTTTGACTGCTTGCCAAGGGATTAGAATCAGAGATCTGAATTTTGCCCAACCGGCTCTTCACCATCCCGACAACGAGCGGTGGGTGACCTGTGGTTTCATAAACCTAAGGCAGTTAAAAAAGTTGTTGAGCTAACTTTTATTCCTTTTTATTTTATTATTTTCAAGCAATACGTTATAGACCTTTTCAAATAAGATCTGACTTTTACACATTTTGGGCATAGAAAATCAAGGCGTACACTTTGGATGTGTCGGTGGTTTTTTTTTTCAATCATATAATTATTTTATAAAAATTTTGGTCTAAAAAAAATGCAATCTCATCTTACACCTCAAAATTACAAATTTGGTATACTCCAAATAAAAATTGTGAAAGTAGATTACAATTATTTTCTTAATGCCAACTCAATGTATATATATATATATATATATATATATATATATATATATATATATATATATATATATATATATATATATATATATATATATAAATTAAGTGAGGAGTGGGGCCTGTAATATTACTTTTCTATTTGATGTGTATAATATATTCTTCTATTATTTTAGTAATTAATAAATATATATATATATTTTTTAGGGTAAGATAATTTTTGTTTTTAAGATAAAAATCTTATTCCATGAAAACAAAAGGAGTACAGAAAAGGTCAAACTATTAGAATGACCGGAATAAGAAACCAGATACAATATAAGATAACAAAGAGGAGCTCAATCAAGAAGATAAGTAGGCACAAAAGGCTACCAGGCTCAGACGCTCAGTAATGGCAAATACTTCCAACCACTTCGAATCCATGCACGAACCATCTAGAGGAGTGAATTAACAATAATCCACCTAAAAGCAAACCAACCGCCAGCATCGCTCAGAAGAACCACCACCAAAGGTTGCCAATTAGCCACAGATATAGAGTGAATGAGCAATAATTAAGATATGCTTACTTCTTTTTTTTTGGGAATAATCCTCAAACTATTGTACCCTGCATCCCACTTTAATTAGTTAGTTGGGCATTTAAATTTAAGATAACTTAAAATTAAAAAAGGCCGTACTATAAAAAGAAAATTCTATATATTGAAGCCAAATGAAAATCTGCGAAACACCAGCAGAGAAAGACAGTCACAGAAAGAGAAATTTTGGAGGATTAATGCTAAATATGGAGAGAGAATCCCCGCTGCAGGGCGACGTCCTCGAATCCATCCTCTCACACGTGCCAACCATTGACCTCCTCCCAGCCTTGCACGTCTCCACGTCGTGGCGGCGGTCTGCCCTCTCCTCCATCCGCCGCCGCCAACACCGCCCTTGGCTCCTTATCCATCTCCTCAGTCGCCGCGGCCGCCGTGGACTTTTTACCTCCTACGACCCCTATTCCCATTCATGGCACACCCTCCCTCATCTGATTCCCTCGCCTCCCATAACGAGCCACCTACTCCCCCTCGCTCTTCCCATCCAGCCCCTCGCCGCCACGTGGTCCCTCCTCCCCCCTCCTCTCCTCCATCGCCGCGACGCTCTAATCGGTCTTGTCGGCAGCCGTCTCATCCTCGCCGGCGGTGTCTGCGATCTCGGCGACCGCACGTGCGCCGTCGAATCCCTCGCCCTCGACTCCTCCTCCTTTGCATGGGAGAACTGCGAGCCAATGCCGGAGAGCCTCCTCGAGTCGGCTGCAGCCACATGGCTAGCTGCGGCGGCGTCAAACAGCCGGTTTTACGTCATGGAGCGCGGATCCGCGGACTCTTCCCGGCTCGCTTGGTTCGATCTAGCGGCGAGCCGGTGGAGCCCGGTCCGCCCGGTACGATTAGGCAGTGAAATCAGCAGGATTTCAGCGATCGGTATGGGCCCCGCCACCATCGATGGCGAAGATAGGCTGGTCATCGTTGGATTGACAGATTGTGGGCAGTTGGAGATTTGGGAGGTGGAGCCGGAAAAGTTCGAGATTCGGGAAATCGGGTCTCTGCCGGCTGAAGCGGTGGCGCGGATCGCTGGAGAAGGGGAGGAGAGGTCTCCGGCTGTGGGGTTTTCGAACGTGGGTGGGTTCGGATTTTTGTATAACTTGGAGGGGAGGGGAGAGATTTTCGCTTGCGAGTTCGGCGATGGAAAATTGAGCTGGGAAGCGATCGGGTGGCCTCCAGCGGCGGAAGAGGATCCGACGGCCATGGTGGTTTTCCGGTGCGCGGAGCCGACGTTGGAGGATCTAAAGTCGGTTTACGGCCAAAGAGTGAGTTAGATGTTCACATCAAGTCAACAGTTTGAAAACAAATTTGGTCAGATATTATTAGGTTTAATAAAATAAAAAAATCGAATCCAATTAATTTAATTTAGTTTTTTAAATAACAGTTTCGATTATTTATTATGCTTTTTATTTTATTTAGTTTTTTATTTTAATAGAATTGATTAAACAAAAAATTGAATTATAATAATATATTCATTTAAATTAAAAATAACATGTTTCATTCTGAAATATTATTGATATTTTTGTTTATTTAAAAATCGAATCAAATTAACCAAATTAAAACTTTGCTCGGCTTACTTTCATTTGAAAAATAATTTAATTAATTCAATTTTATAAATTTGTAAATCGAATCATTTAAATCAATCAAATATACACTCTCAAATTTACTGACTATAATATAATCTGAATGAATATTAAATTTATTTTTAAATGAATATATATAAATAAAAAATCAATATTTATACCATATTCATCTTAAATTAAATTCAAAATTCAAACTTTTTTTTAGGGGTTTTTACATACATAACACTTCAAAATTACTTATTTACTCATTTAACACCTAAACTTGCCTATTTACACCTCTACCACCTAAAACTTAATTGATTTTCTAAAATAACATTCCGTCATCCTCTCCGTCAAAACCTGTCTAATTGTGCTGCTCGTCTCTGCCTCCCCGAAATCCTCCCACGTCCTCCGCCGCCAGCTCCACATCTTCTCCCCTTCCCTCCTCTCCACCCTCGCCGCCACTTCCTCTTCCATCCGCCACCCCTACTTTGCCTGTCATCTTCTTCTCCTTGCCCTTAGCCCCGACTTCCCCCTCTTCAATGCCGCCATCAAATCCCTCTCCTTCATCCCATCCCACCAACCCTTCCTCCTCGCCTCTCTCCTCCGTTCCGCCGGCCTCAGTCCCGATCGTCAAATCTTTGCCCCTCTCCTCAAATCTTGCTCTCTCCTCCCTTAATTCCCTCCAACCTGATACTCCCATCTACACATTGTTGAGTGCTTGCATGAATAATTGTGATGCCAAGGTGGGTGAGGAGGCAAGTGAGATATGTGTAGACGCTAAATTCAAGAAACTAAAATATGAGGAAGAAATACAGTAATAGTAGAAAATAGAGAATGAAAGAAGGATGAAGTTCAATGAAGAAGCTTTTCATTAATTCATCCTTGCATTAGTCATGAGCCTACTGTATATATATAATAGTGTTAATATCTATACTATCTATATCTATATCTATACTACTATATAATCTATACTACTATATAAAAGTGGCTTGAGACTTCACCCATAGTAAATCTTAATCGTTCATTTATAAACATAAAATTAAATCTACACCATTCATTTATAACTCTTCATATTCTTTATTTTTAATTTCCTCCAAAAGAGGCTTGAGTTTCATATTAAATGTATTTCATTGAAGACTTTAAATGCATAACTGAAAAAGCCTTAAATTTCATTAATTAATTAATTACCACCTTCATTCTCTTGAACTTCCAAAACTCTTCATATTCTTTATTTTTAATTTCCTCCAAAAGAGGCTTGAGTTTCATATTAAATGTATTTCATTGAAGACTTTAAATGCATAACTGAAAAAGCCTTAAATTTCATTAATTAATTAATTACCACCTTCGTTCTCTTGAACTTCCAAAACTCTTCATATTCTTTATTTTTAATTTCCTCCAAAAGAGGCTTGAGTTTCATATTAAATGTATTTCATTGAAGACTTTAAATGCATAACTGAAATGACCTTAAATCTATACTACTATATAAAAGTGGCTTGAGACTTCACCCATAGTAAATCTTAATCGTTCATTTATAAACATAAAATTAAATCTACACCATTCATTTATAACTCTTCATATTCTTTATTTTTAATTTCCTCCAAAAGAGGCTTGAGTTTCATATTAAATGTATTTCATTGAAGACTTTAAATGCATAACTGAAAAAGCTTTAAATTTCATTAATTAATTAATTACCACCTTCATTCTCTTGAACTTCCAAAACTCTTCATATTCTTTATTTTTAATTTCCTCCAAAAGAGGCTTGAGTTTCATATTAAATGTATTTCATTGAAGACTTTAAATGCATAACTGAAAAAGCCTTAAATTTCATTAATTAATTAATTACCACCTTCGTTCTCTTGAACTTCCAAAACTCTTCATATTCTTTATTTTTAATTTCCTCCAAAAGAGGCTTGAGTTTCATATTAAATGTATTTCATTGAAGACTTTAAATGCATAACTGAAATGACCTTAAATTTCATTAATTAATTAATTACCACCTTCGTTCTCTTGAACTTCCAAAACGTTTGCACTAAGTATCTCGCATTTCATGTTTTGGAAGATGAAGGAAACCGCCTATATTTGTGCCTTGGCTATCAAATCGCCGTTTCATTCCGCTACCAAATTATTTGAAACTATATTATTAATTTAATCTGCTCCATTCGTTTTTGCGCCTCTTTGCATTCCATTCCGCTCACCTTTTTTTATATATTCGCTTCCTCTTCTTCACCGAGACAAGTGAAATCGCTAAAAAGTTTAATCGCCTTCTTCTCCTCCTGTCGGATGGGAAGTTACGACAGAAGCTCTGGCTCATCTTCAAATCTATTCACACCCTCTTTTAGGTGTATTCGTCTCCCTACTTCGTGTGAAGAAGAGTTTTGGGAGGGTAGAGGAAACTTCTTCCTATGTTGTTCCTATTTGATCGATCGGAAGTCACGATGAGAGATCCCCATGATTTCAAGTCTCTTCATATCCTTTACCTCTTCGTTCACCTATTTCACATGAAGAAGAGTTTTGGGCCCTTGACTACCAAATCGCCGTTGCTTCTCTTCAACTTCTATCCCCCTAAGGTTGGAAGAAACAAATTCATTTTAGAACTTCCAAGCATCCTGCCTGCGGTAAGTTTTACAGGTTATATATTCTTATTAAAAAACACTCAATTAGTGCGTGCTTAGATAATTGTTTTATTGTCTCTATAATTGGCTTTCTCCCATATCGTTTCCTTTTATTTTGATGAGAATGATTTTTCCTTAATATTTTGACGAAAAAGAAGTAAACATAAATTAATTGTATTATCATTGTTATTATGATAATACAAATTCAATCACTCAAGATTGGGCATCTTCAAATTATTTTTAATAAATTTAATTACATGATTTTGAAATACTTGCACAGATATGAAATGATCTCTTAACCTCTATGATTATTTTTAAAATACTCAATTAAGTCGTCTTTAAGAGCTTATGTGATAAATCAAACATCTTTAGATATAATAATAGAGATAGAAATGTGATTAAGTGCACGTACAGATGTGATCAACTGCACTTAAAAATATATAGTAATAGAGATAGAAATGTGATTTTTTAAATTTTATTAAGTGCACATACAAATATTTTATTGTCTATTTCATTCGAATTCTTTAGTTCAAAGTTAATGTAAAAATTGTAAGTGTTAGAATTCCTTTAGTAAGAATGTTTTTATTTGAAAAATAGGATTAAAAGTTGTTCAAAAATTAATGATGATAAACTATTGGCTAAAAATAACCAATTTTAATTCTGATCAAAGATATCAAAGATTTTAGTTTCTTACTAAACTATAAAAATATATATTTTTTGTTAAATATAATTTTATATAATTCTAATTTTTTATTAATATGATCATTATTACAAATATTTTTATTGATAAATTTATTTATTCATATAAATAAATAAATATAGTACTATAAATTATAATGTTTATTTTTATTTTTATTCACGTGAACTCAATGTTTAATTTGATGCTAAATACTTTGTCTTATTTGATATAACACATTTGTTTCTTTTTTTATTTTAGTTGAATTCACTTGACATTGTAGCTTATCATTTTATTTTGATATTTTAATTTCATATCTTAATGACTATAAAGTTTTATCTTCTAATTATTGTACATAAAATCTATGAGGCTTCCTACTCTTTGGTTGCATATTTTAGATGACTCCTTCCATTCTATTTTCTTGTGATTTCCTTCATTTTGAGGAAACTTTTTTCTTATGATTTGATTATATTTGTATCTTCAAAATCAAAAAAGTCATATATGGAGAAGTGTTAGCTCTTGGTACTTTTCTCTACTTGCGTTAGATTCCAATTAAGTGGTCAATAACATTAATATAGATGAAGTTTGGGAAGCAAGCATACCTCACACTCACCTTGCACATGAGAAGTTTGATCAGAACTTGATGGTTGTGAATGGTCATAAGATACATTTTTCCTGTGATAGCACTCATTTTTATCACAGAGGTGACAAATATAAAGCCTCAATTGCAAATGTAAGTTGATTTCTTCTTCTGCCTATTTATGCTTTTGAGATTAAATTAATTCCTAGAAAGTCTTTGTGCTGGCTTCTTCTCCTTTGTTTTAATATTTAGTGATTCATTTATCTCAAATATTATTTGTTTATTTGTCTATAGAACAGCTAAATCTTAAGAAATTCATCATCCATTGCAATCTCTTTCAAAGCATATTATTTTTTGTTGAACAATAAAATGAACGACTAATTTTACTTAGTTTATTTGATGGAAGTTGAAGTTCCCAAATAATGTTAATAGACAATGATGCAAGATTAAGAACAATCATGGATGTATGTTGTGGAGTCTTAAGTTTTGTACAATTGGCAGGATCTTAGTGAGCTTGCTTTGGACCTAAATTCTCCCTTCATGCATTTGTTTTTGCCTTTAAAATTATAAACAATACAGCTCTTATGATAATTTGTTATGCGAGGTGTAGTTCACTAAGTTCCAAATTTACTACGAATTATATCATATATAATATTTATTTGATGAGATTGTATTGAAGTTTCTATTGTTTGTAGTTCACAAAAATTATACTTCTTTGTTATTTCAGCTTAAAGACTTTTATATGAAGACGATGGTTAAAAGATAATAAGATAATATAAAAGTTTATTCTTTTTATTTTGAAACTTAATTTTATTTCATGTTATTTTTGCAATTTTCTTCATGTAGATTTGTTTTATTTTTTTTAATCTATAGCTTTATTGTTTTATTTATTAATATTTTATTGTTTTGTTATTTATCAAGAATGAAAGAATTTTATCATATGAGATTCAGTTTTTAAAAATATGTAACATTTTAAATTCAATTCAAAACATATTTCCTTTTTAACAAAACTTTTTTTATTAAGTTATTTGTCAGTCAATGTAGATGAATGGATTAACAAAAAGAAATTAAATGCAAATAATTGATGGATAAAACAAAAATAAGTGCTTATGTTGTTCATTTCTTTTAATTGAGTAATAGTATTGTCATCCAAAACAACAAATGATAATTCCAATAAATAATGGACCATATATTTTTATTTAAAGGTTTCGTTGATAAATTTTGTTGATTCAAATTGAAAGATATTTGATGTGAAGATAAATTGATGGAATCATTAATATTTAAGTATTATGTATTTTTAATGACCTGACTCTATCAATTGATCCATATAATATTTTATTATGAACTTATTTTCATTTGGCCTATATAAAAAAATTATTTCCTTTTAGTGTGTTAGTTGTTGAATACTAATTAATTTCTCTTGATATTTTACTTTACTAATTAATCATCCTAATTTTCATATTTTCTTCATCTCTTTGATCAATAAAAGTTAAATCATTGTCACTTAATTTACCTCTTTCCTTATTACATACCACGAATTTGAATTTCAAAAAATTATTTGTTTAAATCATTTTATGCTATAATTGGTTATTATAAGAGGGTACTGAGCTTGCTTGATGTATGTTTGTAATAAGACATACGAATATTTTAAAATATAAATAGAAAATGCAAATAAAATTTGATGATAATGGCAATGCGCGCTTCTTGAACTTAACTTTCTTATGGGTTCGACAATTGATTATGCATTCCTAAACTATAATTAATGTAAATGAGGTTACATTTATACTTTGATTATATCATTGATGTGAAAATCAATCTACAAGTGGCTGGAGCTGTGTAGTTTAAAAATATCTTAATTGTTTTGCATATCGATCTTTTTAATTATTCAAATTTACTTTTTGTTTGATAATCAATTTATATTTTGAATTTTTTATTCAGAGATAGAGTGAACATTTATCTCACTTTGATTAATTTCTTGTTTTAATTTTTTTTTCTTCTTTTTTCTTGTTTTAGTTGCCTAAACTCTTAAGGATTAAAATGCTTTTCGCGTTTAGAAATTGGCATGGATGATCAATCATAATTTTCATAATATGATAGTATACTTTTTAACATCTAAAAATATCCTAAAATAACGTATCAACTAAAATTTTAAGAAAAAATTTCAAGTTATTCAATAATATGATCTTTATTAAAATTAATTATAATGATAACTTTATTAATTTATAAAAAATTAATAAAATAAAAATTAAATAAAATTTTAAATTTTATTCACATGCAATTGGTTCACATGCAATCATATTATATAAATATTATTTTTTAGTTTTTATTAACGTGCACCATGTGCACGTGCATTTATACTAGTATTACTAAGACGGTTAAGCACAGACGGTGTTGATGCAGAAATCAAGGATTGTTTCGTTTAATACTGTACCCACGAGCTCTTATCTGAATACTTTGAAGAAGACGAAAAACAAATCGTGAAAGCGAAGAAGATGCCAAGATCAGGTTGATAGGGGTTTTGTCTTCACAATGAACTCCATTCTATATCTATGATCTGACAGCACCAAAAAAATGGAGAAGACGAAGAGCATACCTGCTCTCGCGACGAATATGTGACGGATCTTAGTTAGGATAACGGAGTGGTAATTTAGATGAAACGTGATGTATTTGGGTGGTCAGTATGTAAATAGTATATTTTGGATGTAAGATAAGTAAATATAATAATTTAAAATGTTATGTATGTAAAAATTGTTATTTAATAGTTTCTATTTTCTAACAAGTCCTGCACATCAAGTGCTTAAATGCAAAGGACGGCAGCATTTTTAAATTGTAAAGTTCCACTGTTTCCATTTGCCTGTACCTTTCAGAGTAGACTTGTCAAGGTGCATTGTTCGCACGAGATAAAGCTTTTTTTTTTTTTTTTTTTTTTGAACGAATATTTAGGCATTTAAGATAAATTCACACAAGCCTACACAAAGACTTGAATCTAAAATCTATTAGTTGGAAGTCTATAAACTCTCAACCAACATGTTAAGGTGAGTTGTGTAAGCTGTTTTGTTTTCAAATAGATATTTATACGCAGCTAATTTCTATTTATTGATCGAAAGCTTAAATTTTTTTAATTAAGAATTTGTGTATAAATATAAAATTAATCACATCATGCACGAATCTCGAGACAAATTTAAGTTGGAAACATCCAAAATTAAATCGGGGACCATCTTAAGTTCGATTTCAACAAACTTATAATCGAACTGAACATCTCAAAAAGACAAACCCAACGACACCAAATTCGACCCGATCGGAGCCCAAATGGGACTAAATCAAAGACCCAAAGTACATTTGAAAAGTTCGAACCACAAACTGGATGATCAAACTATTTCCAAATATGACATGCTTATAGTCGAATCGAGCGGTTCGATGAGACAAATCCAAAGAACCCAAGTTCGACAAATTATGATATCATTAAAACACTCAAATGATCGTTAAACGGTCCACGATCAAGGGAGTTGATATCAGGTACCCATTAAGAACACTCCCAACATGCCCCTGATATTCTCCCTATTTACTGGTCATGCCACTCCCAAAAAACTATAAATAGATCCCTCATTATTTAGTGAAGGGGACCCTAGTAAGGAAGAGAAGGAAGAGAAAGAAACTAGAGTTCTCTGCCTACCAGACTCCTCAATCACCGCCGGACCACCGACCGTCGTAGGACCGTCGACTAACGTCAAACCCCGGCCGGATCCCCAACCGTCTCCAGACTTCCACCCGGCTATCAATCAACAACAGACTTCTACCCAACTCTCCAAACTTCTAATTTCGACGTCCTCAAGTTTCGAGATGGGTCAATCTTTGTAACATATTCAAACAATAATGAAATCATTTTCGACTGGGCGTGGAACTGTGGTTTTTCCCTTTTTCAAGTTTTCTACTTAAAAGTTCTGGTGTTTTTAATATTTCTGTTTGTGAGCTGGATACTCATGTAATGCTAAGACGCACAAGTTTTTCTACTTTACTGCCACAAATATTTTAGCATACAGTATATTAAAAGTTCAAAATATATATTTATTTTTTATATGACACAAAAAATTATCTTGATCAGACACAAATCTTGATGCATATCTAAATTGAAAGCTTCTAAAATTAAATTGGGACTATCTACACTTTGATTTCAATAAACTTATACTCAAACTGAATATCTCGATGAAACGAACCCAAAATTGGTCCGATTGGAGCCCAATTGACTAAAATCAAGGGCTTAAAACATATTTGGAAGCTCCAAACATTAATTAGATGACTAAATGATATCCAAATATTGCATATTTATAGTCAAATCGATCAGCTCGACGAGACAAGTCCAACGAGCACAAGATCACTTAATTCCGCCATCATCGAGACACTTAAATGTTGAATGAAAGCCCCATAATCAAGGACATCAATATGAGTCGTTCTACGAGGCACTATGAATCTTCCTTGGATCTTCCCATTTTTTTAAAGTATGTCACTCTCAAAATCTATAAATAGATCCCCTCTTGCTACATAAGAGATGGCTTGGAAATTAGGGCAGCTTGGACTTTTGGAGGCTTACACCATTGGCTAGAGACTAAAGAGTGTTATGAGGCTAGGAATATGATCCCGTCAATCTATGTGGCCTGCCGACTACGGTCCCTCTGACCTTTGCCTCCCGCCGACTAGGTCCCTCTGAACTCTATCGCCCGCCCACTACATCCCCTCCAACCTCCATCGTTCGCCCACTACAAGCACTATGATCTCCATTGTTCACTGACTTCTGTCCCTTCAGTCTCTATCACCTAGGAACTACAATCCCTCCGACCTCCGTCGCCAGCCGACTACTGTCCAACCGATCATCGTCGCCAATCAACTATGGTTAGTATAATCTCCATTACAAGCCAACAACGATCAATCTAACCTCTATTGTCAGCCGACTACGATTCGTCTGACCTCTGTCACCCAACGACTATGGTCCATTCGATCACCATCGCCCGTCGACTATGGTCTCTCTGACCTACTTCACCCACCGACTACAATCCCTCTGGCCACTGTTCCCGACCAACTATGGTCCCTCCGACCACCTTCACCCCTCCCAACTAATACGATACCTTTAAACTCTGCCTCCTGCCGACTATGGTCCCTCCGACCTCCATCGCTCGCCTACTATGGTCCCTCCAACCTTGTTCGCCCACCAACTACGGTCCCTCTGACCTTCGTCACCCTTTAACTATGGTTCATTCGACCTCTATCCTCAAACAACAGTCCTCTCTACCTCAGTCGCCCAACTACAGCTTCCTCTGACCTCCATCGCTAGACTACGACCCTTCAGCCTCTGTCACCCAACTACATCCCCTTTAACCTTCGTCGCTTGTTTACAACCCCTCCAACCTCCGTTGCCTGACTACGATCCTACTGACCAAACAAACATTTCAAAATTCTTTTGAGAACAACTCTCATATCACTAGATTCTTCCAACTCTAATTACATAATGTGTTATATATGATGTATATTTACTACATTGAGCCAAGACCTTCCCTCAACGCTGGATATTATTTGTAATTGACTACAAACACTAGTAGAATAATTTTGATTGGGTCAGACCCCATGGTCCCCTTTTTAGGATTTTTCACACAAAAAATCTTGATGTCTCTTATGACTTGCACTCCTCTCTCTTATCTATGTGTGTGTTGGATATTCGTACAAAACTAATACGCTAAATTATATATATCTCTACTGCAACAAATATTCCAACACAACAATATTCATATAAATTAGGCCATGCCTTGTCTGTGCTACCTAAAAAAAGCTAATATTGTTTTCTTCACAAAATCAGAGAGAGAGAGAGAGAGAGAGAGAGAGAGAGAGAGAGAGAGAGAGAGAGAGAGAGAGAGAGAGAGAGAGAGAGAGAAATTCAAAATTTCATCCCCAATAGGAATGTAGGTGAGTCTAGTTGACTCATGTGCCAACTTGTGACATCCTTTGAAAATATAAAACTAAACTTTTAAATATTAAGATGACTTTTGGTATAAAAGTTGAAATTTCAATAGATACTTCAAAGTAAAATATGTTCGGACAAGAGTGCTCCTAGAATTAGTTAGTGATCCAAAATAAATAATATCTCATAATTAAGGATATGCGTTGTTATAGAATTCGGGCTTCTGCTTAATAAATCACTCGTAATGTACTCTCCCAGAAACATAGGCTTTGCATTGCTGGCTGATAGACTAAAAACATAGATGAAGAATTCTCTAATAATACCGAAGAGTGTAATTTTCACTTTTCATCCAATTGGTAGCTATTATTATGCCACTTCTTTTGTAATGCCGGTTTAAAGCTTTCTTGGTTTTGGCTGTTTCATGGGGTTTATGTTGTCTCAATGGTTCTTTTTGAGATTATGATGAGTGAGCGCAAATTAATATTATTCTCTATTTTCTCTATTATAGATGAAAATTTTCTTATATTTTTTATTTAGGGGAAAGAAATTAAATTTCAGTTTATATGAAATCGCTTGTTATTATGAAAAATCAATCACATGTGAAGATGAATCATATTCATCTGAGAAGACCAGAAAAAAAATAAATTAAAGATCCTTGGCTCAATATATATTGAAATCAAAATTAGTTTACGAAGTAAATAGCCACCATGCACAGGTATACTGATGCGGACATCCGACCGTGGACGTTAATCAAAGGTAGAGACGAAGATCGATGGCCGAGATTCCTCCATTTTATCTTAGTTTATTAATTGTAAATTTTATTTAAATTATGCACTTTCTATTTTTACCCATACTTAAGGGTCTTTTCCTATGTAAGCCCAGGGACAAATTTGTCTTTTATTTTTTTATAAAGCCTATATATAAAAGCCCTTGCTCTTGTATTAGACAATGATGGACTAATAAAAAAATTGTCCCTATACTTTGTTCTTGAGAGGGATGAGAGTTCTTAGGAGAGTAAGGCAGAAAACTGAGGCTTCATTTGAAACTATTTTTTAATGCTTCTTAAAGCAATTTTTTAATAAAAAAAAAAATTATACTAAAAAACTGCTTTAAGAAGATGAGAACCATTTATTTTTCTGCTAAACAACTATTTCCGATGTGTTTGTTTTTTTTTTTTTGGTTTCTTCCTTTTATATTTAAGGGATTCAAAAATAGCGATGCCATTGCAATGAAAGGAGCGTTAATTCTTTTCTTTAAGGTGTGGGGTTCAAAGTCCTCTTTTGCAATTGCATCATATTGAAGTTGAAAAATAAGCATTTATTAGTTGAATTGGATTAATTTGACTGTTAGGAAGTGCCAACAATAGAAGAATAAAAGAAGACTCCCAACATTAGAAGGCACTTCCTAATAATCAAATTCATCCAATTCAACTAATAAATGCTTATTTTCCAAGTTCAGTATGATGCAAGTGCAAAAGAGGGCTTTGAACCCCACACCTTAAAAAAAAAAGAATTAATGCTCCTTTCATTGCAATGGCATAGCTATTTTTGAATCCCTTAAATATAAAAGGAATAAACCAAAAAAAACATACACATCGGAAATAGTTGTTTAGCAGAAAAATAAATGGTTCTTATGTTGTGCATTAGCTGGATACAAAATTTCCATGGCCAAAACAATCACCAATCATTAAAAAACAAATCAAAGCACTAAATCAAAAGAAAACCGCGAATCAAATCTAGGCTTCTTTTGGGCGACTTTCTGGCTGCTGTTTTAAGAAAGCTGTCCCAAACGAGTCCTTAGTTAAATAAATAAAACTGAAATAGGATTGGCAAAGACAATCCATCTAGACCCAGGGAGAATTCAACTATGAGAATTTTTTCACTGCAGTAACTGCACCGAGACTGCAATTTCTAACTTTATTCAATCAAATGTTATATATTTGACAAACATCCGAATGAAAAAATCATTATTATAAAGTTAATCAGATAAAAAGCTCACCACCATTAATGTCATGGTCACAGTTAATCTACCATAGGCATCAGATAATGCAAAAGAATTAATGACGAGTCACCTACTGGAATGGTAGTTCAATGAACAAAGCATTACAATCTAATATGTCCCCCCTCACAAGTTCTTTACCATAATAGATTTAACAAGGTCAAGAATACGAAAATAGTCAAAAAAGAGAGAAGAATGTTCACCTTCCAGACCATCGCGAGTGTGACGGTTGCTACCTGCCAAGTTGTTGCAGGGGCTTCCGCCAATAACAAGATCAAACCCTCCATATCTCTTCATCAAACTTTCAAGCCTATCGCCATTGAGCAGCTGTACATCATCCAGGTCGATCAAATTTCCTTTCTGGTTAGTTTGCTCCCAAAAACTCCTTAATATATTTCTATTGACCTCTGATTTCTCAACAGATACAACTGTTTTCAGGTGGATGCCCAGTTTGTGAAGAGCCACTTCAGCTCCACCAATGCCAGAGAAGAGAGAAAGCAAGTTGATGCCGTTAGGAAACATACTCTTCAGGACAGAAAGGTGGTAAGCAACTGTATTAACTTGGAATGAATTTCCCAATGATTTGTACCTCTCGGTCCTGCTAATGCCACCACCTCTAGTATGATTGTTTGGAAATCCAAGTAACATTTCAACCTCATCTGGTTCCAGTGGAGCAACCTTGTGATGCCCTACCCAAACAAGGTTCCACTTCCTACATTCAGCAAGCACATACTCTTGCACTCTAGGTGGAGGAAGATCACCATAATTTTCTAAAGCCTTTCTGATCCTTTCAGTCAATTTAGCACTAGCGATGCAAGTCTGCAAACAATTGAGCTGAGCTCTCTTGTCCCATTGAGGCCACCATTGCCTTGTCATGGGTAAGGCCTCTTGGATAGTTTTTGCAGGAATAGGGAGTAGCGGAAATCTATTCTCAATTGGGAGGTTATGGATGTAGGCCCTCTTCCGGGCAGCCGCACAAAAGTACTTTGAGTCTACAAACTCGGGCTCTATGTCATAAAGAAAGCGTGAGATGGTGTCCCAAACTCCCTTAGGTGCAAGAGCGACATTCTCATAATAAAAATATGGAGGGCCAATGGCTGCCTCTGGGAGACTTCTTCGTGTAATGCACTTCTCAAATGGAAGGCCAAAACCTATCATTGGCTTTGGAATAGCCAATGGGGCATCATCAAAATCCACAGTGGACTTCCTCACGTAATCCCTTCTCCTTTGCGAGAGGCAACTCCTTTTCAACTTACGCTTTACTTCAATTAAACTCCTCTTCTTTCTTGTGGAGCCGTAACTAGATCCTTCTGCAGCCTGATATAAACAAGAACATGTGTAGGTGTGACATGATCAGTTCTTAAACAGAAAAAGTTACAATAACAAAGGAGAATAAAAATTACCTCAAAACGAGTCTTTGGACAATCCCAACCTATTCCCTCAGGTTCCTCGGCCATTTGAGCAGCATGAATGGAATCTGCAAGCTCCAAAACTGAAGAATCGAGTCCTGCATGAATAGAAAGAAATGAAAACCATGATATTTGGACCAAAACATAATAAAAGAAATGCAAAGAAAGAAGAAGAAAATTAGTGATTTTATATATACAGATATTGAACAGTCCAGTACTTAGGAACAAGCGCTCCTACTAGAACAAATCAACAATATATGAATTAATTACCGCATTGATTATATTCTGTGAGCTATGGCTGAAATATGTATAATTAATTATTATAGGTGAGAACATTTAGCCTTTAGAAATATAAAACTCAGTAAATTATCTTTGTATGATACGTATGCTTCAATATAAAATGAGTGCAGAGCTCTGTTTGTCAGAACATTCCTCATTCTAACCAACAGAATAACTTTTCGTTCAGGAATTTAATACAAGATTATTATTAAGTTGGACAGCATTTTACTGAGTTTTACAAAATAAAAACACAACTGACTTTACAAATACTGACAAGCTGTTCGGCAAGTACATTCACATGATTGCAAAGCTCTAGGAGGGGTGCAAGTGTGGCCTACGGCTCTACATAATGAACTACCACAAAAGCCAAATTTGTGCTGCAACAGTTTTATGAAGTTCAGCACGAAGCAACATTTACATACGAAGCATAAGAGCTCATTCAATAATATCATTTGATGGAATTAAAGATTTAAAAAAAGAGCATAAAAAAATTTGTGTTTGCAGAGAGAAAAGAGAACTAAAGGGCTATATTTGTTTTAACATAAACACAAGTTTTAATATTCAAAGCTGCGTATCATACATCATCCATTACCAACACAGGAAATGACCAGTCACACTTAACAAACAAAAAACTTCATTCGCTCAAGATCTAGTAAACTTGGTGATAGCCTTGTTACCCTCGGAGACCGCATGGTAGGAAGCTCACCAGGAAAAATGAGGTGCACATAAGTCTGAATCTCATGAGTAATGGTTGATTTCTTTTTGTAATGGCCAAGATGAGAGCTCCCCTGAGCGAGTTTCTCAAAATGTCATTAAGGAATTCATAATACTCGTTGCCTTGCTTCGATAATAAAGTCCCACGGCTAAACAGAACTACATTGTCTCCAAGGAAACAAAACACACCAACAGTGATAGAGACGAAAAAACAGAGGCAACAAACTGACGAAGGAAATAGCCGCAGATTGTTACATCCAAGTATGCTACAGTCCCGTGAAAGTAAAAAGCTGTGTAAGGCAAGGAATAGAAGATTGCTGCAGTAACAGGGTCGGAATCAGCAACTGTCCGAAAATTGCTGCAGCTGAACAAAAGATTGCATCTTAACAGCAATCGGCTACAATAGGAAATATCGGATCCCATAAAATTGTTGGCAATAACGGAACTCCTCAAAATCAATGATTGGACAAAACAAGGAACTGGCTGTGTTGAAACAAGGACATGGAAATAGTTGAATTGTGGAATCCTACAGCTAAATTGAAACAGCATATTACAATAAATTTAACCTAAAGAGATAAATAAAAAAACTTAAGAATACAACTCATTCTTAATAGAATCATCATCAAAGACAAGTTTTTAACAAAATAAACTTAAAAAAAATACAACACAAATTAATAATGTTCATCTTGATATTCATTATTCACTTTATGTGCTTATGACGAGTACATTCTAGATTTCCATCAAATCTGCCCTCTTGAAAAAAATCAGCTCTAGCAAAATGAGCATTTCCAATTTGCATAAGTCCAGGCATCACTTGTGTTCATGCAAGGCAAACCAGGAAGCATATTAAGTAGATTTGTCTCACAAACATATAAGATACCTCTGATATCCACCATCAATAGCAGACGCAAGCTCATCATTTATAATAGCTACAAGTACAAGCTGAGCATATACATCCAATAAGATGTCGGATATGAATTCAGGAAGATGGAAATGAATGAAAGAAGAATCCAAAGAACAAATAGAAAGTTTAATTAGATTGATAGGAAGTGGATGCAAAATTTGTTAAATACCTTGGGAGAAATTTAATTTCAGCAAAACCAAAAATAGGCAACAAGAAAACTAGGAAGATGAAAACAAAGGAACACTCTTTATTGAATTATCTATGAAGAAAAAAACAAGATACAATTGGATCTTCAATTGGAGAGGAAGATCCCACTCTCCCAAATCCCTAGCCACCGGCTAGAGCTCTCTCAACCTATGAAATTCTAAATTTAGCAAAACATAACATAACATAACATAAACAATCTACTTAAAACACACAATAACAAAGCCAAATCACAAAACAGCCCTCCCCAAATTGCTTCTAGATTTCTATCAAATATGCACTCTTGAAACAAACAAAAAAAACAGCTCTAGCAAAATGAGCATATTTGCATAAGTCTAGGCATCATTTTGTGCTTCATGCAAGGCAAACCATGAATCATAATAAGTAAATTTGTCTCACAAACATATAAGATACCTCTGATATCCACCATCAATAGCAAACGCAACCTCATCATTTATAATACCTACAACAAGCTGAGTATATACATCCAATAAGATATCGAAAATGAATTCAAGATGAGGGAAATGAATGAAAGAAGAATCCAAAGAACTAATAGAAAGTTCATAATTATATAATTAGGAAGTGGATACAAAATTTGTGAAATACCTTGGCTGAAATTCAATTTCAACAAAACCAAAAATAGGCAACAAGAAAACTAGGAATAAAGAACACAAAGGAACACTATTTATTGAATTATCTATAAAGGAAAAAAAGCAAGATACAAGTGGATCTTCAATTGGAGAGGAAGATCCCGCTCTCCCAAATTCCTAGCCGACAGCTAGAACCCTCTCAACCAAAAAAATTCTAAATTAAAAAAAAACATAACATAAATTGAACCCTAGCATAAACAATCTACTTAAAACATACAATAACAAAGCCAAATCCCAAAACAGCCCTCCCCAAATTCCTTTTCCCTCCAGGAGGGACCAACCCATCCTTAACCGGTCCAGGCGGGATCGATCCATCAAGGATATATAGAAGCTAAACTTTTACCTATGTTTACCAACACTTCCATGCTAATGCATTGTAAAACTTCATATAGCCTCCCATTTCATGCAACGAATTCCTTAAAAGCTCATATATGAAATCTTTCAAGATTCATACACACCATTACCTTATCATCTGATTTGAAATGCCAGTCCATGTTAACATCAAAAATAATTATTTTCATAATTACAAATTAACTTTCTATGAATATCCACATACAAGTCGTGCATGTGTCGTGCAGATGAACTAGGTATAGACTCAATACAAAGTTCAAAACAATCATTAAGCACTTTATTTTTTTTATTTTTTTATTTTTTAATCATTAAACTCTTTATGTTTATACCCTGTGGTAGTTTCAAATGGACTAATGCTTATAGATTTATTGACATATGAACCAAATACAAACTAAGTCATAAGAAGTTTCAAAATCCCAAATAGAAGTGCCCCTTTAATAAAAGGGCATAATAGATAACATAGATTCTTCTTAACTACCTCAATTTGTTCGTCAATTTATGGTTAATATGCAATTGAAAATTTTAGTTGGATTCCCATTTTCTTTCACTGTTTTCTAAAATAACCCATAAAATTTAAATCTTTGTTAGATGTGATATGGTTTTAGGTACTACATGTAGTTTAACCAGTTCATTGAAATATAATATTTTTATGTGAGATCAGCATTAGTTTTAAAATATGAAATAAATGAGCAATTTTGAAAAGCGATCAGCTACAATTAAAAATAGAATCATATTTCCTTAAAATTTGTGGTATTCTTAGAACAAAATATACTAATATCCACCCAAAGTTGATATAGTATGAGTGATGGGGACATCAGTTGGAAATCTACCGTCGACGTGGCCGTAGATTAACAGCCACGATTTATCCAATGTACTTTTGATTTTATTATTATTTCCTTAGTGATGTATTTTTATTTCAGCATTTTCCCTTTTTACCCTTTCTTGAGGGATTGAGTCATGTAGCCCCTTGAGGGTATTTGAGTCCTTTTGATTTATGTCATTGTAAGAGGCTATTTATAGCCTTCGTCTTGTTCTTTTGAGATGAATGAATGATAATCAAAGAAATTTCCTGCAATTGTGTTCTTGAGGCTTAGGTGAGAGCTTGAAAAGGAATTTGAGAGTTTGGGTGGAGCCTAGGAGAGGCCACTCGTCGTACCCAACAGTCACCACCGGTGGAAATAATTTCCGGCCACGTCTTTCCTCCTTTCTTCTTCCCTTCTCTTCCACGTCCGCCGCCGGCTTTCCCCACCACCAACCACCACCCCATAACCCCTCCTACCAACGCTCACCTCAACCTAACCACCAACCCAGTCCCTCTTCTCCATTCGCTATTCCACCCGCCCCACCCAAGCCTAGCCACCACCGGTAACCCTTGTTTGTCTCCATGAATGAGGAGTCAATGCCACCTTAATGATTACCTAAAGAGTTCAAACAATTTGGGAAATTATTTTCATCATTTGAAATTCAAATTTTGAAATTCAAATAGTTTCCTAAATTGGAAAGCTATTTTAGGAAAGTATTGAATCTCCTTCATGATATAATTCAAATTTAATTTAGGTGGAATTTTTCTCATCCAAAATTAAAGAGACCAATTAGGAAGGGAATTTAAATTGCTCCACAAAACCCTCTCTCCCTCCCTCTACATGCCGCCAGCCTTCCCATTGCTTGGGCTCCCTCCATCAATGCTCAATTAAGGCCATTGATTGTAATTAATTTGAAATCCAAATTCAAATTAATTCCCTCCAGTTTTACTCAAAATCTGAATTTACTTTCAGATTTTGAACTTATGTTTCCTTCTCGTTCTTTTAACCTAAGATCTCCAAACCCTAGCCCTTCTCCACCTCCCTACACCGTCGGCCTCCCTCACCTCCGCCTCCCTCCTCACCTCCACCTCCCTCCTACTTCTTCTCTCTCGTGTTCTCTCCTCACATGATTATGATGCTTGACCGATCCGGAGTCTGATTCCGGCTTCGCATACGACGGCCAAGGCATCGTGGATCTTCTCAAATTGTCGTTCGTCGACGTGAGCCCATGCATTGATGAATCCATAGGAAGTCCGTCGATCACGTGATATTCGATTTGACCAAGCCGTTGGAGGATCAACTATTGGAAGGTACGTGGTGAATCAAGACGTTTCCCCGAGAAGGTGATCTTCGTCCTTGACTCATGTACTTTCAAATTCTACTTACTTCATAGAGAGATTGTTCAAGCAAAAGATTGTGTCTACTTATCTCCATCCACTAGTAATCGTAGGATTGTTACTCCTTTGCTTTTGGATCTCATTGTTAGGCTAAGGTTATGTTGGAAACTACTCCGCATGCAATGCTTTGATTTCCCTAAATGTTTTGATTTCGCTTAGTCTCTTGCGTAGCTTAGTCTAAACGGAAGTGACCACTTATTAGTTTTATTTTGTTGTTTTAGTTGCTAATAACGAAAATCCAAAATTGCTTTTTAACTATTTTGTGCAAGTTTTCTATTTCGCATATAATCCTGCATCATCTAGTATCAGAGCATGGTTTGCTCTTGCATGTTTTAGGACTCCTGTTAGTTTTCCTTTTATGCATTTATTTTATATTGGTTTCATCTAGTAAGCTACTCGAATTATCCATAGGGTGCTACCAAATCATGTTTCTTTTTACATGCATAAATCATCTTAGTTCACCCTTACACCTTATTTTAAGTGTGTTGTCCAGAAAAAATTCTGCAGCTTTCAGCAAGCTTTAGGGCCACTTTTCAAGTGCTTATTTGATGTCCCCGGCTTCGCAAACCTTACTACTTGCTAGGGTGACTTAGTACTTAAGTGTAGTTTGATGTCCCTGAAATTCCTGCACCATATAGGGTCATTTTAGAGTGTCTTTCCATCCCCTAGTTTGCTGTCCACTTCCTAGAAACCCTCCCTTATAACCTTTAGTGTCTAGGTATGGACTCGGAACAACTAGGAAGGACTTTAGACCTCTTGGTAGGTCAAATGAACACTGTAAGCTAGCAGTTGAAGGAAAATCAAGCTGACTAGCGGAGCTTCGTAGGAACACCACTGAGAGGTTTGACACGTTGGAGCGAGCTAGAGAAAACCCGATTCCCTACACCCCTTCTAGACCTCCGTCCATGTATGGGGATGACGTCTACCACGATGAGGGACCCCCTCGTGCCCATCATCGCGCTCCCCAATATGGATATAACCATCCTCACGACCCAGATGTACCACTCATGAAAAATATCAAAGTGGATGCTCCTACCTTTGATGGCACGCTAGATCCCCAGCTCTTCTTGGACTGGGTCAAAGGTATGGACAGTTTCTTCAAGTGGTACAACATTTCTGGCGCGAGGAAGGTTAGTTTTGCTGATATGAAACTCACGGGTAGGGCTGGGCAATTTTGGTCTAATTTAGAAAGCCTTAGGGAAGCCCGCAATGAGTATCCCATTACTGATTGGCTCACTATGAAGCAGGAATTGAAACACAAGTATGTGCCTCCGTCCTATTTCCCCAGACTGTTAGACAAGTGGAATAGGCTGACCCAGGGTGGTAAGCCAGTCAAGGATTACATCGCATCCTTTGATGACTACTTGATTAGATGTAAGGGGGAGACCGCTGCTACCCCTGCAGATTCTGTCCATGTTTCGTACTGGGTTGCGAGAGGATCTCCGCAATGAGCTTTTTGCCCGGAACGTTACTACCCTGGAGAATGCGTATAGCACTATTCTAGACCTTGAGGAGAGTCGGTCCCAACACCCTAGTCAGTCCCACGATGGTAGCTCCACCCCTCACACTCCTACTACACGACCTACACCTGGGAGCACCAACCGACCACCCTCCGGCCCTCCTGCTCCCCGATCTGATGTTAGACCCAAACCTCCCACCCCAGACACCCCTCGGTCCAATCCCGAGATCAAGTGCTTTCGATGCCAAGGGTATGGGCATATCGCGTCTCAATGCTCCAGTCCTTATAAGATTTCTATCGTCAAGGAGGTTATTGAGGACGATCTTGAGCCCGAGGGTGATCAGATCCATCAGTTCGAGGATGAAGGCGAATTCTTTGAGAAGGACGATGACACCGCCGTCCTCCATTGCCTTCAAAGACTGGATACCTCTCCCATCTGTGTGGTGAGATGTGCAATATCCCAGCCCACTCCCACTGATGACTGGCGTAGGACCACCATTTTTCATAACTACATGAAAATCAGGGATAAGAACTGCAAAGTCATAGTGGATAGTGGTAGTTGCATTAATGATGTGTCCTCCGGCATTGTATCCAAGCTAGGACTTGCTTCTGTTCCTCACCCCAGTCCTTATAAGGTAGCGTGGGTCAATTCCACTGCCTTGGAAGTGAAGGAACGAAGTCTCGTGCCGATCTCCTTTGCCTCTTACAAGGAGAATGTATGGTGTGATATTCTGATTATGGATGTTGGACGGATTCTATTAGGTCGACCTTGGATCTTTAATAATGATGTCCACATCTATGGGCGCTCGAACACCTGTGTGTTCGAACATGCGGGTAGAAAGATCAAGCTTTTACCATCGCAGCCTCGGGGCAAGGATGACACCAAGCCCTCCCCGAATAACCCCAAGAAGGGACTGAATTTGGTTACTGCTAAGGTTTTGGATTCTGAGGTCGCCTACGATGCTCCTCTTTATGCACGTGTTGGTCATGAGATTCCCACTGAGTCTGACGTGCCCATCCCTGTTGAAGTCCGACCTATTTTAGAGCAGTTTGCTGATATATTCCCTGATGATCTCCCAGATAGATTACCTCCACTTAGGGATATTCAGCATGCCATAGACTTTGTTCCTGGAGCCTCACTCCCGAACCTGCCCCATTATCGCATGAATCCTACTGAGCTCGCTGAGCTTAAGAAGCGGGTAGAGGGGTTACTGCAGCGAGGTTTCATCAAGGAGAGTCTTAGTCCCTGTGCGGTACCAGCCCTTCTTACCCCTAAGAAGGATGGAACCTGACGGATGTGTGTTGATAGCCGTGCTATTAACAAGATCACCGTCAAATACTGTTTTCTGATTCCGAGGTTAGATGACATGCTAGATATGATGTCGGGTGCCACCTTGTTTTCAAAGATAGACCTGAAGAGTGGATACCACTAGATCCGAATCCAACCCGGGGATGAGTGGAAGACCGCATTCAAAACGAAGGATGGCCTTTATGAGTGGTTAGTCATGCCCTTTAGATTGAGTAATGCCCCTAGCACATTTATGAGGGTTATGACTCAGGTGTTGCGCCCCTTTATGGGTAAGTTTGTTGTCGTCTACTTTGATGACATACTTATCTATAGCCATTCCGTTGATCAGCACCTAGACCACCTTAGGCAGGTTTGTGATGTCTTGAGGAAGGAGAAGCTTTATGCCAATCCTAAGAAATGTACTTTCCTCATAGACCGCATTATCTTTCTAGGTTTTATTGTGTCTGCACAAGGGGTTTCTGCCGACCCCAAAAAGGTTAGAGCCATAGTTGACTGGCCCATTCCTCAGAACATCCGGGAAGTTCGCAGCTTCCATGGATTGGATACCTTCTATAGAAGATTTATCCGGAATTTCAGCACCATTGTATCTCATATCACTGATTGTCTAAAGAAGGGTGATTTTCACTGGACCCCGGCTGCCACCAGAGCTTTCGATGAAATTAGGAAACAAATGGTGGAGGCTCCAGTGATGAGACTTCCTGACTTCTCTAAAGTCTTCGAAGTGACTTGCGACACTTCGGAGGTCGGAATTGGAGGAGTCCTCTCCCATGAGGGCCACCCTATAGCATATTTCAGCGAGAAGTTGAATGATATTAGGCAGCGTTACTCCACTTATGACAAGGAATTCTACGCCGTGATCCAGTCCCTTCACTACTGGCGACACTACTTGCTCCTGCAAGAGTTCGTCATCTTTTCGGATCATGAGGCTTTGAGATACATTAATTCTCAAAAGAAACTGAATGCCCGACATGGCCGCTGGGTAGAATTTCTTCAGGAGTACACTTACACTCTTAGGCACAAGGCAAGGGTCGAGAATAAAGCTGCTGACGCTCTCAGCCGACGAATGATGACTACTCTTGAGTTGAGAGCGGAAGTCGTGGGTTTTGATCAGATGAGGATGGATTATCTTGAGTGCCCAGACTTTAGAGAGATTTACTCTTCCCTGTCCACAGGCAGCACGCGCCTCGTGGATAATTTCCTATTGGAGGATGGTTACCTTTTCAAAGCCTAAAAGCTGTATCCCTAGCACCTCCCTTAGGGAATTACTTGTGTGGGAGCTGCACGCAGGAGGCCTCGCTGGACATTTTGGGAGAGATAAGACGATTGAGGCCGTTGAGTACCATTTCTTTTGGCCGAGCCTTAAGAGAGATGTTGGTAGGATGGTTGCTAGGTGTCACACGTGTCAGTTAGCCAAGCAACGTAAATAGAACACTGGCCTTTACACTCCGTTACCGGTGCCTAGTTGTCCTTGGCAGAACGTCGGTATGGATTTTATTTTAGGCCTGCCAAAGACACTGTATAAGAATGATGCCATATGCGTAATCGTAGAACGATTTTCCAAGATGGCTCATTTCCTCCCCTATTCCAAAACATTTGATGCCTCTCACATTGCCAAGCTATATTTTAATGAGGTCGTCCGCTTGCATGGTTTGCCCAAAACCATTGTATCGGATCGAGATGTAAAGTTCACTAGCTACTTCTAGAAGACCCTGTGGATGAAGATGGGTACCAAGCTGCAATTTTCCACTGCCTTTCACCCATATACTGATGGTCAGACAGAGGTAGTTAACAGGAGTTTGGGTAATCTGTTGTGTTCTTTGGTTGGGGATCATATTAGGGATTGGGACACTATTCTGCCCATTGCCGAGTTTGCGTACAATAATTCTATCAACCGAACCACATGTATAAGTCCTTCTGAGATTGTATATGAGTTTAAGCCTAAACAGCCTTTAGATTTGATTCCTATGAGTTCTTAGTATAGGATTTCTGAGTCAACGTCTGCATTTGCATCTCATATGCATGAACTGCATAAGGAAATTGCACAAAATATTGAAAAGAGCAACAAAGATTACAAGTTATATGCTGATTTAAAACGACGATTTAAAACTTTTAAGGTGGGTGACTTCGTGATGGTGCGGATCCGTCCGGAACGGTTCCCACAAGGAATTGTTAAAGCTACATGCCAAGAGTGCTAGGCCATTCAAAATATTAAGGAAAATCAATGACAATGCATATGTGGTAGACCTCCCAGAGGATTTCAACATCAACCCGACTTTTAACATTGGGGATCTAGTTGCTTACGAAGGCCCTGATTTCAATCCACCCAACCCATTTTTGCAACACCCTGATATAACCCCACTATTAGAAAACCCAAATTTGCCTCACCTTCCTACCATTCCCAAATTATCTATTGCTGATAAAGTGGACACAATTTAAAGCGATTACATTATCTCTACAAAGGAAGGTGGAAGAAGAAAGTACTTGATCAGGTGGAGAGGAAAACCTGAATCGGAGGACACGTGGATAGATCGCAAGGAGCTGCAGCGGATAGACCCAGATGCTTTTGAGCTTTATGAGAGAGACTCTTACTCGACGGAGTCGAGTTTTCCTCCACCCCGGGAGAATGATGGGGACATCAGTTGGAAAGTCTACCGTCAACAAAGCCGTAGATCAACGGCCATGATTTATCCGATGTACTTTTGATTTTATAATTATTTCCTTAGTGATGTATTTTTATTTCAACATTTTCCCTTTTTACCCTTGCTTGAGGGATTGAGTCATGTAGCCCATTGAGGGTATTTGAGTACTTTTGATTTATGTAATTGTAAGAGGCTATTTATAACCTTCATCTTGTTCTTTTGAGATGAATGAATGATAATCAAAGAAATTTTATGCAATTGTGTTCTTGAGGCTTAGGTTAGAGCTTGAGAAGGAATTTGAGAGTTTGGGTAGAGCCTAGGAGAGGCCACTCGTCGTACCCAACAGTCACCACCGGTGGCTCTTGGTCTTTCCTCCTTCCCTTCTCTTCCACGTCTGCTACCGGCCTTCCCCACCACCAACCACCACCCCATAACCCCTCCTACCAACGCTCACCTCAACCTAACCACTAACCCAATGCCTCTTCTCCATTCGCTCTTCCACCCGCCCCACCCAAGCCCAGCCACCGCCGACCACCCTTGTTTGTCTCCATGAATGAGGAGTCAATGTCACCTTAATGCTTACCTAAAGAGTTCAAACAATTTGGAAAATTATTTTCATCATTTGAAATTCAAATTTTGAATTTCAAATAGTTTCCTAAATTGGAAAGCTATTTTAGGAAAGTATTGAATCTCCTTCATGATATAATTCAAATTTAATTTGGGTGGAATTTTTCTCCTCCAAAATTAAAGAGAACAATTAGGAAGGGAATTTAAATTGCTCCACAAAATCCTCTCTCCCTCCCTCTACATGCCGTCAGCCTTCCCCTTGCTTGGGCTCCCTCCATCAATGCTCAATTAAGGCCATTGATTGTAATTAATTTGAAATCCAAATTCAAATTAATTCCCTCCACTTTTACTCAAAATCTGAATTTATTTTTAGATTTTGAACTTATGTTTCCTTCTCCTTCTTTTAACCTAAGATCTCCAAACCCTAGCCCTTCTCCACCTCCCTACACCGCCGGCCTCCCTCCTCACCTCCACCTCCCTCCTACTTCTTCTCTCTCGTGTTCTCTCCTCACATGATTATGATGCTTGACCGATCCGGAGTTTGATTCCGGCTTCGCATACGACGGCCAAGGCATCATGGATCTTCTCAAATTGTCGTTCGTCGACGTGAGTCCATGCATTGACGGATCCATAGGAAGTCCGTCGATCACGTGATATTCGATTTGACCAAGCCGTTGGAGGATCAACTATTGGAAGGTACGTGGTGAATCAAGACGTTTCCCCAAGAAGGTGATCTTCTTCCATGACTCATGTACTTTCAAATTCTACTTACTTCATAGAGAGATTGTTCAAGCAAGAGATTGTGTCTACTTATCGCCATCCACTAGTAATCGTAGGATTGTAACTTATTTGCTTTTTGATCTCATTGTTAGGCTAAAGTTATGTTGGAAACTACTCCGCATGCAATGCTTTGATTTCCCTAAATGTTTTGATTTCGCTTAGTCTCTTGCGTAGCTTAGCCTAAACGGAAGTGACCACTTATTAGTTTAATTTTGTAATTTTAGTTGCTAATAACGAAAATCCAAAATTGCTTTTTAACTATTTTGTGCAAGTTTCCTATTTCGCATATAGTCCTGCATCAATGAGCAATGACATAAAAATTCTAACATCATTTCTTTTCTTTAGATATTTGGCAAGTTCTCCATCATAAAACTATACTAGTGACATCTCTTTCAAGGCTAGACCAATAAAAGTTATCGATAATCATGATTACATTTTTTATGACTGAAATGTCTAGCAGCAGCACCAGTATGAAAATCTAATATAAGAAAATCTATCAATGATGAATCAAGGCTGCAAAGTCAAGTTCTTTTAAAAAAAATTCACCCTACACCATGAAATAGTTATTAAGCATGGGTACAACACTAGTTAAATCAAGATATATCTCATTATAATCCTTTCAATTGGCAAAATCTTCTTAAATATAATAAAAACCAATCATCTTAACATGCATGGAGTGTCAGATAAAGGTAACCCTGCCAAAGGTCTCAGCAATTTTATTTTTGGTTCTAACACTTAACAAAAATGTGTAAGCTTGTGGGAGTTCAACACATTCATGCATATATCATAATTTTTTTGGAGTTAAGATGTTTAGGACAAATTCCGTAGCCAACTAATGATGCCACAAATAGAAAAGTGATTATACAACAGCAAAAACTTCATTGACATAGTAGGAATATTTTAAGTTTTCACATTTAACTTCTAACTAAAATAAGTAAGTGGATGCCCATTTTGACTCAAAACTCAAATTCCTATACCATATGCATCACATGAAACCTCAAAAAAAAATTTCAAAAGTAATCTAAGCACGTGTCATAACAAACACGCTCAACAAATATGGTCCATTTAAATTCTACCTTCTTAAGGTAATTTATAATCTAAGCACATGTAATCGAAGTACTAAACCCAAGAATGAATTATTAGAAGAAAATAACCCAATAATTAAACCTCTAACAACATTTATCTTAAGGTGTCGATTAGCCCTTAATCACATTTATTGACATCAACAAATAATTCATCAATAAATAGCATAAATCCTAAAAATATGAAAAGATGTAACAATGCAAACTTCTTAAAATTTAGATGCAGGCTGTCAAATTATAACTTATAAAAAACCTTCTTATAATTTCTAATTTTATTGTAGATCAAACGTCATCAAAGCACAACCAAAATATTTTCTATTAAAACCTGAACAAAATGATTCATGATTCTAATAAAATTATTTGATGCATTCAAAAGTCTAGATGGCATCGCAACCCAATTGTACAAACCACCTTTGATCTTAAACGCATCCTTCCTTTCATCATATCCTCTAATTTTCATTACATGGTAAACAAACCTCAGGTCAGTCCCTGATAAAATAACAGCTCCACTTAGCACATGTAATATATCACCTCAAAAAAGGAAGGGGAAGGGGTAAATTGATATTTGATTGTAATCTTATCAATCATTCAACTATCTACATGCACCCTCCAACTATCTACATGCACTCTCCAACTATCATCCTTCCTATTTATAAGTAATACAAGCACAATACATGGACTCACACTCTCTCATAATCCTTTTCTAAGCATTCATGCAATTGTGTTTAAGTTCAGCATGTTCATTAGACATTAACCTGTAATGTGATAAATTGGGTAATGATTATCCAAAAATCATGTCAATAGCACATTGGATATCTCTAGATGGAGATAATTCATTAGGTAAATCATCAAGATAGTTATTTACATTCATACAGTAATTAGTTAACATTCTCAGGCACAACCAAACTCTCCATTGCATATTTATTCAATTCAACAGCAAGCAAGGCGTAGATCACTCACTCAGCGCTACTCCCCTTTTCAGAAAAAATATTGCCTCAAGATAAAAAGGCTATTTTAATTCATTGGGAATACTTAAATTTGTTTATGCGAATGGAATCTTACGTTTAGTAGATTTCAAGATAACCACACACCCATCAATCTTAAATGCATATGTATAAGACTTCCCAAATATGTCACATTCAAATCATTTAACCATGGTCTTGACATATGCAACATGCATAGGCAAAACATCACAACATATCAAATTACTAAAGGCGACAACTTAAATTGGTGCCCATCTTTGAGTTAACTATGTATAGTTGTGGGCGTAAGTTCAATGAAAAACTTAACAAATAAATTTATACAACTCCCACAATCAATAATGAATTTGCATAGTTTTTCACCATGCTTAAAAATATGTTTTATGAGATTTTTTTTTTTTCAATCAGGTTCAACCTTCAGAGTTATAATGATGCATCGCATAACATTTTAAGAATTCTCAAACAAAGCATTTGGAGAATCACTAATTATCTCATGTAACTCATGAACATCATCTTAGTCATCATCCTCATGATCTCCCTCTTCAATATTAATATGTAATTTTCAACAAGGGACACTAGCAAAATGGCTCAAAATGGCTCATTTGATGACAAACCAACCATAAGAGAAATTTTGGATCTAGAAGTAATAGTTAAAATTTTCTATAGAATCTTTATTAATGATGGTGTTACAACCTTTACAAGCAACAATTTAAGTCAAAGCATTTTGGCAAAAAAAAAAAATTTCTAACATATGAACAAATTCTTTCAGGCATGGAAAATTTTATTTAAAATTCAAAAGTCAAGTCAAATTAAAAACCTACTCAAGTGAATTAACATTATATAATGTCATTTCTCTTTTTTAGCTCGATTCTTAAGACAGATTTAAGTTGAATCACCCCTTACTTCCACATGTAATAGCAATTCTTTAAACTTATTAATGTAATGAGTTACAGTTTTTGTTCCCAATTTGCGGAGTTAAATTCATTAAGAAGTTGATTACGATAAGATAAAATGAAATAATTTCTTTTAACAAAAATTTCATCTCAGTCTATATAGTGAATTCTAGCCTAGATCTTTCCACTTATCTCTCCATCCATCTAGTGTATTTTAGCTTGTCCATTAAGTTTTAGTGTCGTAAACATTATTTTTTGCATACTAGATATTAATTGTTCATCAAAGAAGTATCCATATCAACTAATCAATCAGGAAAAACCTTAGGATATCCCACCAAAGGTTCATCAACTTCTAATTTTTGTAGTACTATCTTCATCAATAATATAAGGGCGCATCCTCTAGTTATAATTTTTATCAGCACTCTCCCTGTGAGGTCTCAATTATTTCTTTCACAATGAATTTCCTGACTCCTTATAATATTATGAATGGATTATTCATTCAGCCTAATTCATTATATAGTTCGTATGAGTGAAGTCAGTTGGCTTCCAAAGTATTATGTTATCTTCAATTTGGTTTACTACAATGTTTCCTTGGTCTTGTTTTGCTTTATTGTTTCATTGGTTTTGCAAGACGGTTAAAATCTCATCCTTAAGATAATCCAAGGTTTAAAATTGCGTAATTAAGCCTCGAGGCGGTTTTCGTCCGTGAGGCAAGGTGTAAGCCTCGAGGCGGTCTGAGGCATAAGCCTCACGGACACAGAATTGCGTAAATGAGAAATTAAGGGTTTTAGCAGAATAATAATAGCAATATTCTATCTTACAATAAAAACATCTAAATAATATATGAAAATAGTGGAAAGTAACAAAATAGATGCAATAAAATCATGTCCAAAAGTACAAAATCACAAAATATTAGTTCAACAAAACTCCGAAAGTGCAAAAAACATATAAAATGCAATCCCATCACTAAATGGGTCTTCAAGAGAATCTTCTTCTCCAATTGTATCTATGAATGTCATATCATCATCGTCTTCAATATGACTCATTTTTCTCTTCTCTGTTCAATAGAAGAAAAGATCATTATCATGTTAATTGCTCACTTGATATAAATATAATGCGATAGCATATAAGATGTTGTGGAATACCTTTACTTGATTGTTGTGCTGCAGAGCTAGTGGATGTGTGTGGTGTGGTACTAGTGGATGTGCCCACTTGATCTGTTTCGCCCCTCAAGACATCAACACTTAGATCTTCTAGCTGTAAGTCTGATAATGGCAAATCTGTCTCATCATCTATGAACCACTCATTATCAGATGACACATCATCACACACCAATGGGTCCTCATCATCCTTCAACCCCTTATTCCTCAACCTCCTATCTCTTAACCTCTTGTTGTGCATAATATATACAAGGGAGTTCATTCTGAGTGTTGATAGCCGATTTCTTCTCTTTGTTTGCACTTGACTATATGTATTCCAGTTTCGCTCACACCCAGAAGAAGAACAAGTGAGGCCCAACACTCTTACAGCAAAACTCTGTAACTCAGGAGTGGAATCACCAAATTGGATCCACCATTCAAGTTCGCCGGAGAGAGGCGGCGCCGGCGGGGGAGGCGGCGGGACTTAAGGCCGACCGCGCGGGATCCTCTGTTTCGCGAACTGCGGCTTGCGGGAGGGGAGCTTTCGGGAAATGCCTAGAGCTGAACGGGTGGTAGGAATAAAAAGGCTCATTTTAAGTAGGTGGGGCCATTTGGATGAGGCGTACGCCTCACCCATAATTGCGCAATTGAGGCGCGCCTCACACAAGGTGAGGCGTACACCTCTTCCAGGATCCAAATTGCGTGCGCCTCGAGGCGCTTTTGGGCAGAATTGCGCATAGGCGCGCCTCTTGTTGCGCAATTTTAAACAGAGAGATAATTTACTACTAAACTAATGTTAAAGTCCACTTCTAATCAATGTAATATGACCTTAGCTCTAACACTTTTGGGCATAGGCCTTACAGTGATTCATAAGAAAATACACAACACTCGCATATAGTAAAAAACAATGCAATAAACATTTGAATTTTTATTTTGAAAGCCTTAAAAAGAAAAAAAATCATGCGATTTGGCCCAAATGAAATGATCCACTATATAGATTAATTACAAGAGTCCACTCTTCCCCTCACTTGGAGAATATGAGATTACAATTATGTATTTTTATTAATGTGAGGGAAAATGCTGGAGATGCAATAATTAGATGATGTTAGTTGGGCAATGATGGCTTGATGATGTCATTCAGATGATGGTGATTGGATGACGGTCTATGGATTATAATGATCAGGCGGTGGAAATCATACAATGACACTTAAGCAATGGCGGTCAAACAATGGAAATCTTTGATTGTGGTTGGATGACGAAAGTTGACTGAGTTAGATAATGACAGTCAGGTGGCATTGATCAGAAGGAGGAGGTCGGATGATAGCAATTTGAGCGATGTCGATCAAACAATGATAGCCGAGCAACAAAGTGGCTAGCGGTGACCGTTGGTGAAAAACATCAAGTAGAGTTCTAAATTTTTCATATCTCCAAGCTCTCTCTAAAAGCAAGTTTTGGTCGATTTCAAGTGGATAAGCGTTTATTGATATATAGTACTTTTAGATTGGACATTTAGGGTAAATTTATCTCAATTTCCATAACACTCCATCGAGCAGCTCATTTTGAATCCTTTAACTATTGATTGTTTATTTAACATTTTTTTTAATGGCTTTAGAATCGAGTGATTTTTGGTTTGTTGGATTATCTCGTTGAGCTGCTCGTTTTGAATTTTAAGCATGCAAATTCGGAGTCCATTTAGTGTTGCAATTAATGTCTTAAAGTTCTCGACTACTCTTCAAGTGTTGATTTGGTCTCATTTGAACTTGGATCGAATCACCTTTGGTGTCGTTAGGTTTGCCTTATCAAGATACTCAATTTGACTCTAAGTTTGCTAAATTTGAACTTCAGATTATCCTAATTTAATTTTAAAAATTTTCAATACAAATATTACATCAAGATTCGTGTTGATCTTTGTGAATTTTTTTAAGGTATATCAATGATGATGGTGATGATAAATGTTTTCCTTTGTCATAAAAAGATTTTAGGGAAACCATCCTTAGTATAAGACTATAAGTATATGACCTTAAAACTTGTTATCTCTTGGTTTTGCCTTCTTTTTATCTCTTTTGGCACCCAGTTGTGGTAATTGGCTCCACAAAATAATAACCATATAAGACAGCTTGTTTATGTATAGCATATCCATTTTTATAGTAAATGATGAGGTAATGAATGTGCAGCAATTTTCTTTTACACAGAATATTAAGAGAGTAAGCTAGAAGTTGAACCTATTGTGAAGCTAACACACCTATTTGCAAAATTCAAATACCGAAATGGTTTTTTACAACTGTATATCAATGATGATGGTGATGATAAAAGTTTTCCTTTGCCATAAAAAGATTTTAGGGAAACCATCCTTAGTATAAGTATATGACCTTAAAACTTGTTATCTCTTGGTTTTGCCTTCTTTTTATCTCTTCTGGCACCCAGTTGTGGTAACTGGCTCCACAAAATAATAACCATATAAGACAGCTTGTTTATGTATAGCATATTCATTTTTATAGTAAATAATGAGGTAATGAATGTGCAGCAATTTTCTTTTACACAGAATATTAAGAGAGTAAGCTAGAAGTTGAACCTATTGTGAAGCTAACACACCTATTTGCAACATTCAAACACCGAAATGGTTTTTTACAACTGTCTTATCTACTTGACAATCTTTACCCCCCCCCCCCCCCCCCCCAAGCAAACAACCTCTTAACGATGGAATCTAAATGTGTATACTCATGGAAAGCGCATGAACAAACTCCTATTTGCATTTTCCTTTTGTTAAAAACATGCCAATAATGATGATCCTATTAAGAAGTGACACCGGATCGGAGGGGGCTCAACGAATCCACGTCGATGATCCGGTAGCCGCGGCCGGATAACTCCAAGAACTTCTTGGAGGAAGGATCCACCACCTAAGAATCACTCTTAGGATACAGGAAAACAACAAACTAAACTCAACTTAAATCTTATTCATCTCAAGTTCTCAATCATCTTCAATTACAAACCTTGCTACCTATTTATAGACAAAGGTAGCAACATATTAGGCAACACACAACCAAAAGCAAACACTAATTGATAAGGACATCGACAGACGCTACCGACATGTTTATCACCGGCGAAACCGCAGATCGACGGCCACGATTCAGCGCCTCTACTTTTGATTTAGAAATCATGATGTATTTTATTATTGTCTTGTTTTATTTACTGTTTTCCCCATTTTACCCCTGTGGGGAGTTATTTTATCATTGTAGCCCAGAGGGCAATTTAGTATTTTCACTTTGTATGAGTTGAGACCTTTATATAGTGGTCTCTTGTATCATTTGGAGCTTAATGAATATTTTGAATGAAATTTAGTTTGTTATCCTTTTTTCTACTTTTTCTTGTGGAGAGCTAGAGAGGAGAACGAGAGCCCAAGGTGTGGGCGAAAAGCAATACCCACCAGTCATTGGAAGAGTCCGTGACTCGTGATCTACCTCCACCGCCCGATTCCCTTCCCTTTCCCAACCCGCCGGCCCTATCCCACCATTGGCCGCCGACCACCTCACCTCCTTCGCCTCCTCCCAAGCAGTTCCACCACCGGCCTCCTCCCACTCTCCCTATTCTTGTTTGAATTTTGAAATTACTTGAATTCAAAATTTCCAAATTTGGCGAACCCAAATATGGAAAGTTTTCGAATCCAAAATTCGAATGAAACCTAGTTGGAAAAGTTTTTAATTTCCCTCTAAATTTTCGTTCCTATTTGGAAAGAGCTTGATTCCTCACCCTAAATCTCTCCCTCTTCCCCTCTACATGCCGCCGGCCTCCCTATGTGACCACCCATCATTAATTGCAGCTTAAACCCTCTCCCCATTTGAAATCCAATTTTGAATTTCAATTAATTCTCCCAATCGCATTAAAACTGAAAACCAAATTTCAGTTTTAATTTTCTCCCTCCCTCTCTATATCCCGTCGGCCCCATCCTTGGCTCCCCTCATTAATCTCCATTAATCCCCACTTAAAGCCATAACTCCACTTGATTTGAAATTCAAATCCCAAGCCTTTTCCCTCCCAATCTATTCAAAACTGAAATTAAATTTCAGTTTTGGTTAATCTCTCCCAAAATTTCTAAATCCCTTTCTCCACCCTAGCCTTGCTCATCACACCCGCCGGCCTCCCCCTCTTCTCCAGCTCCCGCCGCCCACCTTGCTTCCCCCTCGGATTGAGAAGCCAGGAGAAGGATAAGACGACGTCTCCCCTCTCTATTTCAATGTTGGATGGCGGATCCCGAGCTTGAGTGGGGTCTTGTGTTCAACGCCGACGGAAGTATCAACGTCCTACGATCTCCGTGCTTCGACGTAGGATTTGAAGACGAAACCACCGTGGAAGAGTATTTGGAGAGAGTCGTCCTGATCCTTGCAAGCATCTACGACCGACAATTTTCAAAGAACACTTGGAGCCTCGACGGCCACTTACGGCATCCCTCCCCTCCGGCTACTTTTCCTCCGACGAAGTTCTTCAGCGCCCTCTCTCTAGTGGTAACATCCTTCATCGCTTGGATCTTCTATCTCCGCCAAAAGCCTACCAATCTTTGAGTGAGACGGCCACGAGGTGAAATTCTCGTTGTTAAACGTTGGGTTTTGTTATTGTACTTTGCATATTAAATTCTCCTAGAACTTTGAATGAATTGATTCGGTTAATCTCTATTGCAACTCTTTGGCCTAAGCAAGTTAACGTTTCTAATTCTTAACCCTATCTTGCATGATCGACATAAACTTATAATAGCAAACTTAAACAATTCTCTTTTAAATTTCTAATTGCAACTCCTAGTGGTTTTACATCATATTTGGTATCAGAGCATGGCTAGCATGCTTTGCTCATGCTAGATGCATTCTAGGAAACTCCTTTTAGCTTGTCATTAGAGGTTTGCATGCATATCATCTTTTATTTAAGTTTATTTACTGTTTTCCTACTGCTGGCCTGAAAATTCTGCATCAATTACTTCACCTTGCCTAAGTATATTCATGTGCTTAAGTGCTACCACATTTGTATTAACATCCATAGTAGTCTAGGCCACTTTTACACTTGCTGCCCTTTAATTTCTGCACTAGATGTAGCCTGAAAATTGAGTTCTTAGTAGTTCCTAGTTGTTGTCCACTGTTTCCTGCAGCTGTTTAACTTCCGGTAACGAACCTAGAGTCGCTATCTAGGTGCTGTCAACACCCCGGAGCCTGGCCGAAACCCTTAGGCAGTTCTCCCCACTTGCGTGCTTGCTGCTGTTAGCTTTCCAGCTGCTGGAATCACTTTTTCCGTAAGCATTTCTGTGGTTTTAGCTTGCTGTCCCCTCTTAGAAATCCTTCCTAGTGACCCTACGCACTCCACCATGGATCCTTCCCATATGCAAGCGACTTTGGATATGATTATGGGCCAATTAGGTACACTTACGCAACAAATGAAGGATACCCAGACGAGTGTAGCTGAACTTAAACGCCATACGGGAGAAAGACTGGACAACATTGAGAGAATAGGACACCCGGCTATCTATACACCTTCTCGACCCCAATCTCCTTATGGAGACGATAACCGAACTGAGTATGGCCATCATAGAGATTACTACCGACCCACCCACCGACCCCATCAAGAACCGGTAGGACGTGATGCGCCTTGGAGGGACAACGATACCCAGCTCCTTAAGAGCATTAAGATAGATGCCCCGACTTTTGACGGAACGTTGGAACCCCGGGTTTTCCTTGACTGGATTAAAGGGATGGACAGTTACTTTAAATGGTATAACATTTCGGAAGATAAGAAAGTTAGATTTGCTGAGATGAAGTTGACGGGTAGAGCCAACCAATACTGGATTAGCGTTGAACACATGAGAGAGACTCGAGGAGAATACCCCATAGCTGACTGGGGAGCGATGAAGCAAGAACTGAAAAGGAAATACCTTCCTCCCTCATACTACCCAAGACTACTAGATCGTTGGAATAGGCTAACCCAAGGGAGTAAACCCGTTAAGGAATACATCTCCACGTTTGATGATTTCTTAATTCGTTGTAACGGGGAGGAGACCACCACTCCCACACAACTTCTGTCCATGTTCAGAGCAGGATTGAGAGAAGACCATAGAAATGAGCTCTTTGCTAGAGGAATAAATACGTATGAAGCTGCCTGTAGTCTTGTACTAGACTTGGAAGAGTCTAGAAGCCACACCACCAGGACTCAAGACTCTAGACACAACCCTTTTAAGTCTTCCTCTAGCCAACCGTATAACAAACCCACTGGACCCTCTGGTAGTCGGCCTGCTCCTAGCCAAGCTCAACCTCGATCAGACTATAAAGGGAAAACACCAGAACGAGAGACACCCAAAACCACTGCCGGCACTAAGTGTTTGAGATGCCATGGGTACGGACACATTGCTTCTCAGTGCTCCAGCCCATTTAAGGTCACAATAATTGAGGAAGTGACGGAGGAAGAGGATAAACCTGAAACTGACTTGGTCCACCATATGGACGACGATGAGGAGTTTTTCGACGAGGAAGATACTGCTGTTATTCACTGCCTCCAAAAGATGAACCACTTAGATCTGCAGGTTGTTAGGTGTGCCTTTTCCCAACCCAAACCTAGCGACGACTGGCGAAGGACCTCGATCTTCTACACTTTCACGAAAATAGGAGACAAAAATTGTAAGGTCATAATCGACAGTGAAAGTTGTATTAACGCTGTGTCTTCTGCTATGATCTCGAAGCTGCAATTGAGGCCCACACCACACCCAAACCCCTACAAAGTTGCTTGGATAAACTCGACCACTTTGGAAGTGAAAGATAGGAGTCTTGTTCATATCGAATTCATTTGGTACAAGGAGAAAATCTGGTGTGATGTTTTGACTATGGATGTGGGTCAAATCATCCTTGGCCGCCCTTGGTTGTTTGACAACGATGTACACATTTATGGTCGATCAAATACCTGTGTATTTGAACACGAGGGCAAGAAAATTAAACTACTACCCACTCAACCTAAGTCTACCAAGGAAGAAGTTAAACCCAACACGGGCCTGAACCTTTTGACTGCTAAAGACTTAGGTATGGAACTCGAATCAGGAGCCCCCTTGTACGCGTTAGTAGCCCGGGAAGTAAGTACAGATCAAGAAGAACCAATCCCTGAAGAGGTAAAACCCCTTTTGGAAACTTTTTCCGATGTCTTCCCTGAGGATTTTCCCTACCAACTGCCACCCCTAAGGGACATCCAATATGCTATTGACTTAGTCACTGGGGCCTCTTTACCTAACCTGCCTCACTACCGAATGAACCCTGCTGAGCATGCAGAGCTCAAGAAACAAGTGGATGAACTTTTACAACGCGCGTTCATTAAGGAAAGTCTTAGCCCGTGTGCGGTCCCAGCCCTTCTTACCCCTAAGAAGGATGGGTCGTGGAGAATGTGCGTTGATAGCCGTGCTATCAACAAGATCACGGTCAAGTATCGTTTCCCAATCCCTCGCCTTGATGACATGCTAGACATGATGACAGGGGCCACACTTTTCTCAAAGATTGACCTCAAAAGTGGCTACCACCAAATTAGGATCCGCCCGGGGGATGAATGAAAGACCGCGTTCAAAACCAAAGATGGGTTGTACGAATTGACAGTAATGCCTTTTGGATTGAGTAACGCGCCTAGCACTTTCATGAGAGTAATGACTCAAATCCTTAAGCCTTTGCTCGGAAAATTTGTTGTAGTATACTTCGATGACATTCTGATCTACAGTTGTTCAGTGGAACAACATTTGAATCACCTACAACAAGTCTGTGAAATTTTGAAGAAAGAACAAATGTATGCCAACCCTAAGAAATGCACTTTCCTCACGAATCAAGTAACATTTCTTGGGTTTATAATTTCTTCCCACGGCATATCTGCTGACCCCGAAAAAGTGCGAGCAATCAACGAATGATCTATTCCAAAGAATATTAGAGATGTCAGGAGTTTTCACGGATTGGCCACGTTTTATAGGAGATTTATCAGAAACTTTAGCACCATAGTGGGTCCCATAACTGATTGTTTAAAGAAGGGAGAATTTGTCTGGACGACATCGACCACCAAGGCTTTTGAGGAAATAAAAAGGAAAATGGTTGAAGCACCAGTCATGCGTCTACCCGACTTTTCGAAAGTCTTTGAAGTCACCTGCGACACATCTGGCATAGGAATAGGAGTATTATCCCAAGAAGGACACCCGGTTGCCTACTTCAGTGAGAAATTAAATGACATCAGGCAACGATACTCCACCTACGATAAGGAATTTTATGCCATAATTCAATCCCTCAGGTACTGGAGACATTACCTGCTTCCCCAAGAATTTGTTATCTTTTTTGACCATGAAGCTTTACGATATATCAACTCACAGAGAAACTGAATGCCCGACACGGAAGATGGGTTGAATTCCTACAAGAATACACTTACACCATTAGGCACAAAGCAGGTTCTGAAAACAAGGCTGCCGATGCACTAAGTCGTAGAATGATGATTGCGCGTGAGATGAGAACATAAGTGATTGATTTCGAGCAAATTAAAGAAAACTATTCTGACTGCCCCGATTTTGGAGAAACCTACTCTAAGCTAACAACAGGAGATGAGCGTATCATAAGAGATTTTATGCTGGAAGACGGATACCTGTTTAAAGCTCAAAAACTTTGCATTCCCACAACTTCACTTCGAGAATTTCTTGTGTGGGAATTACATGCTGGAGGTTTAGCGGGTCACTTTGGTCAAGCCAAGACCATTGCAGCGGTTGAGAATCGTTTTTACTGGCCAAGTCTTAAAAGGGACGTTAGCAGATTAGTAAGGAGGTGTCACACCTGTCAGCTGGCCAAACAACGGAAACAAAACACCGGCCTTTACACACCCCTTCCCGTGCCTAACCAACATTGGCAGGACGTCAGCATGGACTTTGTTTTAGGGCTACCCAAGACCGTTAGGAAACATGACTCAGTCTGTGTAGTTGTAGATAGGTTTTCTAAGATGGCCCATTTTCTCCCGTGCTCCAAAACTTTTGATGCTTCTAAAGTAGCCAAACTGTACTTTGATGAAATCGTGAGACTTCACGGGTTGCCTAAAACCATAGTTTCGAACCGAGATGTGAAATTTACCAGCTATTTTTGGAAGACCTTATGGCATAAAATGGGGACCAAACTGCAATTCTCTACCGCCTTTCACCCCCAAACAGACAGTCAAACTAAAGTAGTGAATAGGAGTTTAGGAAATCTGTTAAGGACCTTGGTTGGAGAAAACATTAGGGACTGGGACTCTAAGTTGCCTATAACTGAATTTGCCTACAATAACTCTGTGAACCGAACTACTGGTCTTAGCCCTGCTGAAATAGTGTATGGGTACCTCCCCAACCAACCCATTGACTTGATTCCCATGAGCACTAGAGTTAGAACATCTGAGTCAGCATCATCATATGCATCGCATCTACAGGAGTTACATAAAGAAATTAAAAAGAAAATTGAGCAAAGTAATGCAAATTATAAGTTTATGGCTGATCATAAAAGGAGAGCTAAAGGATTTGAAATTGGAGACTTTGTGATGGTTCGGATCCGTCCGGAGCGTTTTCCTCCTGGATCCGCAAAGAAGCTGCATGCGAGAAGCGCCGGACCGTTCAAGATAATTTCAAAGGTGAATGACAATGCTTACGTACTAGACCTTCCCGAAGGTTTCAACATTAATCCCACATTTAACATAGAAGATTTAATAACCTTCGAGGGGTCAGAATTTAACCCATGCAATCCACTTACAAATGAGCCTTCTGTGACCATACCTGATGAGATCCCCAACCTTCCTCCACTCCCAAATTTACCCCCCTTACCCAATGCGGAGATAGTTGAATCCATATTAGATGATGAGATCATTACTACGAAAGGAGACGAACGTCGAAGGTACTTAGTTCACTGGAAAGGGACCCCGGCGACGAAGGATACGTGGGTTGACCGAGAGGAGCTGCAGAGTCTAGACCCAGACCTTCTAGAGTTGTACGAGAGCTCTAGAGACACTCGACAGGGTCGAGTTTTCTCCCACCAGGGGAGAATGATGAGGACATCGACAGACGCTACCGACATGTTTATCGCCGGCGAAACCGCAGATCGACGGCCACGATTCAGCGCCTCTACTTTTGATTTAGATGTCATGATGTATTTTATTATTGTCTTGTTTTATTTACTGTTTTTCCCATTTTACCCCTGTGGGAAGTTATTTTATCATTGTAGCCCAGAGGGCAATTTAGTATTTTCACTTTGTATGAGTTAAGACCTTTATATAGTGGTCTCTTGTATCATTTGGAGCTTAATGAATATTTTGAATGAAATTTAGTTTGTTATTCTTTTTTCTACTTCTTCTTGTGGAGAGCTAGAGAGAAGAACGAGAGCTCAAGGTGTGGGCGAAAAGCAATACCCACCAGTCATTGGAAGAGTCCGTGACTCGTGGTCTACCTCCACCGCCCGATTCTCTTCCCCTTCCCAACCCGTCGGCCCTATCCCACCATTGACCGCCGACCACCTCACCTCCTCCGCCTCCTCCCAAGCACATCCACCACCGGCCTCCTCCCACTCTCCCTCTTCTTGTTCGAATTTTGAAATTACTTGAATTCAAAATTTCCAAATTTGGCGAACCCAAATATGGAAAGTTTTCGAATCCAAAATTCGAATGAAACCTAGTTGGAGGAGTTTTTAATTTTCCTCTAAATTTTCGTTCCTATTTTGAAAGAGCTTGATTCCTCACCCTAAATCTTTCTCTCTTCCCCTCTACATGCCGCCGGCCTCCCTATGTGGCCACCCCTCATTAATTGCCACTTAAACCCTCTCCCCATTTGAAATCCAAATTTGAATTTCAATTAATTCTCCCAATCGCATTAAAACTGAAAACCAAATTTCAGTTTTAATTTTCTCCCTCCCTCTCTATATCCCGTCGGCCCCATCCTTGGCTCCCCTCATTAATCTCCAATAATCCCCACTTAAAGCCATAACTCCACTTGATTTGAAATTCAAATCCCAAGCCTTTTCCCTCCCAATCTATTCAAAACTGAAATTAAATTTCAGTTTTGGTTAATCTCTCCCAAAATTTCTAAATCCCTTTCTCCACCCTAGCCTTGCTCATCACACCCGCCGGCCTCCCCCTCTTCTCCAGCTCCCGCCGCCCACCTTGCTTCCCCCTCGGATTGAGAAGCCAGGAGAAGGATAAGACGACGTCTCCCCTCTCTATTTCAATGTTGGATGACGGATCCCGAGCTTGAGTGGGGTCTTGTGTTCAACGCCGACGGAAGTATCAACGTCCTACGGTCTCCGTGCTTCGACGTAGGATTTGAAGACGAAACCACCGTGGAAGAGTATTTGGAGAGAGTCGTCCCGATCCTTGCAAGCATCTACGACCGACAATTTTCAAAGCACACTTGGAGCCTCGACGGCCACTTACGGCATCCCTTCCCTCCGGCTACTTTTCCTCCGACGAAGTTCTTCAGCGCCCTCTCTTTAGTGGTAACATCCTTCATCGCTTGGATCTTCTATCTCCGCCAAAAGCCTACCAATCTTTGAGTGAGACGGCCACGAGGTGAAATTCTCGTTGTTAAACGTTGGGTTTTGTTATTGTACTTTGCATATTAAATTCTCCTAGAACTTTGAATGAATTGATTCGGTTAATCTCTATTTCAACTCTTTGGCCTAAGCAAGTTAACGTTTCTAATTCTTAACCCTATCTTGCATGATCGACATAAACTTATAATAGCAAACTTAAACAATTCTCTTTTAAATTTCTAATTGCAACTCCTAGTGGTTTTACATCACTAATCCAATGTAGGCATATAACTACCAATTGGAATTAGTTATCCTGAAGTTAATACAATTAACGTCTCAGCTCCGACATCAAGAAGGTTTGTGTTCTCCAATATTTTGATGACCTCTTTAGGTTTTGTTTATTATTGCAAGTTTTTTTATTTAGCCTTTGACTTTTTTAGTTCAATTGTTTCCAAATTCTGGGTCCAACGCATATCCAATTCCTTGTTTCGATGACTCGTTGATTTAGAAAGTCATCATTATTGACACTGATTTGATTGAATCCTATATTCCCCATTGTGGTTTATAGTTGTTAATAAGGAATCCTCCGTTCATATGAAGAAATTTCTGGACTTGCTTGATGATCTTCACTCATCTATAGAAATATTTGGGTCCTCACCATCTGCAACCTTTTGCCTTCCTAGGACTGAAGTTTGCTTGAAAGGAGCAATCTACAACTGTTTCCATTTTTGGTTACTTGCCTTATGCGTTTTTTCCTTTTTGGTACTATTGTTTGTTGTGTTTCTCTTTGTTTGGCAGCTTGGCTTCATTTTTTGACGTTCTACAGTAACTGAAAAATCAGGTCTTCTGAAATTTTGAAGTGGTAAATTTATTGTTTAGGACCTTTAGGTTGAAACTTGAGATTGGAAATTTGTTGTTATTGTCAGAATATAAGTTTGTTGAGTTGAAACTTACAGTATTATTATGCTTGATCTCTGAGAATTTTGATGAATTACTTCGGGCTTTTCTTAATTATAAATAGGATCTTTGAAGCATTGGATAGTAAAATGAAATTTATTTTTTCTTTATTATTGTGTTATTAGATTTGTATTCTTTGAGTGTTTTGGAAATTTAAACTACTTCTGGGGGGCGATTCTCCTTCTATCGACATGAGGTCTAAATCTTCAAAATGATGACTTTAGCATTTGAGTATAGTTCTCTTTCTATATTGTTTACTGATTGGTTCTTGCGCATAGTTGTGATTTTGCCAAATTTGATTTGTTGATTTCATTTTTGTGGTATAAATTATATTTGATGCAGAGTTTTAATACTAGTTCTTAGATTTCTCATAGAATTTTTTTATTTTAGCAACTATTACATTATCATCTAGAGCAAATGAAGCAAATGAAGTTCGTTATCTAATTTAACATTATAACCTTTGCATCGATTGAAAGAAGAAAATCTATGAATTGATTACCTTTGGATCTTCCTGAAAAGCTAAGACACAAAAATTCTATCTCTATTACAGCGAATTTTCTAGCATGCAACAATAATCGTTATTTTCCAATCAATTTGACATGATAAACCTGATTCTCAAGTAGTTCCTGATATGTATTGCATGTGACGTTAAACATATGTTGTGTAACTATGTTTACACAATTTTTATCCAATTTATCTATGATTATGCCCTTTTTTATTTCTAATTATTTGACATTAATTTTATCCACATATTATAAGTTGCACAACTTTATCCATGTTACCTATTATATTTCATAAAATTTACCATTAACTCTTCATAGTATTCTGTTATTGCAAAATATGTTACACTATGAAGCGCCTTGGTATAAAAAATAGAAACAAACTCCAAAAGATTCAACACAAAAATAGATTTTTATTGATAGAAAAACAAATGCGAACAAAGTAAGATACAATGGTCCTCTTTCAAGAGGAGGGCCTTCTCTCCCAAATCCTAGACGCCACTAGGATCCCTCACAAAAAAAAAACTACAGCATACAAAATCAAATTATGCATACAAAATATAATATAAACCCTACTACTTATAGAAAACAATTAACAACAAATTTCAAAACAGCTTAAACCCTCTCAAATCAGCCCCCAAATCTACTCTCTCCAATTAGGAAACATCTCCTAATTAATCCCCTCCAAATCAGCCCACAAATCTGCCCTTTTTAATTATGAAACATTTCCTAACTAATCCCCTCCAAATCAGAATTCAAATTAGATTGCTTACCCTAAATAATTCCTTACTAATTGTAATTAAAAATTTCCTAAATAATTACCCTTTGATTAAAAACATTTCTAAATAGCTTTCTCTTGATTAGGAAACTTCCTAATCACCTCCCAATCATATCGGTCGGTCAATCACACTCCTCTGTTGCAACTAATAAATGTCAACTCATAAAAGTTATATCTTCATCTATGCACCTATTCTTCTATTTAAAGAATATGATAAAAGAAAGAAACATAATTGTCATCTACTTTGTAGTTGTTTTAACAAGTATCTTATAATTCAAATTACCATTTAGAAAAGATACCCAAAGATAACTTTGAATATCCAGTGGCAAAAGAATAACAAGATCAAGAAAATAAATAAAAACCAATAATATTTAAAATTGGTTACAAACTAACAAATTTCAGCCCATAGTGACTATATTTAAATAGAATAAAAGTTTGTAGAATGACGGTTTGGAAATAAAAGAATGAAAGAGAGAAACATTACTGTCATCTAATTTTTCACTTCAATAAATATTTTACAACTCAAATTGTCATCTACAAAAAACACAAAAAACAAACTTTGATTTGAATATCCTGTGGCAAAAGAAAACAAGATCAAGAACAGAACAAAACGCAATAATATTTAAAATTGGTTACAACAATAGTGACTATATTTAAATAGCATAAAAGTTGATAGAATGACGGTTTGGAAATAAAAGAATGAAAATGAAAGAAACGGCATTCAGCCTACCATAGTAAAACATATTTAAAAAAGGGTCTCAGATGACTGGAAAAATAGATATAAATGAAGTTAAACATTACGGTATCCACCATAAATCGTCACAAAGCAGCAAGCATACTAATGAAGAAATAAATCAGAATAAGAAATAAATCAGAATAAGGCAACATCAACATCAAACTTTTGTAGACATATTAAGGTATGCTGTCATCAACCAGAAGAGAAGTCATACCACATCTTTCTATGGCTGCATCTGCTTCTTCCGGAGAGAAACCCATATCAACCAATGTCAATAATTTCTTATCTTTCTCCTGCGGACCCTCTATGAAGTCCTGTACTAATACGCAACAAAAAAAGACTTCAAAAAGTTACACTTGCAACCTGAGACGCCAACACAGCATTGAACAGATCATTATGTCCATGATGCAAAGAGTCATGTGATAGGTATCACTGAAGATCTAAGAAAGAAATGGGACATGTCATCATGTAACCAAAAATTAAATATGCGAGATCAAGTTATCATAAATCATGATTATATTCAACAGAACATAAGGTTCAACCATAATTTCATCCCATAGATCAGAAAGTGGTAGGCACTCAGAGAATTAAGGTTCAACCATAAATTCATCCTATAGATCAGAAACTGGTTGGCACTTAATAAAAACATGGGTCGCTCTTGGAGATCATGCTTTTAGTTATTAACCAGGAGTTTATGAAAAAAACGATAGTGAAAGCTACAAATAATTGTTGGTAAACGCAAAACTAGTGCTAGTAGTTTAACAAAAAGTCTTAGCAAAATATTATTTCAAAACATGAGATGCATCTAAGAACTGGCCTGTGAGACGGCAATAAGCATAAAGCAAGAGCAAAAATCCTCTGAGGAACAAGAAAATGCTAATTCAGAAGCCTCACTAATGTTTGCATTGCTTTCTATACGGGCACATTAACATTTACATAAGAAAGAGGTCCACCTTGCTCTTTGCACAAGATGTTGAGCATATGAAATTTTAAAAAATAATCATCATAAGCTAAAAGAATATGCGAAGCATTATACACAACAGAGGCATTACACAATAATTTCTTAACAAAATAAATAGTAATGATCTTCCAAAACAAAACGTTTATCATGTATATATATATATAGATAAACGGCTAACGAGGTGATTTCTTCCATGCTAAATTGTAAACTAAAATTACTTTAAAATAGGAACTTAGCAAGCATCTAAGAAAACTCAGATTTAATTAATGCAACAAAAGTAAAAAAACTCATCTAAAGACTGCCTTATGCGGTGACCAATCATTCATCATCAATTTGGAAAAATTGAAAATAAAAAGAGCCATAAATAGGTTATTTAAAAAGTATGGATTTCCACTGTTTTTGAAGGCAGGTCCACATCACTAGAAATCAAAAATAAAAAATAACTAGCGAAGTTGAGTGTAAATAAACAAGAAAAGCGTTGAGGCCCAATTACTCCCACTTTCTCCACTTCCATGGTAAGGAAATATGCACTACCATATATTTTCCCTCTTAATCAAGATGTAAAACAAGCAAATTACCTGATCATTAGGGTCATCAGTATCTATATCACTGTCAAAGTAATCTTCGTCACTAGTAACTGGGCACTCAGCAGGGGCATCCTCACAGTCTGAAGGAGAATTTCCAATAGCCTAGAAGTAGCAACAAAGTTCATATTCACATTAATTAAAACCTTTAAATGTGGTTGCAATTTCTAGGTATAATATGCATGCAGTTAATTGTCATCATTAAATGATACTTGATAAATATCAGTATCTATGTGCAATTTTTGCAAGGTTCACTTTGATTAACCACATGGAAATCGATTAACCACATGGTTTTAAACTACAGCCATGTAGTGTGAAATTACGCAGCCATAACATCTTAAGCTGTAATAGTGTCACTATTAAACTTGAAGAGAATCTGACGATTTAATGTCTCAAAAGTTCAGTTTAATGTCGAGCCCAATAGCTGACTGCCAAAATCCAAAATACGGTAGCATCAATTACAACACACCCTCCACCACCCCCACCCAAAAAAAAAATCTTTTGTGAAAAGTTACCGATCTTGGTGAGAGGTGTCTTCCCCAAGGGACCCCGTGAGGCTTCTAGCTAGATCACGCTCATAGAAAAAAAAACAGACAAAAAAGAAGCAATACAATGTCAGTATTTTGAATCACTTAGTAGTTATCAATGTATTTAAACTCGATGGGTTCATAGTTCTAATGGTGAGCATGTTAGACAAGAGCTAAAAACTTCATAAGAAATCATTTTGAACCCCATCAACGCAAACATACACGTCTTAAAAGTGAAAATTCATAATTTCTTCAAAAATACTGGGGTGTTTTAGAATTGCATATAAATATTCGAGTATCTTATGTATAGAAACGAACTTCCAGCTATGGAAATATGGGATCTTTTTTTTTCTTTTAAACTAAAGACACAAAAATAAATAAAAAAGAAACATGGCTGACATTCCTGATTAAGATATGCAAACAATATTAAAACGTCATAAAAGCATATTTGAATATCTAACATAATATTAGAGCTAATTAACTTTAAACCCATTCACATGGCACATTTATACCTTGGAGATGGCATAATTATAGCTTGGCCATGAAATTTATAATGCTAAATTTTCACATGATTTAGTTGATCTATCTTATTAAATTTTATGTAAATTTATGTGAATTCTACTGTAATATTCCTTATTTATCCAACGAATACCTAAATTGTTAAAATGAAAAACTAAATGTGTATTTTATATGTTGGAATCAAATTATTAATACTTTAAAAATTAAAGTAAAAGTTGATAATTTTATTGTGCTCTTCAAGATTTATGTATCACTGCAAATAAACGCACTTTGAATCCCATCAACACAAGCATACAAGTCTTAAAAGTAAAAATGCGAATTTTCTTCAAAATTACGGCTTGTTTTTAGAACAGCATATAAATATTTGAATATCTTATGAATGGAAATGGAGTTCTTGTGATGCAGACAACTAGATAGAAAAACACACAGGGGAGAACACCAGGACTAGAAGAACTTTTCTTGATTAAAAACTTAGAAAGCCAACATCAAACAAACCTCCAAACAAACAAAAGTTAAACAAACGAAAACTAAATTAAAAATAAAAACAGCCACCCTCAGAACAACCGACTAACGGTCACCTCACATGCAACAAAATAGTAGGTAAAATAAAAGATGTGCTTAAGGACATGCAAACCAAGGGTCCACCACAGCTACTTGGGCCAACGTCCACCATAAATTCTTCTAGCAAATGCTACCAAACCGGCCAACCAACACCTCCATAGCTTGAGAAGAAAGATACAAGTGGAGTGAAAACTTGTGGAGAGAAGTAGGTAAGAAGCCCAAAGATGAAATAGTAAAGAGGAGAAGAGAAGTGGAACAAGCTCGTAAGCTTTTCCAAGAAGAAACCCTCAGGTTTTAGAGAACTTTGCTCAGCAAACAACAACCTTTAAATGCTCCAAAACATCATATATATATATATATATATATATATATATATATATATATGAGAGAAGAGGCAGCCAAACAACCCCAAACATCTCCAGTCGAACCAATCAGGAAAGGGAAAATAGAAGGCCAGCAGGCGGCTCTAGAAGCAGCACCCGAAGGGGCCACACGAGGGACAGGAAAAGGCAGCCACGGGGTACAAGAAAAGTCAGCCACGGGACAGGAGCCAGCGGAGGAACCGAAAGGCCAACAGAGAGGGGGAAAGAACCAGGTTCACACCTCATACTGAGCTAAAAAGGAGGAGAACTACAAGTAATAATAAGCTGAAATATAGCAGCTCCCAACAAAGCAGCAAAACCTGAACAACCAAGACCCAAACCGAGAAGCCCACATCAGCCCAAGAGCCAAGGCACCAAAGTAGCTAGCACACCCAAAGTATGACATGCCCAAAGCACTACCTACTCATGATCATTGGTTGCCTTCCGTCATAGGGTAGCATAAAAAAATCAAAAATAACTATAGCATTCAAATTACAATAAAAACTAAAACAAAAAACTGAAATTTGCGTGCATCATCTTGCAATGCAAATATGGAAGCTTTTTTTCTTTTAAACTAAAAAGACAAAAAAGAAGAAGCAATGATGACATTCCTGATTAAGGTATGCAAACCATACTAAAACTGCATATAAGCATATTTGAATACCAAACATAATATTAGAGCTAATAAATCTTAAACCCGTTGACTTGGCATATTTTAAACCTTGGAGATGGCATGTTGTTAGACCGTTCCACAGGACTGGTCCAGCCGAGACACCCTTTCGGGCGAAACAGTGGCACTCTTCCGCTAGTTGCGGATGACGCGTGAGCCACCGAAGCGTCGAAGCAAACGAAGCGTGTTTGAAAGGATTTTTTTAGGGTTTTGGGAGGAAAATTTGAATGTAGGGATTGTTTAGAGATTTCCTTTTGATTTGTATGCATTCAATACTTTGTTTTCCTAGGGTTAGAGCAATTGAATTTGGCTAAAATTTGAGATCTCTTAGAATTAGGTTATTCTTTGGGCTCTAGAGGCATCTAGAGATTTGGGAGAGATCATCCTCCTCTCGAATTGAGGATCAATTGTATCTTGCTATTTTTTGTTTTCCTTTCATCAAATAATACAAATTATCTACTGTTTTCGTGGTTTTGTGAGGACTTTTGTGAAGAATTGACGTTGTTTTCCGAAGATTAACAGGAAATACTTGAGATCTACAAATGTTTCCTATCAAATTGGCATCAGAGCAAGTATTGGGCCCGTTCATGGGCTGATTTTGGCGAATTTCAGTAGCTGATTTTTGTCGGGAAGGGACAAAGTTGCTGTTTTTGTAATCCAAATCCGGAATTTTTGAATTTACAAAAGTTAGGATCGAGATGGAGGCCAAGAAAGTTGATGCGCTAGAAGAGAGGCTTGAAGGGGAGATGAACCAAATCAAAACAACAATTGAGGAAAGGATTTCCTTAGCTGATATTCGGGACATGATGAAGAAAATGATGAAAATCCACAACCAAATAGTGGCTTCCATATATGATCAGTAACAGACTGCCGGGAGCAATTTGATCACCTAGCCAGTAGGGTGGAGCGATTATCATATATGGTATTGGAGATGAACTTCATGAAGGGGTTGAAGGCAGAGATCCGAGCAGCAGTGAAGGTTCTGATGCCTCGTGACTTGGGGGAGGCCATAAGGCCCAACTGGTGGAAAATCAGAAGAATCTAGAGAACGGAGCCAGGAGCAACAGCTCAGGAGGCTCTTACAGGACGACGACCACTCTTCTGGCACCCAAGGGGCATGCATCAGGCAACATTAATGAGATCACCAGCGAGAAGCTAGTAGGAGGGAGTGGGAAAAATTTCAATAGGCTGACAGAGAAGGAGATGCAAGAGAGGAGGGCAAAGGGGTTGTGTATCAGGTGAGAGGAGAAGTATACGCCCGGACATCGGTGCAACGACCGAACTCTTCAAGTTCTCACTGTCTGTGATGACGAGGAAACTGAGGAGGGAGGTGAGGGGGAGTTAGAAGAAGAGATGGAGGAGAAGTTGCATTTGGATCTGGTCGAGGTTTCAAATTCTGTAGTATGATTTACTTTGAATCATATGATGAAGGTGAAGGGAGAAATAGCAGGCGTGCAGGTGGTAGTTTTGATTTACAGTGGGGCTACCCATAATTTCATTTCCACTCAAGTCGTCAACCAACTTGGAGTAAAATTAGTGGACACCGGTTATTATGGGGTGATGATGGGTACAGGGAAGGTGGAGAGAGGTCAGGAGATCTGTAGAGGAGTGGTGTTGACCATCCAAGGGATTCAGGTAAGGGAAGATTTTCTCCCACTAGAGTTAGGAAGTACTGATGTCATCTTGGGGATGAAGTGGTTGCAAACCTTGGGGGAAACCAAGAACAATTTGAGAGCACTCACGATGAAATTAATGGTGGATGGGAGAAAGGTGGTTATAAGGGGAGATGCAGGGCCATCCAAAACCTTGGTATCACATAAGACCATGGTTAGGAGCCTACAAGAGGTGGGAGAAAATTATTTGGTGGGACTACACAAGCTGTATGTGATCGGGATGGAGGAGGAAGGGGATGTTTCTCTTTTAGTGCAACCCTTGATTAAGCAATTTGGTAAGGATTTTCAGCCAACTCAAGGATGGTCACCTCCACAGGAACATGAGCATATTTCCACCATAAGGACAAGGTGGATAATTGGGAGAGGGGAGTATTGTTAGACTGGTCCAAGAGGGGCCGGCTTACGGGCAAAACAGCGGCATTCTTCCACCAGCTGCAGATGCCGCGTGAGCTACCGAAGCAAACGAGGCGTGTTTGGAACTATTTTTTAGGGTGTTGGGAGGGAAATTTGAATGTATGGACTATTTAGAGATTTCCTTTTGATTTGTATGCATTAAATACTTTGTTTTCCTAGGGTTAGAGCATCTTGAATTTAGTTGAAATTTGAGATCACTTAGAATTAGGTTTTTCTTTGGGCTCTAACAGCGTCTATAGATTTGGGAGAGATCAATCCTCCTCTCGAATTGAGGATCAATTGTATCTTGCTATTTTATGTTTTCCTTTCATCAAATAATACAAATTATCTACTATTTTCATGATTTTGTGCAGACTTTTGTGAAGAATTGTCGTTGTTTTCCGAATATTGATAGGAAATACTTGAGATCTACAAGTGTTTCCTATCACATGTTTATACCATAAACATGAAATTTCTATTGCCAATTATCAAATGATTTAGTTGAGCTATCTAATTAAATTTTATGGACATTTGTGTGTATTACTGAAATATTCCTTTGTTATCCAACAAACACTTAAATTGTTAAAATAAACATGTATTTGTACATAATATGATCAAATTAATAATATTTTTATAAATTAAAAATGAAAGTTGATAGCTTTCGAGATTTGGGTAGTATCATTGCGAATAAAAGCACTTCAGTGTTATTTCTATGACTATGTAAGATTTTAGTATTCCTATTATATTTTATAGATTAGATATTTCCTTTCCAAAATTAGTGAATATAACTTTTGTCTGCCGTTGATAGTGATGCGGACATCCCATCAAGAAGATTTTTAAAGAAGGAGACGACGATCGACGGCCGAGATCATTCCACCTTATCTTAATATGTTATTTGTTATTTTTTTTATTTTTATTATGAATTTTTCATTTTTACCCTTAATTAAGAGGGTCGACCTATGTAAACCCTAGGGGCATATGTGTCTTGTTTTAGTTTCTTAGGCCTATATATAGACGTCCTTGCTTGTGTAATGCAATGATGAATTATTAAGAAAAGAAATTTTGTTTGCACTTGTGTTCTTTGGAGAGAACTTGGGTGAGATTCCTATGGGAGGGAATCGGAGTTTCCACCAACTGCAGGATGGGTCCGGGCTCGTGGCTTGAAATCCCTTGGAGAAGGGAAACGTATTACCCGTCAGCTGCAGGATGTGTTCGGGCTCACGGTTGTATCTTTCTTTCACTAAATTCTTTTCTCCTCCTCCCTTGACCGCTGGCCAAAATCCCCCACTTGCCACAGGCCGATTCTCCCACAAACCCCTCAAAACCCACAAGCTTCCTCCAATTTATCCATATCAACCGCCGGCCATAAACCACTCCACCACCACCTCCTAGTCGGCCACCCCATCTCCTAGCCGCCGGCCACCCCCATCCCTTTTTTCCTTTTAATGATGATTTCAACCATCATTAATAACTACCAAAATTAGCCTACCTAAATTGGGGTAAGAATTAAATATATTTGAAATTCAAATTTGAATTTCAAATACTTTCCTGAAATTAACTAAGCTAAATTAGAAAAGTTCCTAAATTTAAGTCTAATTTGATTTTAAATTAGATCTGATTTAATTACCCTTTTCCTAATTTAGAATCATGATTTATGAAGTTTTAGATTCCCTCCAAATTCCCCTCTCCCCATTAATTACACCCATTATATCCTTCCTTAACCGCCGGCCTCCCTCTCACTTCTCATTAGATCCCAAATTAAATCTCCATTAGTTATTTCCTTAGTTAGCCTCTTGTTCTTTGGAAAGAATTTGAATTCAAATTCAAAATAATTTGAATTTCAAAAAAGCTTTCTAATTAAACCAACTCTCATTTAGGAAACCCCACAACTCTCTCAAATCTGAAATTAATTTCAGATTTTAATTATCTCATCACATTTAATGTTATGGTCCGCATACATTGTATGTGGACATTTCTCCTCCCTCCCCATATGGCCAGCCCCCTCTCTCCCTTATTTTAATTATTTCCTTCCTAATTAAAGGCCCCAATTAAGGAGAAAATTAATTCATCTCTTTCCTCCCCTTTTTTTTGTATTTGAATTTCAAATTCAAATTCATTAATTAAGGGAAATATGAGATGAAATTTTAGCTCTTTAATTTTTTTTATTACCCCTCCCCTTCCGTTCTACATCAGATAGTTTCCTAGATTACGCTAGAGCATTAAATAAGTTTGAGAAGTTTCTAACTTGCACGATCGTAACAAGTTTAGGGTTTTAGGGGAACACAATTTAGCAATGACAATCATGTGTTTACATGGATATCATTTCTTAAAATCTCCCATGATTCTCATAGCTAGGCAATCGACATCAAATTTCCTACGCCAAATTTTCAAATGATATAGTTGAGCTATCTAATTAAATTTTATGGACATTTATGTGTGTTCTACTGAAATATACCTTAGTTATCCAAACACCTATATTGTTAAAATAAAAAAGTATTTATACATGATACGATCAAATTATTAATATCTTTATAAATTAAAAATGAAAGTTGATAGTCAAGATTTGGGTGGTATCATTGCGAATAAAAGGTCTTTAGCATTATTTCTATAACTATGTAAGATTTTAGTATTACCTGTTATATTTTATAGAGAAGGTATTTCCTTTCCAAAATCAGCGAATATAACTTTTGTATGTCTTTGATATCTTAGATTACACTGGAGCATTAAATAAGTTTAAGAAGTTTCTAACTTGCATGATCCTAACAAGTTTAGGGTTTCAGGGGAAGAGATTTTAGCATGACAAGCATGTGTTTACATGGATATCATTTCTTAAAATTTCCTATGATTATCATAGCTAAGCAATAGACAAGAAATTTCTAACGCCAAATTTTTAAATGATTTAGTTGAGCTATCTAATTAAATTTTATGAACATTTATGTATATTATACTGAAATATTCCTTGGATATCCAACAAACACCTAAATTGTTAAAATAAACATGTATTTATACATGATAAGATCAAATTATTAATATTTTTATGAATTAAAAAAGAAGATTGATAGCACTTCAAGATTTGGGTGGCATCACTATGAATAAAAGCACTTTACTGCTATTTCTATAAGACTATAACTATGTAATATTTAATATTACCTACCATTATAAAGTAGGTGTTTCCCTTCGAAAATCATCGAATTTAACTTTTGTTTGCCGTTGATAGTTTCCTAGACTACGCTAGAGCATTAAAATAGTTCAAGAAGTTTCTAACTTGCACGATCCTAACAAGTTTAGGGTTTCAGGGTAAGAGAGTTTAGCAATAACAAGCATGTGTTTACATGGATATCATTTCTTAAAATTTCTCATGATTATCATAGCTAGGCAATGATGTTTTCACCTTACTATTTTTGGAATTTTGGACTTATCCTTCATGGAATTAAAATAGAATTAAACAAGGTGAGTTTATTATGATTCTTATGCAGGCGTGTGATGGATCCTACGCCTAGTTGCTGAACAAGTGGGATAGGATGGCTGCAATTCCGTTGTTGGAATTTCGAATTCAAATTGGTATTGTTCAGCTATATCAATTGAATCTCTCAAACACGTTGTGGCAGATTCAAAGCCTTAATGAACACCCATCATTCTTAGGTGTTTTTTTTTTTTTTTTTCAAGCCACCTCTTCTCGGAAAACCACTACACACAAACCTCAAGCAATGCTCCTCTAACACTACACAACTCTCCATACTCCGATCAACTGCTAAAGCCACACCAATACATCCACAAGGCACCACTCCATAATGTTAGGATTTATTCATAGCCTTATACCTAACCAGAAGACAATAAAATTTACTAGCAAGCTATAGCACTATAAGATAGTATACAGGAACATGCTTCTCTATTCAAAGGCCTTAGATGCAACATCACCCAAACTCTCCAAAGCCTACTTAGGCCAAAAGTTTGACATTTCCAAAAATTTCCAAGGCTCTTTAATGATAGTAAGTATATTTTTCACCATTAACCGTGGTTGTTCGCTAATCATTGACAATCATATCAACTGAGTATCAGTTGACCAAACGATCACAGGATTTTTTTTTTTTCTTGCTCAACATCAATTTATAACATATTCCACTAAGGAAACAAAACACATCATGCACAAAGCTTCTTCTTCCCAAATCACGCGCAACTATGTATCACATTGAAAATTTTAAATATTTGATAAAGTGACAGTTTATTTGATTTTGAGAAAAATTAAAAAAAATCTTAGAGCTTTAATGTTTAAAGCCTTAATATAATTATTAAATATTATGAAAATTATATTTTTAAATTATATATATATATATATATATATATATATATATATATATATATATATATATATATATATATATATATATATATATATGTGTGTGTGTGTGGGGGGGGGGGGGGGGGGGGGGGGGGGGGGGTTTAAACAAGAGAATCAACGCCAAAAGTGTGGGGCCATTCAAAATAAACAAGAGAATCAAAACAATATGATTTGTAGCTCCCAAATCAATAATTAAGGAGCAAGAATTCTAAGACATTAAAGACATGGGAAGAGGAGATAATACCTAATAATACTATAATACAAGTACCTATCATAGATGTTTTTTTAGTGATCCTAGTAAGTTCAAAACTTCACAAATTTTATTCTTTTTGGAACTCAAATGGATGCTTCTTTGGTGCTCAATTCTCCCATATAGGTTAGATAAACATGTTTTATCTTTCACCAATCTTCCTTATGTTGTCTAATTCTATTGTGGTTTTTCATTAAGGTCTAGCATATTTTATTTGGATACCAAGCTTTTTTTGTAAAAAATGCGTGCACCTTAAGGAATCTCTATTGACCATTTTACTGGGATCAGTTGCTTGTAGTCCTCAATAAGAGATGGTTTTGTATCAATATATTTATATTGGCAAAATTGACACCAAGATAGTTATTTACATTCAACTGAAACGTTGAATGAATGTTCCGAGTCCCAAGTGAATAAAAACCCAAGAGGATATGAGCATTACAGTAGTTGTTTTCTATGGAGAGGAAGATAGTAAAAATAGAGTATTCACAGGAGCAAAAAAAGAACATAAACTAAAAAATTTCTATTTCAAAAACTACCAAAAAACAAAAAGAGAAGAAGATAATTAGAAAAAAAAAATCGTAAGGCTCTAATGCCATGACAATAATTTGATAAATTGTTAAATGTTTTTATTCTAGTACGTGTACTTAATTTATATAATCATAGGAATGTTTCCATATATAAACTTGGGGACTAAAAATCATGGATAGGAAAAACAACAAAATAATTACAATAGGTAAGCTAAAATGTTAAAATTATCACAAGGAATGAAAACCCATCCATGAACATGTAAAGCTGACATTGTAGATATGTAGGAGGTATGGTAGTTGGCATGATCATTAGGTAGCTAGGAGGCAGCTAGCAAAGTAGCGGGCAATTGGCTGGGAGGCAACGGGTAAAGTCATGATCTCAACGAGGCGTGGCTGGTAGAGCAGCTAGCAAAGGTGCAATGTCAGAGATGTGCATTTCCATAGATCCAAGCATGTGCCCTTGCTTCCAAATTTAAAGCAAAAAATAAGAAATATGTTGAGATGCCAGATGGACCATCAAGATTCATTGTCATATTTTATTGAGGCTATGTCTCTCATGTGTAGATTTAATGCGAGTGTGTGGTAAATAAATTTCATAATGCTGTCTCTAAATAATTAGATAAGGCTACTCCTAATGGTGATGATAGCACAATGTTTCATTCACATATTGTCAATAATACAAACTAGAAATAAATTTAGCCAGTGAGAACCAGATTGTGCAAATCCAGTTTAAATCTTTTGTATGTGTTCTAGAACCATAATATGTTAAGAAATGCCATACCAATAGTTTATGGCAATAAGAAATATAAATAATTTTGATGAGCTTTTGATGTAAGCAAAAAATATAGGGAGCCTATATTTTTTGCTTAACAAAAAACAGAGACGGACTTCTACCGATGAAACGACTAAAGATGAGAAAAGAGACGAACAAACTCTTACATTTCAAATTAAAGAAACAAAAAGAAATTAAAAACACAAACTCGACTCGATCTCAAAGATACCCTAAAGTTGCTTCACTTAGAGAAGAGGGATACAGGTGGAGTGACACTTGCGGAGAGACGAAAGAGGTTAGAAGCCCGAGAAGAAAGGTTGGAAAGAGCCCGCAGGATTTCCGGAGGGGATGAGAAAAGAAGGGTGGAAAGAGCCCGCAGGATTTCCAAGCAAAAGCAAACCCGCAGGTTAACACTTTTCCAAAAATAATATTTCATTCACTTCAACTATTTCAAACAATACATAACCCCCCATATTTATAGGTATGAAAGGGAAGACCAAAAGACACCTTACATTAAATTCAAAACATTAAAACACATAGAAAACTTCCCCCAAGCTCTCGGTTCACACCCAAACCAGGAACCAAGGAGACAGCCACGGGAGACGAAGGGAACCGCACAGACCGAGAGCCACAGCCACGGGAAACGAGGAACCGCACAGACCAAAGAGCCACGGACACGGGAGAAGGAGCCAGCCGTGAGATCCCAAGAGGCATACACAAAAAACTAAAAACCAAGGTGTAATTCAAGGAGCCACACATGGAAAGACTAAACAACTATCTTGGATTCCCAAAAGCCATATTTTGGAAATCCAAGAGACAACTTTTAAGATATTAAAAACTATAATAAAAGTGCATTTAATATAAGATAAATATGAACTAAAATTGTTAGCTCATAATGAGCTAACCCTTAGTTCAATAAATGAACTAAAGTTCAGCTCATAAATGAACTAAAAGTTCAGCTCAAAATGATGAACTACTAGACTCAAGGGAAGCAAAATATGATTTATTTTGGACAAGTGTTGACCCCCCTTTGTCTACATCAGACCCCCTTCTTGCGAATTCAGCTATGATGAATTATCTGTTGTTGATTCTCTTGAGGCGGCGCATAAGTTCATCGATCCCTTGAGTTTTTCACCAAACCTTTTTTCAGAATTTCTTCCTGTTCTTTTTCAAAATTGCTGTTGCAGATACCTTTTGTATATTTCTCGAACATTTTGATCACATCAGGAACATGTGATACTGCAATTTGTAGAGAGTCGATCTTGAAGTGGATCCGTTGAGTCACC